>JABTTQ020002927.1:0-600000 GCA_016081115.2 Rehmannia glutinosa
AAACCTCAATGGGGTGTTTTTGTAAAACTTTAAGGGGGTTTGTAATTTTGTAGTATAACTGAAGTTTTTTGTAATTAGGCTAAACCCTCAGTGGCTATTTTTATAATTATCCCAACAAAAAATATAGTGAACCTTAGCAGTTGGAATGGCATATTTGTCGCACAGTCGTTTCATAAAGTCCTTTGAACCTTCCAAGGCAGCAGCTTCTGAAGAAGGGCCAAAAGTAAGAATCCCAGCGTTGACAAGATCATTAGCAAGACTGCTACAAGAGGAGCCTCCGGTCCTATCACAACAAGTCCAATTCCCCATTCACGGCAAAAGTCAATCACAGATGAGCTATCAGAGATATCGAGGTACTCAACACAAGTAGCATCTCCTGAGTTGGAAATTCCGGCATTTCCAGGCGCACAAAACACGGCATCACAAGAGGGTGATCGTCTAAGGGCATAACAAAGGCGTGCTCCCTTCCTCCTCCTCCAATAACCAATACAGTCACTCTTTCCACTACAATGTCAATTGCAAAGATCATGAATAAATAACACACCAAAATATCATTAAAATCATCCCAAATTGATCTTCTGACAATTCATTATTTGTAATATTAACAAACAGTAACAGCAAAGGCAAAGGCAGCTAAGTTAGTAACTGCGTATAAATTACATTATGAACATCAAGTTTTGACAGATAAATTACACATTCTTGGTAAATGGACAATAAGTGCAGTACATATATTGCCCTACACACACAAGGAAACTATATATATAAAAAAATTACACCTTTCAGAGCCCTCACAAACCTTTTATAAAATCTAAGCCTACATGAATTTTATCAGAATTACTCTTGCTTTAGAGGAATAACCCACAAAACAACATACACAACTTTGGGTTTTTTTAATTCCTATGTTTGCCAATAATATGAATCACACAGCAGAAAAAAAAAAAAAAAAACTAGAAAATTACTCTTCGCCAAAACTTTCCTGCGTCAAATATAAAGAAAGCAACGATCAAAATTTTCACCAGAAGCAGCAGACGCCCCATTAATTGAAGCAAGACAGCTAAATACAGGCAAGTCCGATTGACTATAAACGCCGGCGCCGGCGCCTGTCAAACCACTACAAGAACTCCGGCGAACTCGAGCAAAGCTACCATACCCATTATTCGCAGCGGTCCAGTAGATGGGTCCGGCGCGAAAACAACATCGATAAAATACCTTTGGCGATAAACTCAAAAGATGACTATGACTGCCGAATAATTCCGTACTACCAACACTACAGGCAGTTGCGAAGGTGTTTGAGGAAATGCACGCCATTGTTTCAGGAAAAGGAAAAACGATTACGAGAATAAATAGATTGAGTTACAGGGCAATTTGGGGTTGTGTTTGTAGGTAAAAAGGTGTACCATAAAACTTAGGACGATAAAACCAGTGTCAGTCGCCGGAGTTCTAACGTAACAAATAAGGTTTTCCTCTTTTAATAAAGGAAATGACTTTTCTTTTCCTTTTTTTTTTTTTTTTGTTTTGACATGGGAGAATTTAATCCAAATTTAAGAAAATCTATCATTTAAGGCCTCTGATTCAAATTTCTCAAATCGAGATCCGATTTTATTTTTCTCAAATTGACTCTCCTCAATTTTGGTTCTCAATTCAAGATCCAAAATTCCAACCTTCTCAAATCAATACCCAATTTTTTTTTTTTCTCAAATCAGCTCTCCCCAAATTTTGGGTTCTCAATTGAGGTTTTAAAATTTAACAAAAGAGAAATATTAATGTAATCTATCGCACCTGCCACAAAAATTAGTTTTCTTTCTCTTTTTATTTTTGCTCATTCCATTTTTCCTAATCGATACTTGTTTTAAATGTAAAATTCAATCATAATTTGGATATCTTATTTTTTAGTAACTAAAAAATATTTTACTATTTCTTTTTAATTCATAATTTGGTATATGTTATTTTTTTAGTAAGATAAATATTTTATGGTTTTTTCATCTTGTTAGCTACATACATTTATATTTATAGATCTTGGTTCTACACGTTAAATAAAATTGATAATAAGTATGGTTCATGGAAAAAAGGAATGAGCAAAAAAATAAAGAGAGAAAGAAAATTAATTTTTTGGCGATATGATAGATTACGTTAATATTTTCCTTTTGTTAAATTTTAAAACCTCAATTGAGAGGCCAAATTTGGGAGGGGGTTGATTTGAGAAAAAATAAAAATTGGGTCTTAATTTGAGAAGGTTGAAATTTTGGATCTTAAAGTGAGAACCCAAAATTTTAGGGAGAGTCCAATTTGGGAAAAAAAAAAATTAGTCTTGATTTGATAAAGTTGAAATTGTAGATCTTAAAATGATAGATTTTCTTAAATTTAGATCATATTATAAAATTCTCCGTTTTGATAAATACGTTAGTAATATGGAAATAAATAAAAGACTTATTGCAATTGCTCCATAATTATATGTGCTCAACTCCTTGTGATTTTGCTAAATTGCCCCATTATACATATGCATGTATTTTTAAAAAAATCAAAATGAGACACATGTCACAATCTTACAGAATTGGGTGATACCCACGGCAGGTAAATTTGGTCATGTGCAAATGTAAAAAAATGTATAATAAGAAGAAAATAAAAACTAACTAACAGGAATTCCGAATAAGCGGAGTTATTCACACATTCTTTTCCTTTAAATACACTTTATTCCCCTATAATTACAAAAATAACATGAATTTAAAAGACTATAACGTTAACAGAGTAAATGACACGATGACTCAAATGAGATGGCATGATGGCATGATAGGCGTAAAAGAGAATCAACTAGTTTAGTTCGATCCGAGTAGGCTCATACTCATAATAGGGAATACCCTAACCACGGGAACCAGGTCCATCCTTTGTTTGCGGTCGATGTTCGACTTTGTCCGTCGACATCCGAATGTTTCGATCCGGGTTCGATTCATGATCGCATCCGCAAACCTTATCCCATGGGCCTTAGCGGACTTCATTCTTCACCCGATCCCTAAGCAGGATATGAATGACTATCGGGAAAGGGCATACCACAAGCGCAGCCCCGCTCTCTCCCTAATGAACATCTTTCTTCACCGGACTTGATCTTAAGATAAACGCCTTTATGAATCAAGAAAAGTAGCTTGTCTATCTTAGATATGCGGATGAGACGCTCTTCTATTTGCTATCAAATGAAAGGCGAGATCGATTCTCGAATCTGAAGGGTACTCTTTCTATGATCTTTCTTTTGTATTGTAAAGAGTCCCCTTTTTGGGGATAGGCGGGATATCTTGGTTTTGAAACACAGTAAAAATGAATGCTTAGGAAAAGAAGCAACGCTCGAGCTCGAAGGGTTGAGAATTGGCCCTACTCCATTTATAATTAGAAAAGAAAATGAAGCGGAGATGACAAATATTTGTTAAGTTCGGGTGCAGAGGGGTAAAATGGGGAATGTTTGGGGCATTTTTTTTTTGAAGGAATATTGGTTATATTAAGTAAATGGATTGTTTTGAAAAGTGGGTCGGTGGGGTGAGTGTACTTAGAAAATGAGTATACGTAAAGGAAAAAAAGAGTGAATAGCGTTGACGCCACCCTTTCGAATAATCGACCGGAAAATAAAAGGCGAATTCATAATTTTCTAATTGTTCAAATTGTTGGAAATTGGTTTATAATTTGGGTTTTGACTAAATTTTGACCAACTATTTAAGAGTGTTTATTTTGTAGTAAGAAAAAAATAGATAAACAAAATCGCAGTGTAAATGAGTTTAACATTTTGAATTTCTCAAAACTATTTTCGGGTGAATGAAAATGTAATTGATGTATAAATAAGTGTAACGCCCGCTTTTATTATATACGGAAAGTGTTTTCTTTTGAAAAACAAAAAAATAAAAACAACTTGGGACGCCACAACTAAAAATGGGAGTTTTCAAAAATATAAATAATATTTTTGAAAAAGAACATAAAATTAATATTTTAACGGAAAATTTAATGCGAAGCAATTTAAACAACTAAAAGAAAAATAGTCATTCATTATAATAAGTCAACGAGAATTTAACCATAGTCAAACATATTTCAAAGCTACAAAAACTAAATAGCGGGATAATAGTAGTTTAACAAAGCATTAAAATTGAATGTTCAAGTAGACACTAAAATATTCATCAAAATAGAAGACTTATTTTATTTATTTTAAATGGAAATTAAGCCAGTCATTCCTCCTCGCCTTCGCTGCACCAAATTCCATCTGAAAAATCATTGGAAAATAGTGGGGTGAGTAAAAACAATTACTCAGTGGGAAATCACATTTGTTCAAGCTAAATAAAATTCATGCATCACATTAATGAAAAACTTACAACATATATCATAGCATCATAGAATCATGACATCATAGAATCATGTCATCATAGAGTTCCTAGAAGCATAAAACTCATGTAACTTGAATCTTGGAGTTCTTAGAGATAAAGTTCGTATAACTTGAATCTTGGAGTTAAGAAGCGAAGCTCATGTAACTTGAATCTTAGATCATAGAATCCATTGAGCAAAACTCGTAGGATATATCATGTGCACTTTAAACATTAATGGAAACATTCATAATATTTAACAAGAACAAATAGTAAAAAATCCCCACCTTGAAAAAAAAAAAAAAATCGGATGCAAATTATGTGTTGATATGCTTGAACTCCTAGATCTCTTTATACTACCTCGTCTCTATTACAATGATAAAATATTTTTCTTAGAATCCTAAATTAATGATATAAACCTCATAATATAGATCTTGTAAAATATTTATATAAATATTATAATATATATAAAATGTAAAATGTAAAATGAAAATATTAGTTAAAAATATATTAGTGATATAAAATATATACACACTATAATATATATATATATATATATATATATAATCTGTAAATACATAGTACAATATACATATATATATAGGGGAGGTTAAAATGAGACCACATATTATAGTGAGGCAGTGTGGACTCATCTTAACCCCTCCCTTATCTATATCGATGGCTAAGATAAATAGGGGTTAAAATTACATTAAACATTTAATTAATTTAAAATAAAGGTATAATTGTCAAAACAAATATGTGGGGACCATCCAAATATGGAATCGATTACTTAGGAGAGAGAAAATCACGTGGGGAGAGAGAGAAAATCGCGAGAAAATCGCTGTTGGAGAGAGAAAATCGCGCATGTGCTTTCTGCTTCCGCAAGTATGTTGTACACTTATCATATATTTGTTGTATACTTAACACTATTTTCTTGTATGTTTAACATAATTTTCTTGCATATTAAAATGGTCAAACAAAAATATGTGGGACCGTGAATCAAGGAATCGATTATATATAGAGAGAGAATCACGTTCATTAACATGTAGGGGACCGTGGATTAAGTAAATCAATTGTAGAGAGAGAGAAAATCATGCACATTATTATCTTGTATATTTAACATATATTTAATGTATATTTAACACTATTATGATGTATATTTAACATATTTGTCTTGCGCATATTACAATTGTCAAACAAAAAAATAAGTATAGAACAAAACACATATAAGTGTACAACAAAACATATATAAGTATACAACAAATAAAATAATTATACAAAGAACATAAATACATACATCAAAAATTAACTACTTATACATCAAAACACATCTAATTATACATCGAAAAACATCTAAGTGTACAAAGTAATCCTATTTGCCTCTTCGTATGCCCTCGTTTTCTTCACGTCTTCATAAGATCGCCTTCTTCACTAATCCTCCAATCCTATCTTTTATTCAAAAACCCCAAAAATATCTTTCAAACTCGACACAATCTATTTGCAATTATATACAACAATCTCCAAATTTTACTTCAAAGCTCCTTTTTCTCGACCTTTCATCGAATTTGTTCTCTCCATGTATCGGTACGCATTTAACTTCAAAACAACAAGAAAGCACAAAAACAATTAAATAAACCTTCAGCTCCATAACCTAAACAAAATCAACAAATTTCCAAAATTAAGTCAAACAAATCTCAATTCGCCCAAAAATTCAAACACCCAGATCCCCAAAATACACCAATCAACACAAAAAACCCACCCACCCTTAAACAAATACACTCTCACAATAAAAAAAGTTTACCTGAAGAAGTCGGTTGCAAAATTATTCTGTGATTTTAATAAAAGAGTTTTCTTCTGTGATTGCGTGTGTGAGCAAGAAATAGAAGTGGACAATAGTTTGGCAGAGTTTCGATGTCGACGGCGACTAAGGCGGCAAGTGGCAAAATACCCAGTGACTGTTTCTGCTGGAATATATTTGAATGAAATTGTGTAATTACACAATTACAATCTTTTCTTTTCGATTTAAAATAAATTAAAAATATTTATTAAATTGGGTAAATCTCAACCATCTAAAATTACTGATTTGTGGATGGGATTAGTCCACACTGTTTGTCTCACTCTAATTATGTGGTCTCATTTGATCCAATCCCTATATATATATATATATATATATTAACATGCACACACGCACGCATATGTATATATATGTAGTACATTAATGCTTAACACACACAATCATGCCATATGTACATTTAAATATATACTTGTCTTAAACATACACACATGCATCTATATATATATATATATTATATATATATATGTATATTCAATGTTTAAAGTTTAGACACACACAACCCACACTACTGACACATCACATACACACGCCATTACACCCAAATAAATATAAAACAAAAGAAACATGTTAGGAACAAGTGGCTTATTTCACCATCTGCCACCACAAGAATCTTGCAATTGTGGGGTGGAGGTCGGGGTTCAAATTTCGCTCCATCAAATTGCTCTCAGGGCATATGCGAGCTTGTGAAGATTTGGTGGGAACTCGTCTTGAATAGCATCCGTGTGGGTTCGATTCGGGGAAAGATCGTTATTAGTAGATTGGGGGTCGAACATAATTATTCTCTTTACAGGAGGATCACGGTTGTACGTCCGCGAGACCACCGCCGAACAACGCTTGATGTGTGCATATCCCGCGGTTTACCTTGGCGGCGGCAATGAGGAGCAGAAAGCATTTGTCCTCGGCGTAGTCGGGCGTAAGTCAGAAAGAAGTTGAGTTATCAACAAAAAAAGAATAAGAAGAAAGTTATAAATGGCCGAGAGAGGAAAGAAGAAGAAAAAAATTATCTTACCTTGTCTTAGCATTGCAAGTAGACTAGTGTGTGGGTTTTTATATAGATAGAGTAATAATATTATAATTAGTATTTGTTAAAAGTTTATCCGTGAAATATGACTTCTTGTGTTAGAATATTAAATACTTGGTGTTGGTAGTTGGTTGTTTGTCTATTACAATTAATGGGTTGGCTAATCATATTGTGATACTAAATAATACACAATAATAAAATTAATAATAATAATAGTGGGTATTACAATAAGCCACTTAAATGTATTTTATACGGAAATATGAAAAGGGTCGGGAGAGTCACATCCACATTAGAAACAAATTGCAAATTTGGCTTCCTCAGCATGTGAAGCTCCTCCTTATCAGGCACCCTAAAGTGGACCACGGGGTTTTGTCTAGTTTTCAATTAGATAAAGAATATAAAGATAGTGTGGAGCATCATCCGAACTCGAGTCCACATTTGCATTGAGCGCTTTAAAGACACACGTTAGGTGGCTCGGACATGGTTCGGTGATGTGTCGGGGCAAGTCACATGGCAAACTCGTCCAAATGGCGCATGTGTGGCATGCGGTGGCACTAATAAGGTGTCTATCCACATGCTTCTTTGATGGGGCATGACCGAAGAGCTAGAATTGTTGTTAATGTTGACCAGGTGTGATTGGGTGGACACGATTTGTCCGAATCCAAAGATTGGTGCATGCTAGGGGTTGTGGACCTTCGCAGCGATACACTTAGATCGCTAGATCGCGATTGTTGATCAAAGGACACAATGGATGATCCAAATTGATACGTATCTGAGACCGGTTCCACCAGGCACCGAGAATTCTATAGTATGACCCCCCACCCCAACTCATTTTTGCATCCCATTTTCGAGTTTAATGCTTCTTTTCTACATTAGTCTATGAAGATAATTTAGAAACATCAAAAGTTTGTCAAAAGTTTGAAAATTTTGTGATTGTAGTGTTACTATCACAAGATAGAGGTCGTTGTATCTTGGGAGACGGTTGCTAGATTCTCAGTAAACACCATGAACGAGAAAATTTCATCTTAAAGAAAAAGAGTCAAACTCTTGCCTCGACTTTCAAGTTTTGATACCGTTAATTTATTCAATTTTTTTCCAGTCATTCAATATATACCTACCTATTTTCACAACATAAATTTTGGCAACAATAGACTAGATTCAATTCACGACTTTCTTTAGTTATTGTTTTTTTTTTCAGAGTGACCTTTTTCCAGGACCAATTTGCTTAAACCTCACACTCCCTCATAGACTTTTAAAGATTCAAACAAAAACCCGCACCTGACCAATCTTGGATTGTAGGTCCATGAAACCCGTTTTACAATTTAAGAATAATAAAAACTATACACCGTTTTAAAAATGTTGTTTAAAATGTTAAATACATGTTTTTCTAAATAAATATCGTAAAAATATATTAAATTTTCAAATAATAAAAAAATAAATTTTATCTGAAAAAAAAATCGAAACCCAAACTAGACCAATTTACACTATTAAAACTCGGTCCAAATGGAACTGAGTCTAGACTTCTAGTCCAAGATTCACCCATTGCCATCCTATTCAACAATTATTTTTAACCCCAAACATTGTGGTGGCACTCAACTTTCTTGATAATTCAATTGTCGCACCTTAAGTCACATTTAATTAAGGAGATCCCTTCATAATATATATTTGGATCAAGAATATCGGGTGAAATACTAAGCAATGTTTTTAAACTCAGACCAAATATTGAATCGAAATTTAACACATAATATAGTTTATTTCCTGTTATCATGATGGAAAGTTTACGGGCCTGTTTGTTTATATTTCCATGGTCCATTTTCAGTTTATGGAGTTGAAAATAGAATTTTGAGAATTTATTGGTTTTCGTGTAGAAATTGAGATTATGTTTGGATGAATGAATTGAAATGTGTTTTATGTAGGGTTGGAAATGAGATTGTGTTTGGTTTGAATAGTTTTGAAATATTATTTTATGTATATAATAATTGAAAAGTTGGTAGTAGTGGGATCCACTTCAATATTTTAATTTGAATATATAATATTATATTTGTAAGATTATAGTTGGTGGATCCCATTAGATAGTTATAATTTAAAAATAGTAATATTTTAAGTAGATAAAGTTGATAATGGTGGGTCCCACATATATAATTGGGTTAAAATATGAAAATAGTGATTGATAAGTAATGATGAGTGATGTAGGGTAGTGTATAGGTTTGAGAATAGAAATTATAGGTTTGAGATGTTGTTTTATGTGAAAAATAGAAAATGAAAATGACGATTTCCATTGGAAATTTTATGAACAAACATGATTCCACTTTTATGTATAGTTGGAAATGAAAAGTGGCCATTGAAAACATAAACAAACAAGGCACATCTTTTGTTTTCTTATTTTCTTTGTTAATTAAAAATAATAATTGAACTAGATCAATGGTCCACTGGGTTGACCGGTTTTCACCGGTTGTAACTCCAATTTTGTGTTACAAGCGTCTTACGACTGCATTAATTAGTGTCACGGCGGTTCTGATTTAACCAATAACATTGGTATTAAGAGCAATTGGCGTAGTTTGCGGGGCAAGACGTCTAGCCCGATGATTTATCCGGTGCGCTTTCGAAGAGTAAGCGGAGCGGATTCCCCGTCATAAAAAAAAAAAAAAAGAAGAGCAATAACATCTTGCAATCTATACAAGATCAATGCTACACCGGTGTCTATACACATGGTGTAAATGTACCATACAAGTGTCATTTTGTATACATCAAAGCACTTGTCATTCATCCATGTAAAAAGTGTGATACTTGTTATTCATCCATGTAAAAAGTGGGATACTTTTGTTATTCATCCATGCACCAAGTGTCTTTTGATTAGCATGGATAATACGCTATTTAAATGGCTTTTTCACCCAAAGATTAGAAACCGACAGAGGGCAATCAATCCTTCTCTTCTTTTTTTTTTTTTTTTTCTTTTGGATTGAAACCTGAAGTGAGATCACATCAAAACTTGGCAAACAGTAAAACAATCTTCGGGAAACAGAAACAAGTGGAAGTTACAATTTACATCTTAGCATAGTCCAAATGCTGTAGAGCTTATGGCAATGCAAAGAACCCATATGTGTAGACGTATGGTACAAAAACGGATCTATACGCGTTTTCATTTTTCACTATCCGGCCATGAACATTTCTGTAGTCTCTTGGTATAAAGAGCCCTCATAAATATGCACGTAATTGCAAAGAGTTCCCAAGACCATATCGTTGTCATGGTATACGTTCATCAAAGCTAAAAACTCTTCTCCTCTACAAACAGTGCCGGAAACTTCAAGCCATTTTACCAGACAAGAAGTGCACATGGTGTACAACCATAAGCTGCAAAGAAGGTTCTAAGGTACTACAAGGCAAAGCAGCACATAATTGAGCATGACCTGTTGGTTACCTTATAGCGGACTAGGAGTGGAAAGCCATGAACAAGTTCTGCCTCCTAGCGTGCTCGGGAATGAGGCGGTGGATAGTTTCGGGAGGTATGCCAGAAAGCTCTGCAACAAATAAAGGATATGTACAGATGCTTGCAAAATTAACAAGACTTCATTGCATTGTTGGTATTCTTACAATGTAAGAATGTTTATTGAACCAGTTGCTGGAAAAAGATGCAACTACTAATTACAAAAAAACTCGGTTATCTTTTAAAGTTACAAATACCTCATGGTATTTTGTTTTTAGCTTACAAAATTGCACCCTCTAATTGGATATTTTTGTAATTAGGCTAAACCTCAGGGGTAGTTTTTGTCATTATCCCTATAAATTATGGTGCATTCGGTATTAAGAGTCAAATTTACCTTGAGGTTTAAAATTATAGAGTGGAGGAAGTGGACGCCCATTTGGAAGTCGGGTGTTGGGATCCCTCAGTTCATCAAAAAAGGGTGAATACAAGCTTCCAACTGCAGTGCCACAAAAACCATGATGTCATTTTCACTTTTAGTTTCAAAATTGCAGTTCGCTAGTTGAGGGTGAAAGTTGAACTTACAGCTGTGCATCTTAGATTTGGTGAGTACTGGAAAAACCGACATACCAGGTCCACTGCCTCTGGAGGTAAACGCTTCTGGAAGACCTGAAGTAAAAATCACGTAATTACAGTAAATTGTGTACTAGGAAATGGGACAAATATTGAGATCGTTTGCACACAATAATACGCAACTGTAACCAGCTAGCTGAACACACACACACACAAACAATAAAAGAAAAGGAAAAAAAAAAAAAGGGAAGGACGGAAGGAAGAAGAAGAAGGGGGTGAAACCCACAAATTACAATAATTGTAACCAAATCTGATTATCTGAACAGAAACTTTATTAAAGTTACTTTGTGTATACAAAAGCTTAAATTTTGAGTGTAAGTGTCAAACTCAAAGCAAATAGAATTTGAAGAATAAATTATTGTAAATTCTAAAAAAAACAATTGTCATGTATCAATTGAGCTGCCTTCAGCTTTTCGACAGTAAAAAATAAATACTCATTCAGTCAAAGCTACAATGCTTAAGGAACATACCTTGTGCCAAGGATGGGGCTTGATCTGTGGAAACTTGAACTCGGTATAGTTTGGATTCATGCATTTGATCTCCTCTCTGGTAGGTGTTCCCAAAACCTATTACAATCAAACAACATGCAATAATTGGACAAGGTTAATGTCAAGTGAGTCTTGAACTTCACACCTCCCATCCAACTTCAATATTTGTTAGTCAGCAGTTTGAAGGGGAAAAAATTCAACATGAAACAACTTTCCGGAAAGCCAAGTTCTCCGAGACCTAATATGTCTTTATATCTCAATCTAGTCAATCATATCTACCTTCATTAGCAGGATATATAACAGCAAACTCAAACTTTGAGCCACTATACCATATATTGACCACTAAAAGAACATGAAGCAAAATATCAATTTCTAACAAGTGGTGTGGCTGGTATCACCTTAATAATTTCAACAAGTTGATCAACTCCACTCTCCCCAGGAAACAGTGGCTGTATAATAAGACCAGAGAGATAGGTCAGGGTAACATATGAAGGAACAAAAATATTGAATAGAAAAATTAGAGACATTCAGAATATCAGACAACCTGTCCAAGAAGTAACTCAGCCATTACACAACCAGTGGACCATATATCAATTGCGGTTGTATATTCAGTAGCACCGAATATGAGTTCAGGAGCACGGTAATATCTCGAACAAATATAGGATACATTGGGTTCCCCTTTAACCTGAGGAATGAACCAACGGCATGAGCAACAACAAAGTGTCATTAATGACCCATGTTTCACTAAGACTTACCAAAACTTTGGCACTTCCAAAATCACAAAGTTTCAGCTGATGTGTGTGTGGATTCACCTGGAAGTAAATCAATACAATTTCAGCCTTTCAGAATAGAAAAACAATAGGGGATCAACACCACCAATCAATTTTGTGCTGACTCTCCTGATTATTAACCAGGATTGAATATGAGGTATTGCTTTGACTTTTGATGCATTGCTTCAATGAGAAGCCTCAATATATGGAAAACTTTAGGATAACGGGTTATAGATTGTAATTTCTTAAAGGTTTTCATGAATCTACCGTAAAATAACCAGATTGATGTCTAGCAATGACAAGCATTCATCAAAGTCACGTTTCTATTTTGAGTCCTCTAACTACAGCACCAGAAACGCACCAAAAAATGATTATTACAAGTTATATCAACAGAACTACTCCATGAACAGTTAGTGCATTTCATCCAAGATTTCGTTTAGGGGGGAACTAATTATGTCCGACTAACAGTTAGCGCATTGGAGACATGATTTGATAAGTACTTATTTATCAATTAAGATGATTCGCCTGTAATGGATTCAGAGTTCAAAACCTCATTGTTAACAAAGAAAATACTTACAAGTAAATTTTGAGGCTTGATGTCACGGTGACATATACCAATACAATTATGTATGTAGGCAAGTGCTCGGCATATCTGCACACCCAAGGAAGCAATAATAAAATAAGAGATCTTAATAAAATTGCAAAAAAAATTATTGGATGAGAATTAGCAAGGCACGCCTAAAGATGGCGTATTATTAAAGCAACCATAAGATATTGATTGGCATCTGGCAATTTTTGCTATGGAGACAAAAACTTTTAGCAGCAAGGAGATTAACTATCAACAATTTCTCATGAGGTTTCACCACATTGACACATCAACCGGCACATATATAATTATAATTTTCTAAAATATGCAATAGTCTCGCCTAAAAATTGCATCAGTTAAAAATAAATGATTCAGATCATAGGAGCATTGTAATTCCCTACGATGAATAAATGAAAAAGACACAAAACTCTCAGCTTGGTTAACCCAAGTATTTAGCTGCAAGTTCATTTTGATATTATGAAGGTCAGCCTGTATGAATTTAATACACTATAACTGAAGTCTCCAAATGAGGCCATACACAAGCATGTTGAAAATGGAAGCAACCTCATATATAGTTCAGTTTGAGGTAGGAAAGGCTTAACTAACTAATTATGTCGAGAAAGATGTGATAACATGCAATTATAAGTTGGACATTTGGTGTCAACATGTCTAGCCAGAATAATAAAGAAAAGATAGAGTGTCAAGTTGCCAAATGAACTCTGGCTTAAGGTCTTTGTTTTATTAACTATGTCAACAACTGAACTTAAAATTGAGGAATTATCCACCCAATTATCAATATCTAGTCTCCTCTATCCACATATCTGTATAAGTTACACAAACTGTGTCTAACTACCCCAAGCTCACATTCTCAGGCATTTGATAAGCAGAATTGGAGACCAAGGAACACACGTAAACCAGAACTCAAAGGACAATTAGAACTCCCAGCATTCATAAAATAAAGATACTCACACACATAAAATAGAGATACACACGTATCGCATTTGACAGCTTTTCACAAACAATAGGCATCAAATGCAAGAGAGAGAAAGAGTCAAAGGCAAAAAAGGAAACACATAAAACAGAGACAAATTTCTACGTGCCTGATAGGTATAAAGTTTGACATATATCAATGGCATTCGCTGGTTCATCCTACTGTATTGCCGTGCCATACGATTAACAGTTTCAGGAACGTATTCCAGAACAAGGTTTAGGTACAGCTCTTCCTTTTCAGTTTTGGCGAAGAATGAATGCTTTAGAGCCACAATATTAGGATGGTCCAACATTTGCATAATCTGCAACTCCCTATTCTTGTAGCGTTTGTCTTGGAGAACCTTCTTGATAGCAACTATTTCTCCAGTCTCTCTGCATTTTGCCTGTTACAGAACAGTTTGAATCATAACAAAGAGGGACAACAGAGCACGGGCTAGATAAATCCTGACATGCACATTGCATATTTAAAACCAAAAATTCTCCAGCTTACTTGAAAGACTACTCCAAATGAACCAGTTCCAACAACATGTTCTGCTATGTAACTAACCACCTGTCAACCCAAATAAAGAATTAATTATCAAGTATCATCCTCACCAGGTGAAGTTATACTTGTAAAAGTAATCTCCAGATTCTCCACCAACCTGCTTGGACTGACCATTTCGACCACCAATGGTGGTCCTTATGACATGCCCTGTTTCAGCACCCACACCATCAATTATATCAGGTTCGCTATCCTGCATACCAAAGGAAATCTCTGTTGTAAAGTTCATCACAAACCAGACAGAGAAACAAGTAATCCAGGCAAGTCCAAAATATCAGGTTGCATTTGGATGAGAGGATTTAGATTTGAAGGAAGGATTTTGGGGAAAGATTTCAAATGACTCCGTAGAAGATGGATTTGAAATCCACCTCAATGACCCAAAACAAAGAAAGCTCAAAATGAGCCTAAGGATTTGATATCATCCATATAATCTAGTTTCTGCACCAACCACTTAATAACTAAAGAAGCTTACCCTGTCATCATCAGGCTCCACTTGGTCCCTCAATCTCATTTCAAGCATCTCCCTTCCCAGCCAGTCAACTGAACTAGATGAGACCTTGAAGCCATTAGCAGATCTTGAACTCCCAGCTCCTCCATGTCCTAGGCCAGCAGATGCCATGATAACGCTATGCTAATATCCAATCCAGATTTTAAGGACGTGGTATTCCATCTCAATAGTATCAATCTTTACCTAAATACATGCAGAAAGTCACTAAGCCAATTCTGCTAAGGATCACACTTCATTTGAATAGAAAAACAGGTCTGTGGCTGTTAGAGTAGTTTTCTCGCCAAAAAATGGCCAGTAATACATAGTCCAAGGTAAAACCTGATTTCCTCCATCCACAGCCTTGTTTAACAACAACAACAAAAACAAACTAAGCCTTATCCCACTATGTGGGGTTGGCTATATGGATCATATCACGCCATCGTTTACGGTCAAAAGCTATATTTTCATTTATAACACACAGGATAAAAAAAATGCAATATAAGGCAGTGCCACTGAGGTGGAAAAGTAAAGGGAGTTTAAGAATTGAACTTTTTATATGATGCAAAAGGATGGACATGCATACACAAACACACATGATTGGACGTATCTCTTCTTGTCACTGATCATGCCTGTCAAACTTGTCAAAAGTAAATAAGAGACATCATAACTGGATCCAATGACGAGAAGAATGTACAACTTCATGAACAATAGTCTCTCTGAACTGGAACAGATGCAGAGCTAAAAGCAGCGTTGGTAACACAAAAGACCGGGAGTGTCCAAACGAGATTCTTCCTGATGCTGTATATAGCAAGTACAGATTTCTTATCCACACCCATGCACTTGAGTTACAAAGCAATAATGCCCTCTCTGTGTATTAAATAACACGCAAGGAAAAATTAAATGAAACAACACACAATTACAAACCCTTTTTATTTCAATAACACCATATTCTGCTAAAGATGCCCTAGTCAAGTATAAGGGTTATGTCACATCATCTCTCCTATATGACTTGCCATCTGCCAATTTTGTCTGATATGCATACTAACAGCATTACATATATCTTGCATATTTCTAATTTGATGCAGAGCCCTAGACAGCCCAACAAATAGGGAGTTCTATTTCTGCAAATATTGCGTACCTCACAATGTCCAGTTGCATCCAAGAAACCATAGTACTATTCTTTCTTTTCCTATCTTTTTCCCTGCCTAGAGGATTATAATTATCTCAATATTACATGAAATGCCAAGAACTCTGGTGATTGGCATGAACGTTACATGAAGTGCCAAAAACTTTGGTGATTAGCATGACAGCTACTGCACCAGAGTCTTGGTAACATTAGTTTAATCACTCATTCTTTCTTTTGTTTTCTGCATTATTGTGTAGAATGGAATAAGCAAACCAAGCTACTTGAATATTGGCTAACATTCACCAATAAATATGCCAAGCTTGACCAACTACTTAGAGCTTGTCAATTTAGCAAGCTAGGGTTGTGCTCAGCTACATAAAAAGCAAGAAAGTTAAGCTACTTGTTCCAAGCTTGAATGACCAAACTTTATGGTCTGAACTATATTTAGAACTCAATAAGTAACCAACCCAAGCTTGAATGACCCATTATATATTTTGGTTTGTCTCCTTTTCCCCTCCATATCTAATGGCCACTAGTAGCAAGAAATATCAACTCTAAGCTTAAGAGCAAGACCACTTGCTGGGTGTATAAAAAGTGCAGTATTACTGCTCTTTCTCAGACTCCATTGATAAATTCACCTTGTTGATTTGTTAACACTAAAATGATAAATGAACCCAAAAACGCCTAGTACTCTTTTCCTTCAAGGAGTTACCCTAACCAAATACAAAAACTCTAAGACCCATATGATGAGACAGTCAATATCTAATTTCAAAGGTATAATTAACTAAACTTACCAAGTTAATCAGATCTACCTCCAAATAACAAAACCATCAGCAAGTTTCAAGACATTCAGATTCATCAAAATCAACAGCAACAATCAATAAACATCAAAACCTCCAGCCCCAAATTTAAAATCAGATATTCAAAAAAAAACACATAAACATCGACTAACAGGATGTAAATTCTTCTTAAATCCGATGCAGATCACAAACATTTACCTCCACCTTCAACTCCAACCAATTACGACCCGCTAAAATCCGGGAAAACACATTAACATAATTTAACAGGCGCATGAACTGTAAAGCAGGAGATTTCGATAAAAAGATGGATCAGAAAACATAGAGCGTGAAGCATACTCGTACCTTTTTTTTTTCTTCTTTACTCTCTACTTTTTCATCATTCACTTTTTTACTTTCTCTCTCTATAAAGATACAAGTAAAGAGATACAGTGTGTGTATTTGTGTGTTACTGTGTGTGTGTTTTTGGGGGGTTTCAAAACTTCTTCCACTGAGGGTGACTGAGAGAGTGACAGAGTCTTCACTGCCCAAAGTGAAAATAAAAGACAAAAAACACTTGTATGTATATGTTGTATCTATGTTATCTATCGGTTATGGGAGATGTTTCGGTGTTACCTGGATCAGGCTAGTTTGGTGCACCGGACCAATCAATGAAACACTCTTTTTTTTTTTTTTTACAGAAATGAAATACTTATTATAATTATTCCTTTGACCTTTTCATCCTTGACTCCTTGCTTCTTTTGTTATTTATTTATAATAATCCCTCTCTTTTTTGTGACGCACAAATGTGGACAATAAGAAGAACTTAAAATTTGGAATTATTATCAAGGCTAGGGGTGATCATAAATTTAAAATAACCGCCCGCACCGCCCGCACCGCACCGCACCGCACCGCACCGTTAATATTAATTTACCGGAAAAACCGCGATTAAAAATTATAAGCAAAAAACCGCACCGCCTTAGCGGTGCAATTTTCGATTTGGAAGCTAAACCGACCGCCAAAACCGACCGCCCATGTAATGAGTAGTAAGGATAATTATGTACTTAGCATATCACAATCATACAACCATAGTATTCTAATTCTACTCTTCAACTCAATAATGTCAAAAATGTGCACACTCTGTTTCTGTTTTCCTATAGCATTAGTTGAACATTTTTCTTCAAAAAAAAAAAAAATGTATTGAGTATATTGTATTGTTGTTGTTTTTTTAGAGAATATTGTATTGTTGTTTGAGTGCACCTTTGTTTTCCTAAAAACTACTTTTGTTTGAATGCACTATATTGCAAGATTTTCTTCCAAAAAGTGTGTATTTTGAAACTTGAAAGTTGATGTTTTGTAGTGTGTAATTGAATGCAGTCTTGAATTCATTTTGTAATTTTGTATTTGTCTTATCATTGGAGAGTTCCAGGGATGCAACATTGATTTCATTTATTTAAAATATTTTTATTTTCTTACAATTAATATTATTTATTTAATGTTTGGATTTGATATTAAAAAATGACTAAACCTTCTAAAGCTAGTGCCCAAGAGAAAACATAGAACTAAACTATTTATGATTTTAACCGCTAAACCGCCCGCCACCGCCTAAAACCGCACTTATGGTTTTATTTAGCAAAACCGACCGCCACCACCGCCACCGCCTAAAACCGCATATGGCAATTCGGTTTGAAAATTATTGAAAAAAAACCGCAAAACCGCACCGTGATCACCCCTAATCAAGGCCTAAAGATAAGAAGGTATTCAAGAAACTATATTTGTTTCGATTTTTGTAGATTAATTTGATCAAAATTGATTAATCTGGCTTATTAATGTAAAGCTTGAAGTAATTTCAGATTTTATTTTTATAGTTATTCCTTGAGATTAATTTATTTCATTTTCGGAAAAGAGTTGAAATTGAAATAATCATTTTGAAAATAATTAAAACCATCTGTTGTTAAATATCTAATCGATCATCCGATCCGATTACTCCTCAAATATATAATAACCAAATAGAATTTGTTTTTTTATTTAGAGCCATAAATCTGTTATTTTGTTATATTTAGGACTCGTTTGGGAATGTTGATGGGATTGGATAAAAATTTGAGATAGGATAGGATTTACTTTGTTCATGGATTATATAATATCATTTAGTATTGTGTTTGACATTTGTGATTAGGTTTCAAACTAACTCGATTGTATAATCAATGATGTGTGTTTGCCTTTTGTGATTAGCTGGGATAAACATAGAAAATGTCTTAAATGCCCTTATCTGTCATCACACCAAAAACAAGTCTTAAAGCTTGAAACAGAGAACCCTTCTTCGACCCCATCCATCGCTCTTTTCTGAAATTAACACCAAAACTCTGGTGAATGATCTTTAACGTTAGAAATTTTCCGGCCTATTTTCAGAGTTGCCGCCGCTAATCAAACCACGAAGTTCCTGTACATTCGGTGGTGGTGAAGAAGGTGTTGTAAAATTTCTCACATTTGAAGGTTGATAATTACAGGTCAGTATCCCTAAATCCCTAACCATTTATCTCCGAGTTTATGGGTTTACCACGCTTATTTATGTAATGTTATTCAATTAACAATCCACGAACCGTATAATTTATTTTCCAATTTATATTCACGGTGATTAGGGTTTGGATGTGAAGCTTAATGTTCATTCCATGTTTTTGGATAAGTAGTTTCCTTTAATTACATTTTACATCTGCCGAGGAAAGTATTCAATCGAGGTATTTGTGAAGTTAATTTTCCAAATTTGGGCGACTTGTTTCTTCTTCACGTAATTGGGATTTTATAAATTCTTTGTTATTTTTGTGGAATTGTGTTGGGTGTTTATTTTTTTCATTTAATTTCTTGGGTGCAAACCATTTAGTTTGGATCCCATGCATTAAATCTCATCAACCATTCTCTCTCACCATTAATCTTATTGCTCATTGTTCGATTTTTTTATGAACAAAAACTAGTTTATCTTTGATGCATTTTCTTGAATATTGTTTGTAATGTGAGAATGTGTTTATAACATGGCCTAACTGTGTGTGTTTGTTGATATATTGTGTTGGTTGTCCCAAAGTCAATACAGATTAAATTACAACTCTTTTTCATATTATATGGTAATGTCTGTTTATATAAATTAGAAATACCTTCACTAAGTGTGTATTCATCGAATTATATCATTAGCAAGAACAAATATGAGCAGTGCGAACAGTGACACCTTTAGCACTAGTAGCAATGCGACCTGTCGCTGTAGGAGCCATTTCAATGATCCCCCACTTCGGTGTCATTGTGGATATGAATTGAGAATCCACACTTCCTGGACAAAATCAAATCCCGGAAGACGTTTTATATCTTGCCCGGAAAGAGGGGTAAGCTTCTCATTATATTCAATAATTATAGTTATATGTTAGCCACAGAAATTTCAGATATTATTGGAATGATAATATTCTAACTACCAAGTTGTACCAGGTGAACAAATGTGGCTTCTTCAAGTGGATTGATGATGATAATTGTGACCGATCGAAAAACATTATTTCTGGATTGTTGGACAAACTGAAGTTAGCTAGGACTGACTTAGCATCTTGTCGACAGCAAGTTAAGTTCTTGAGGAAGATGGTTATCATATCGTGGGTTATTACGTTTGTGGTTTGCTTTGCCGCATACGTTATTTGCACTAGCTAAACTTAAATAAGTACGAACATGTATGATAGTTTATGTAATGCTCTTTAAATTTGTTGTATGTTACGAGCGCTCTCAGTTACCTATGTATTTTGTAGACATGATGTCGAGGGACCATAATCTGTTTGGCTTCTTTTTGTGAGGCATTATGATATTGAGATAGTAGTATGGTTTGTGATATATAATTAAGGTGTTCTCCAGTGATGTAAATGTAGTCTTTATAATTCATGTTGTATGTATTTTATTGAGGTATTTCATAATTAATTTGTCTTTGTCCTTAAATTTGTGTGTCATTTAAAATTCAGAGATTCAAATTTAGCATTTGCAGGATTCAATGCCTTGTATATTGGCTCTTGAATTAGAAGTACGGTTAACAGAAGTGTGATAAACTGTCCATTTGTGCATGCTGGCTGTTATCACCTATCTATTACCACTTGCCAAATTATGTGAGGGAATCAATGTTTACTTTGCAATATTTAACCTGCCAATTGTCTGGTATCACTTTCCTGTGTGATGTGCCAAGGCAGTCAAAAGTTATGCAAGCCAAGATGTTGAAAATCTATCCGGATAACATTGGGACAATTGTTGTTGGTGCTTCACAATAAATTATAGACTAGAACTTCCAATTTGTAAACTGTTGATGATTTAACTAGGCAATCCTTGCAATCTAACTTTTTTACAAATCAAATCCAACTTTTCAGATGATTGGAAGCTTGTTGGATATATTTGCAATTTAATTTTTTACTACAATTGGGTGCTTCAATTATTGAGGCATGCAAAAGGACTTGATAGGAACCAACAATTGCTATAAATAGGCTCTGCTACATACTTTGCAAATGTGTCTAACTTTGTTCACAAAGTATTATTATAAAAAAAACATTACGTCTCCAAAAGATTTTGAGAGTCCAAATATTAGCATAACTATTATTTATCAATGGCGCCCAAATATCCCGTCAATCAGGCCGATTTCATCTATGATGATGAATGGAAGGAACGTGAAGATCGGTTGTTCATTCAAATTTTATTAGAACAACAATCCCAAAACAACTTTGCTCCAAATCGGGTCAATGCCCATGCAATTCTTATCGCTATGGACACTGTTAACAAGGAATTCAACAAAAATTTCTCATACGACTATTGTCACGAGCGCTTGGAATTGCTTGAAAAACGGTATCACACTTTCTATTGGGTTATCAGGAAGCATGGAGTTAGGTATGATATTATTAAGAACATAGTGAATGCCCCGACTATGTGTGGGAAGAGATTTTTGAGGTGATTTATTTATACTTTCTCCAAAAAATTTTAATTTAAAAAATTATGAATCATTATTGATAAGATGACTAAGAAGGGTTAACTCTGTATTGTGTTGTATAGACGAATCGGTTTGGAATCGTATCATGAGATCGAGATCCATGCTTTGGATGGAGTTGTGCGACTATTTGGAACTCTTTTCAATCCTGCTAATGATGATGTTATTAACATATCCTCTGGTACTGAAACCGACGATATAGGTAATATGCCCGGCTTGCCAGATCCACCACGTGGCAGTGCAGAAGTAGTCAACATATCATCATCGTCTTGGTCAACCCGTGATGAATCATTTTGGCGATACCTTTCACGATTTGCGGTGGAAACGATCATGGTTACGAGAGTTGATTAATCAACCAACTCCAAGCACTTGATTAAGTTATCGTCAATGGGGTCATCCCTGGCCGAGTCCTTCTCGGGTGCCACGTCAACGTCAACCACGTGCCCCACGCCCATTCGTGCCTTCCCCGTCAAAGAGCGCTGATACTAGTGGATCCTCAGCTGCACCAAATTAAAGATCGTTCAATTTCATTGCATATTCGGCTGGCTAATGAAGGTGTTCTATCATTTATTGGTTTGCACGTGTGCTTATTATCATCGTTTAGCATAAATAAATCGGGTGTGCATGGTCAGTACTTTAATTTTAAGTATTAATGTTGTGTTGGTGTGTAAAATACCAGGACTCGTTTGTTTAGCGTGCTCGCGATTATGTACGGAATTTTTTTTAATCGATGTCAAAATATTATTATGTTTGTTACTTTTTAGTTGTTTTGATCAGCTTTTCTGTTTGTTATAAGTATTGTGGACCATAAATAATGAAATTATTCATAAAAACTAAGTTAGGACAATAATTATTACAATTAACATGTAATCAAAAAATAGCAATTACATTATAATAGATAATACCATACCGCAAATTATAATATATCGTACGGTCTATTTAATAGAATATTCATACATCAATTAATTACTTAACATTTTGGCCATTCCTTAAACTTTCAAAATTTGGCCAAGCCCATAATATAAGTTTCAGTAATAGTCAGGCTAATATGTAGCTTATAAAAACCTAATGACCAACTTCAACTTAACAGACAACGACATAAACTTCTATTTTCTAACTTGCCGACTGGGAAAATAGGTGAGGGACATTTGCATGATTAACGGCTATCCACATCGGAAGTAGCCTCTTCATCCGGAGCATTTGCGGGAACATTTGCATTCGCGGTGGCGTCATCGGGATTTGGTATTTGAGCGGGCTTGGTTGTCCACCAAACACCCCGGGATTCATCCAAACAATGTCGTTCTTTGTTATATCGTGTCATCACTATCGTGAATCAGACAGATAGCTTGAAGATGAGTCCGATGATATTTCGTCAACCACAATTGGTTCGTCTTCATGATAACCACGATTTAGCCCAAAGTCAATCCTAGCGACCTCCTCGCTTTTAAATACCTCTTCACACCTTTCAAACCAATCGAACCCATAGGTTCGGAAGTATCGTTGCATGTTCGTCTCCTATAAATAAAATTGAAAATAAAGATTCATCACAAATATAGAAAACACGTAAAATGGTTAAAAGTTAACAATTGTATCTGGCTAATTTTAACAAAATGAACCTTCTCCATTTCATCCCAATAAGTGACGGTAATTTTCAGGCGATGAGTGTCCCTATTGAATTCGACCCCAGGCACGTCCAAGAACTGGACAAACTGATTGTACAAACCACGAAGCTTCTGGATTTTTTCTTTCACGGCCCAAACAGGAATGTTCTTATGCAGCCTAGCACTTGTCAAACGAGCAACTTCCGGAAAAATCCCATTGAAGACTTCGCCACGGTGTAACATCTCGTACCTGTCGCACAAACGGAAAAAAACCTCGTACAAAGCCATTTCCTCTTCCTCAGTCCATCCCGCTCCACGTATGTTAGCCTTCACCCACTGATTTCGTGTCTTCACCATGATGATTCTGTTTGGTAAAATGGTTAAAAAAAATTAGGAAACGACCGATAGAAATGAAAATATAAACAGCTTACTGCGTAAAATGGACAGCGAACATAACTTTGTAAATATTTTTCTGTCATTCAAACAAAAATTAGTTGAGTTACATTATGCAAGAAAGAGAACAGGCAATTGGATAACTCTTAAAACAAAAACTGACCGATAAAAATATGGTACTTGAACGGATGTTTGGCCAAGAGGTGGATTGCCAAGAGGTGGTCACCCATTTTTATAATTGTAGGAGTTACGCATTTAATATTGTTGACCAACCATTCCTTTATTGGTAATTGAATTTGTGTCAAATACATGACATTAATGTTGGTTTGGTAAGATTGAATGTTTCAAGCATTTAGTAGTTGAAGGGTGCAAAATCGGGCAAAATATTTTACTTCCTGCCAATTTGGAATCTTGGACAATGTGTAAGTTTGTAACTCATTTTCCTAGATAATAACTCTGAGTGATTTGTATTCAAATCCTGTATGTATAGCAATATTCATGGGATGTGACAAATACTGATGAAAGCAAAAGTAAATGCAACATTAATGTTCAGCTTTTACACCCTGTGCAGAATAACAAATATTGTACATTTGTACCCAAAAATAGTATGTAATGGCAAAACTAGAATGCACATACATATGCTCCATTTATAGGAGTGCTCCAAATCATTTGGAAACAGTGAGACAAAAACGCCCAAATCTGAGATCTAGAAGCAAATATGTCCATACTATTTAAAAACAAACTTATAATTTGATAATGCATCACCTAAGCAACCCTGTCTTAATAGTTTCAACTTCTACACAAATGGATGAAAACATAAATAACCATAAAAGTTATGTCTTAAACACAACATAACATTAAAGTATAATCTTAAACATAAACTGAATTCAAATTTTTCCTTCAAGGACCATCTTCACCATTACGGCTTTGTTTTCATCGCTTAAATCGAAGAAAATGTCAAGTTCTCTGTTTTCTTGCTTAATTGGGTAGCCACGGCTATCTTGCTCTCCTTTGTCCCGAAAAGTCATTTTGTCAAGAGCATCATACTGAGAGATTTCTAGAAGATGATGCATCTTGCTCAAAACCAATGCGTTTAGCAAGGTCGGATAGACGTGCATCTGTTTTGTCACAGAAATTCTCAAACGCATTTAGAAAACGATCTTCGTGTGGATTTTTTGGCTTTCTTTTCTTTTGGGATTTGTCAGAAACGCGAGCACTGTTTTGAGGGTTATAGGTAGAAGTGTGATCATTCTCATCAGTAGGGTTGGGTGTCTGTGGAGACTCATTAATAGGAGTACTATCTCTATTCCCTTGTTCACCACTCATTACTTCCTGAAGGACATCTGCAAACCCTTGAGCATTGACGCCAGTTGCTCGATCCTTACCAAATATCTCGCACCAATCCTTATAATAGGGCCAAGATTTGTATCGCATTGTTTTAGCATTAGGATCGCTCTGCAAGTATTGTAAATATAAGCCCATTCAATATTAAAGTGCTACAAGGTTATGCAACATGATGAGGGCCAACACTAATAATAGGAAATACATATGCGAAAATATGATTGATATAAATTACCTTAACATATTCATCCCAAAATATATCTTCTTTTACGGTCAAGGTATTGGATGAGTCATTCCACGAATCCGAGTCCTTGAAAGCATCATTGATATTGAACCATAATCTTTCTTCACACATGTATCTTGGAACTAATGTGTGGAGTAGCAATAGCGTCGTGCTGGAAATGCCTGTTTCATTGACTGTTCAAGCATGTATTGGTAGCCTGATTTGAACCCGTTGTCACACTTGAAACCTTGTGCAACGAGTTCTTTCAAGGCATGTAGTAACACATGCTCTTCTTCAACAGTCCAGGAGCGTCTACACTGGGGATTTTTACGAATTGGACCACGTCTTGGTACACTCCCCGATGATTCCATATCACCTATGTGGTTTGGTAATACCAATAACAGATATAAAAACCATAATGAAGACACTTAAAAATTTCAACTTTAAGATTCATTTGTAATAGCATACACCTACTTTACACAACAAGACATACAAGTTCAATAATTTGTCGACAAAAAACTAAATTAACAAATATTCAGTTATAAGAACAAACATTTAACATTCCAAAATAACTAACCATGGAAATGTACTCACACTAACGTGTCTTCATTCTGAGAGATTAATAAATATTCGATCAGGATAACAAACACTTAATAAGACAACACAACATATTGAAAAATATCAATGTTCGTCATCAATGTCTAAATACTTAAACATAAAACAAGTGTTACAATCATAGGAAAATATTTAGAGTCGGTTAATTAAAATCTTCATTTTCGGTGATTACAAATCAAGAACGCTGATCATTGTACATAGAGTTTGCAAGATTATCGCGCCAAGAATTCCACTACTGGGATGACTCCAATTGGTCAACAAAATCACCATCACCATTGGCGTCGTAAGTTGTGGAGTCCACTATAAATTCGGATATTCATCTTCTAGTGGATCATACGACATGGTAGTGCGGATAAAGTTATGCAATAAGCAACAAGCCATGATGATTACATTTTGCGTCTTAATAGGGTAAAAGGAATTACTACGTAGAATGGCCCAACGCCCTTTAGTAAACAAAAAGCTCTCTCAATTATGTTTCTTGCCTTCGCATGTCTCAAATTGTCAGAGTTCCCTAGGATTACGAGTCTTTGAGGAGCGGATCCCCATTCATCCAAATGATATCTAACGCCTCGGAAAGGTGCTAAGAAACCAGTGGCATTTGTATAACCACGATCACACAAGTAATAAGAACTCGAAATTTATTTTGATAAGCCTAATGTCGGTTCGACTAAAAATATTTTAAGTGACCTCAACTAATTCCATATTAAGATGGGACTTCACAAATAACAACTAACCGTTTGGGACTTTCAAACCCGTTTTTGCGAGTAACGGCATCACGTAAGACACGACAATCGGCCTGAGAACCTTCCCAACCACTAAGGACATATGAAAAATTCATATTTTGATCACGAGACACCAAGAACGTTCTGATGATTTGTCCTTTCATGTTCCTATGTCTTGCCTTCACTTGTCGGGAAGAGGGACACGAACTTCAATGTATGTTCTAAAGCCCCAAGACAACCCTAGTATACGAGGCATCAAGAAAGAAACGATCTTAACATTACCCTAAGACCATATTTTCATTAAAAATCAAATAATCATAATATTTTCTTAAATGAAGTTATTACCTTAAACCACTTCCATCTATCGTCCGTCTTTCATCACTTACAGGTTCAAGAGTGACTAGTAATATTGAATGCAACCTAAGCATCGCTTTTAGCACCAAATTGAAATGCGTGCTAACGGTGTAATGGATCGTTTGAAATCAAATTTGACAACACGAGTTTTTTTGTGATGGGCAATATAGATAAGAAGATAGCAACTTTGTTGATAATTTATGCGTGCCTAGTTCGATTCAACCTCCAACATTTTCTAAAAGAAAGCACAATCTCTAAACGCATTCCTATCCATTCGGAGTTGGTCTATACAATCCTTATCGTCATGTTGATTAGGTCATGCATATGTTCTAGTTGTTTGTTTAAACGAGCGATCATCACGTATGGGGCACGAGTTGAGGCACATATGCGGCGTCTATGTTGAGCGCAAAGTGTCGTTGATAGTAATATACAAAGAACAAAAGGCCTTAATCATTGTAACGATTTCTTCGAGAACGACAATTAAATGAATATCTTCTTCAGCCCATCGTTCTTTCAAATCCTACAAATTATTAATGTTTCATTCAATATACATTTAAATAAAATATACAATTGAAGAACTTTATGTGAATATGTATTTAAGGATGAGCGACTTTTAAATGGCATACATATGGGTGAAAATGCATGTATATTGATCTACTATAAATAAAGCGATTATATCCACCACACAAGCACATAAATATCATTTACACCAAAAGCTTGACATTATTTGTGGCAATAAAATGAAATAAACGAGAATCTGAAGGATCAAATTTTGCCTATAGTAGGTGTTTAAAATATGTTCACCACACAATAATTGGATTGACAATGTATGAAGGACCCTTTACTAAAAACTCGAAACATAAATCATTAGTACAATAAGGCGAGGATTGAGATTCATTCACAAGAAGTACTCCATATCATTAATAATTCCAACATAAACCAAATATAACATCTATTACATGGATAAATTTGCAATATGCGGATGTCATTACACGTGAAAATAATTCATTCCACCAAGTTATAAACACCAAGATCGCAATGCTTTGGTACAAGAAGAATTCAATAAAATGAGCAACCGGACTAGTGGAAAATTACACGGACAAAATTTAAATCTTCACTAAATGATCGTATTTAACTCTGGTGGGATCACAAATAAATATCTTCAACGAGAAAAATCTTAAAGCAAGAAAATCATACTCTACATTTTCCAAACGGCTAACATTAAAATTAATGAAATTTACGAACAATACCCAGAATTGCACTTCAAAATATGGTACCCATTCAAAAAAATTGGTCGAATTTACCAAAAAAAATGCGTCACCACCATTCGACATCTTTGTAAGTATTTTTCGGTATTTAGGGTTACTTTAAAAGCGATTTTACTTGATGGTAATAGGTATAATTTTCAAAAGATAAAATTGGTAAATAATTACTTACGGTCCAAATTTCTCATTTGCGTTGGGGTGTTCTTCGACTCGGCGTAGCATCCAACTCCTCAAGACGGGGAAAATTAACTATTCTCGGCTACATGATGACATAAAGCGGAGAATTCACATACAATACGAAAAAGAGAAGCAGTCATCAACATAAATTCGTCAAATGTAGGTTGAATGGAATTAGCACCATGGAAAATCGCATGATTTCTTACCAGGTTCGTCAATTTAGGGCTAGGGTTCGAGACGAGGGGAAGAATATATATATAAGGAGTAATTTTGTTAATAATGTGTCTATTGAGGGCAAATAAGTAATGTCAATGGGTATTATGGGGGTGTTGTTGACATTTCACAATTTAAGATTAGCTGGGATTGTGTAATACCAGGGGGAGGGTGGGATAGATAATCAAATAAAAATAGGATTGTAATCCGGCCCGACGATTTATCACGGGCGCGCAATCAAATATCCAAAACGAAGTATTATTTGGGATAGTAATCCTTATCACAGGTAATCACTAATGCCAAACGAGTCCTTATGTGATTATTTGAGTGTTAGGCTATGTTCGAAAATCATTTAATTTGTTATTAATTATTTTTATCTTCAAAATATATTACACGATTGGTAAATGTGTTATTTTATTGTTTTCAAAATTATAGTGAAAAAATATAATTAACTTTTATTAGATCGATTATAAAACCAATAGCAAGACTGGTTTGCATACCAACCCCAAGTGTTGTCCATTAAACCAGCAACAAGGTTGAGCTCCAAATTCCTACGTCTATGTCTGATTATCATTCCCAACTAAATTTTTTTTTTCTCTAAATTATCCAAATGCACAATTCCTCCAAACAACACCACATTTCTTTAATGCATTTATTCTCACTCCATTATTCTAAAACATTTCCATAAAACACCTACAACAAATTAAAAACTAACATATGTTTATTTTATTTAAAAAAGAAATCCATATAATAACTTGAGGGGGCATATGGTCAAATTATCAACATTTGGATCACAGAACGATAAGGATAACTGGTAGGGCTCAACTACAAACACAGCAGTTTGGGCCCAATTTTGTAGTTTTCGGGCTTTGTCCGCATCAAAGCTCCACAAAGCCACGTGGGCCCACCTTAGCCCTCGGAGCAACAGAAATTTCTTACATGCACCAGCCACGTGGCGATACCTAGTGCCTCAGGACCACCTGATTATGGTAGGCCCCAATTGCACTTTCTCAACGGTCAATTCGCGTGGGTTTGTATTTTTTTTTTTTGATAAGCTCGAACAGAACTGCGCGCATTTACTAAGAGACAACAACTCATTTCCATTCTGTAAAAGGTAAAGCGGGATGTGCACGCACCGGCCAAAGTGTTACGACGGGGAGTCTGACGCGGCGTACGAGATCTAAAAGGTAAAGAGAATAATTATGTTCGACCCCAATCTACTAATAACGATCTCTCCCGAATCGAACCCACACGAGATCTTTATTCAAGTATGAGTTCCCACCAAATCTTCACTACCGCATATGCCCGGGAAGCAATTTGATGGAGAAAGGATATGGACCCGACCTCCACCCCACAAACAATTTGATGGAAGCGGGGATTTGACCGACCTCCATCCCACAATTCTTTGTGGTGGCGAGGTAAGTTAAAAACCTGGTTGCGTGGGTTTGTAATTTGTATGCTCCATTAGGAGGATTTTGGTGCCAGTTGGGAATACTTTATCTTGACAAATATGACAGGCCAAAGAAAAAGTCATTTTTTTTTATTCTTTCATTTAGAAATAAATCAAAATTAATATTCGATATGAAATTCTTTATTGAGTTTATTTAAGCACTTTTGTTTATATAGTTCAAACTATGCTCAATCATTAAAATATCAAATTATCTATATTTATATCTATATCAATCATAAATTTACCGATGTTTCTGTAAAAAATTGAATTTCCTAAAAAGCCAAATCGAGTTCAAACATTTTTTTTCTAAAACTCAAATAAACCCCAAGGATTAGTGGTCTCGTGGTTGCAATTGCATCTCAATGTCCTGGGGTTCAAACCTTAAATAACACGGAGGGGGTTGGGGTTTACTCTCGTCCCCTATAGATTAAGAATATCCCTAGGAATGATGGATGTGTGAGTCGGAGATGCTCTGGGTCAAAAAAATAAAAAAACTGAAATTATATACATTCAACCCGAATCATTTGCGTAGAGAAGATGTAAACTATCTCATATCAAATACATTGTACATATGTCATTAGACATTCGTGTTCATTTATGTCTTTATTCTGTTATTTTAAGTGAATTTTCTATTTAATTTAATAGTTGCCATCATTAATGTGAATTCACTTCCGTTTATAGATGGTTGTCCAATTTGACCTTGAATAGTTGAATATGCAGAAGAATAGGTTATTCTGATGAAAGCTACACTATGCGTGTGTGTGTATATATATATATATATAGTTTGTTTATTTTTTTTTTTGAAAGCATATATAGTTTCTAGTCGCATAATATCCAGAGACCTAGATTGTTTATCAAACAGTGTTTCACCCAATGCTTGGGTAAATTGTCTAATCTTAGTAGCCCCCATGGGGATTTGGTAGATTAAGTTATTACGAGGCCTTTAATCACAAGTTCGATTCTTCTCGACCAAGTCGTTCAAGGTTTATCTAGTGTGGTTTACCTAATTTGCGTGGTTCACAGGCTATTGCATCGAACCCGAGGATTTACTCATTGCACACCCAAAAGATAACGACTTTTTGGTGCCGGCTGCACAGGCCCCCATCACAAAAAGTGGGTTACAAACTTTTGCGAGTTGGGGTGATTTAGGAGTCTTAATTTTTAATGTATAATGGCGCCTACTAAGAAAGCGCTAATTCCAATGCCGCCTCCTGCCAATATTTTTTTTTAAGTCTTGTTTTGTAAGTGCCAATTTAATTTTTTTTTTTTTTATTTTGAAAATTTTGAAAATTTCTTTCAAATGATGAATAAATACACAATTTTTGGATAATTATAATATGAAATATTATTGAACCAAAACCCGATTAAATAATAAAACATGCAACAAATATTTAAAAAATGGGATAAATTTGTTGAATACACAATTACACTATTTTTTTTAATTTCAGACTTTTATTATAAATTACAAAATGCGTGTTTGATACATATTTTTATCTTAATTTTGATGATTTTATTTTTACACCAAAACAATGTTTTTAATTGTTGTCCAAATACTCCTAAATGATTTAAAATGGTTTTAATATTTTTAGGAGTATTTCTTCAAGTTTTACTTTAGATAAAATTGGACAACACTTCTAATGATTTTATGTTTATATGTTTTTACTTCAAAACAAGGTTTCTAAATGTTGTCTAATACTCCCGATTGGTTTAAAATGTTTTTACTAAATTTTCGGAGTATTTCTTGAGTTTTATTTTTCGACAAAAATTGGACAACATTTTCGTCACTTGGTCGACGGCCGCCATCACATAGGGCAACCGTGCACGAAGATGATTTTGAAAGCAGAAAATGAGACGGAAGAAAAATCATGCAGTCGACAGTGTCGTCTAGGTGTCGGCCCAGTTCGGTCGGCCGCGCCAGTGCGGCCAGGGTGCACTGCAAGTGCTTGGTTGAAACATAACGATTTTTCTTCTCAAACCCGCAGGGGACCGGTTGGAGTCGGGGTCGACCAGAGGCCGCTGTGTAAATTTCTTGTGTTTCGTTTCAAACTTCTATTTCGTGCGGCCGGTCACCCTGCTTTGCAATGACAAAAATATGACCGTTTGACAACATACATATTTCCTTAAAATGTGAGATTGATTTCTAACAACTATATTCTTGATTTTAATTATATTTTTCTATAGATTTTCAATCCCCAAGAGGAGCCTATGCTTGATCAATCATCTCCTATAAATAGAGGAAGTTTTTGAGCAACCAACACAACAATTGAGATACAACACAACAAGATACACTTCAAGCAAATATTTGTTCTTCATTGTTATTATTCTTGTTGTAATTTTGCCTAGCTTATCACTTTCACATCCTCGAGGTCTAGGCTATTCTTGATTACACTTTGCACTCAAATTGTAATATTCATTATTGAGTTGTAATCTTGATTTTTGGTTATCATTCAAACACAAGATATCCTTGTGAGTGTTCTTGTGGAAAGAACACACTTGGATGATCTAGGTGATAGGAGCAAGAAGATTGTGGTGATATTCTTATTGAGGTGTTGAAGAATTTGGTATTCTTCAAGGTTGAAGATTGTGGTAATCTTCACAAGGTGTCGTTGGAGATTGTGGTAATCTTCAAGAGAGATTGTGGTAATCTCAAAGGTGGTGTTGAAGAAGAGTGTGGAGCTCTTCAAGGTGTCGTTGTAAGTCGGTGTTGTATTAATTTGTGGTAAATTAATAAAATCTTTTTTTCTTTTTAAAATCCATCCCGGATATACTGGGGTGGTAGAGGATTAGGCCCTAGGTGGGTTGAACCTATATAAATCGACGTGTGTTGTTTACATTCCGCACCTTTATTATTGTCTTTGAGCATTCAATTAGTAAAAGAGGGCAAAATCGAAAAGATGGAGATAATCTATTCACCCCCTCTAGATTATCGTAGCCGCTTGGACTTACAAGTGGTATCAGAGCCAAACTCTTTGGCAAGCTCGTTTTACATCGCGAGTGAAGAGAAACGATCGTCGGCTACGAACAAAGCTCATCTATCCGGCACCTCCACCACCAAGCCACCACTATTTGATTCCAAAAATTTTATATTTTGGAAAGAAAGAATGAAATGTTATTTACAAGATTGCGGGTTCGATTTATGGAACATCATCATCAATGGAGAATCCATTCCTATGAAAGATACACCACACACCTCTAAAGGCTTCAAATAGCTCAATGATGAAGAGAAGAAAATCACCTCCTTAAACGATAAAGCTCTCAATATTTTGTATTGTTCACTTACTAATTTGGAATATGAACATATTGTAGGAATTCGATCGGCACATGAAGTATGGCAAAGATTAGAAGTCATCTATGGAGTATTTGCAAATGAAAGGAGTCAAACAAAAACATCTACTTCTCAAAGGGATACAATGTCAAATCTAAGGAACAAGCCTCTTACAACTTCCAACTATGAAGAAATTGAACATTGTCTTATGGCCATCGAAGAAGAAAACGAGGTATGTCTTAAACCCTCTACTTCCTATGATATTGTTATTCAAAATGATTATAGTGATTTGCAAAATGATTATGATGAACTTCAAAATGAATTCCAAAGCTTACTTGTTAAATACAAAAATTTGAAAAAGGAATTCAATATTTTGAAAAATGATAAGGATAGTTTATTTACGTCCATGAATCACTATCATGTGCTCACACCACCACACTTGACAAGGTTAGAAACTTTGAAAAAGAAAATAGTACTCTTGTTGAGAATATTGATTGCATGAAAATGGATTTATCAAAATCAAACTTGAGTACCAATCAAATGTCAAATATTGTTGATATTCATAATTGTGATAAAGGACTTGATCATAAGCCTAAAGTTGTTAATCATATGAAAAAGGATCAAGTCACTATGCATATTGGTCATTATGCTCCTAGAATTATTACTTGTTTTTATTGCGGTAAAAAGGGTCATCTTTGCTAATACTTGTCGGGCTAGAAATAGCTCTAATCATTTTGGAGACCTAAAAGTCTCAAAGCTAATCCTAAAGGACCCAAGCACTTGAGGGTACCACAAAATAATGTTGTATTAGGTACGTGAAATAATGATCGAAGAAAATTCATACCGCCAAGAAGGCATCAAATGACCAATTCATTTGATCAAAGAAGGAGAAACTATTTTCAACAAAGCCAATTTCCAAGAAGAGGATATAATCAAAAATGGGAAGAACACAATCCTGGAAAATGGCAAAGACATCATCAACAAGATGATTTTCAAAGAAGAAGAGACCATCAACAATGGGAAGGTAATAAACCTTGGAAATGGAGTAATCAAAGAAGTCATCATCAACAAAGTGACTTCTCGGGGAAATATCATCAACAATGGGAAAGACACAACCCATGGAAACGGCGTAATTGGTAAACCGTATCTCCCCATTTAAATGTACATTTTATTTTATTTTTATGCATGCTTTTATTTGTGTCTTAATTGCAAAATGAATTTTTAAGTATTCATTTTTTTAAGGTCTTCAATATATATTTGTGCTTTTAATTTTTTTTTTAAAAAGAAGACCTTATATGATATCTCCAAAACTCTTGTGCATTTAATTAGGCTTATGTGGTTTATTATCTCTTATGTATTTTTATAGCATAATTATTTTTTGTTATCTCTTATTACTTGCCCACACTTGTGCTTTTGTGCATATTTTGTTTAAGGATGTGTAGGATATATTTCTCATATTCATTGGTTATTTCGTCATCAAGGTTCTTAAACTATCGAGGTATGTTCACTCACATTTTTACTAGAACTCATTTTATGCTTATGCACATATCTTTCAAGATATTTCATTTCAACACCTTAAAGTGGCCCTAAATGATTTTGCAAATTTCTCTTAAAAGGCCACTACTCGTTAAGTCTCGATTTTCTCGAATATATGTTTTCTCGAAACCCGTATTTGTTGGACTTGGTCCAAAATTATCTTTGCAAAGTTTTAGAACTTTTGGGGTGAAAAATCGAATTTTTGAAAAACCTGGAGAATGAAAAATTGCCTTTGGGGACGGTCAAAGCGGTGCGGCCGGCCGCCCGCACGCGTCGGCCGGTCGCACCCCACCTCGATCGGTCGCCAGGGTAATTTTCCAAGTTAAAAACGTTATGTTCTTTCAGGTTGAAGCAGGCGAGAGAAAATTCTTCAAACCCTTAAACGCGAAATCACCCCCTTTCTCATAAGTTCGTCAATTCTTCATCAATTTTCACTATTCTTGTTGTTAATCCTCCTATTTTTGCAAGAATCTCACATATATGGCTCCTCTAAAAAATTCTACCGGTCGAAATCCCATCTCCAAGCGTAGAAGTAGCGGAGAGGGTTCTTCAAGAAATCGGCAAGAAGAAGCGAACAAAGGGATATTCGAGCGCCCGCAGAAACGTGGCTCGAAGGTGATGATGTTCAAAATCCCGTACTCTCTCGGGCCCAAATTACCGAGCTCGCGGAACAATTTCGCTCCAAAATTGCCGTTGGCGAAAAGTAAGAAATCTTTTATTACTCAAGCTCCTCATTCCCATAATGTTCTTAATTTCATCAATAAATATGCAGAATGGTTCTATGAGGATTCGGGAATGGGAGAAAAATCAATTGCTCAGACTAAAATGTGTCGTTTTAATACATTTACAAATGAATATCCTACTATTAGAGGATTCTTTGAGGAGCAAGGTTGGATGTTTTTATGGGAGCATGCTTATGTCTTATATGATGATATTATCCAACTCTTCTATGCTAATATGCGGGTGCAATATGATGATGAAAGGAAGCGATGGCCGTAAATTCGTTTATAAGGGGGTCGTCATTTTAGGTGGACTCTAATGATATTTGTAAGCTTTTACATGTTAGAGAAGGTGGTTGGGACTATTTCTCTTGTGGCACTTGGAATGATGAAATGATAGGGGTGTCTATGAAAGACGTTAAGACGTATTTGGGGGTTTGGCCAAAATATTCTTTGTTGGCGATGACACTTGAGCACCGTATTTTATCGGTTATTGTCGCCTACTGTATTTGTGGAAAGGCGAGTAAAATGCCTAGCAACATAGATTATTTTTTGACTTATAAGATTGCTACGAGGGAACCACTTAACTTTGGCGCCATACTTATTCAGTGTCTAATCGAGTCCATCACTCAAGGTAATAAGAAGTTGGTTATGGGAAATTGGATTTGTAAACTTCTTATACAATCGGGACTACCTTCGTCGGAGTGTAACTCGGAGGTATTTCAAAATGACTTTGACATTGATAACATCTCCCAAATGATCACTATGCGCAAGAATATGGACATCCGACCAACTAAAATGGCTAGAGGAAGAGGTCAAGATTCTCCGATCCTAACGACTTCTTTGATGACGCCGAGGCCGCGAGATTGGCGGAGGAAGGCGAACCGAGCAATCCAGAGGGTATACCGGTGCTCAACCGCCTAGGAGGTACACACAAGCCGAGTTTGATGATTTAAGGGCTTTTCATGAGGCGAGGTATGAGGCTTTGGAGCAAAAGATGCCAAAATGCAAAAATCAATCGGCAAGTTGAAGAAATTCATCAAAGACTTTATTCCCGGATTTTGCTTCTCCTCGGACGAGAATGATGTTCCCACCCCTTCACTTTTTAGCATTTTCTTTCACGTTGCTTTGTCTTCTATGAACTTTGTAAAACTCTTTTTTGCACTAATAATATTTGCTTGTTTTCTTGAAAGGGTTAATATTGCAAGATGATAATGACTTGAGGGTGATCATGATATTGATGGAGTATTTGATGGTAAAAATACTCTAGTTTGGCATAATTTGTTGTTGGTATGAAGTACTTGATGGTAAAAGTGCTTCTTTTAATTTGTGCTTGAATGCATTTGACATGTCTTGCTCATTTTATTTAGATGGATTATTTGGGACATTTGTAATGTCTAATATGCTTTGTTTGATGCTTAATTTTTGCTTGATGGCATTGGTAATGCCTTGCTCTCTTTGGCTAAATTATCTCAATTGGGTTGAACCTTGAGAATTTGTCTATTATTTGTTGGGAATATGTTGAAAAATGCCTTTGGTGATGGTATGAAAAACTTGGCTAGATTTCATTTACAAGGGCTATATATATCTTTTTCAAATCTTTGACGCCCGCTGATGGCTCAAAAGCTACTCTAGAAAACCATAGGCAAGTGCACCTATCGTTTTGTAGTATAGATTATTGAGTACCGAATGTCATTCCCACGAGGATTGTAAGTACTAATAATTACCGTCTTTTTGTTATTTAATCTAGCAATTTTCAGAGTTTTGTTTGTTTAATGAAAATGAAAAATAGAGAATTTTAAAATAATTGCAACTTACAAAAGATCAAATAAAAATAGATTGTAGAATTAAGAAATCAAGAGCTAGAAATGTGTTTGAATGTAAATCCCTCTAGAATGTTTTTGTGATTTAACAAGATAAAAATACAACCATAATCCCTTAAGCAAAAACCAACCTCTTTTAGTAAAATCTCATGTTTCATGGACCGTAGTAGAAATTCGATTTAAGTTAAACCTCTATCGAGCGAATAACTTCTAATCTCAAGTTGATTAACTGAAATCTCTTTCTAGTTAAAACCCCAAGACATCATTATAATGATTTGTGAATTCCCCATATTAGGTTTGACGCTAATCCGGAAGATTTATGTCGTCTATATCTAGGATTGCATGCAAATCTTTTCACTTATATATGTTATATTTCACCATGAATCTCGATTTCCGGATGAAAAATAAACTTCAAATCAATATTGCGCATATACCAATTTGAATGAATAAAGCATAATATAAGTGAATCACACAAAACATGAAGATTTTATTAAAAACATACAAACCTTAATCACAAATTCATTCTAGAGTTCATTACATTCAAACACTAGAAATTTAGCTACGCATGGCTTTGTCAAAAGAGTATACTACACAAGAAGATATGAATAAAATGAACATGGTGTACTTAGCTCTTATTCAAGACCAATACAAGACTTCCTCCTCCTTGGTTGATTGCAATGATGTTGAGCTCCAAGTCTTCTCCTCTATTGCTCTTCAACTTCCAACTCTACCTCTCTTTTATCCTCTCAATGTATTTTACTTTGAAAGTTAGAATATACAATGAATATACAATGAATCTCTCTATCAATGAATACTACATGAATTATCCCTTTCCCAACTCAAACTCTTGGCTTTTATAGGTACCATCTTTGTAAAAGAACACATCAATAATGCTAACAAATACTCCACTTCCATGGTTGTTGGTTGAATCATTGTGTGCACATTCATGGTTGAGTTGGTTGAATCATTGTGTCCACATGACAATTGAGGGAATAATAGAGTTTGGTGCATCAAAATGAGGTGTAAAAGTTGCTCAAAGGTTGTCAAAAAGCACAAAGAGAAAGTCTCCATAATTTCCGCCAAAGAAAAACCAAGTCGGACGAAAAGCACGCCCAGTGTCTTCAAAAGCACGACCTGGCCGTGTTTGGTGCGTTTTGGCCAAAAATTTGCTCGGTTTTGGCTCCTCAAAAGCACGGCCGTGCTTAAAAACACACCATGCCCGTGTTTGGTGAAAAGGCCCCAAAATGACGCGCGTTTAGCTTGGGATTTTGAGTGTTTTTGCATCCAAAAACCCCGGGTATGTTTTGACATAAAACCATGGCCCAAAATTCACCAATAACAGCTCCAAATCATCAATCTACATCCATAAAAGCACCTCGGAGTAATGTGAACTATGTATAATAAAAAATTTATGAAACTAACAATAAAATAACTCAAATCATACTTAAATATACACATAAAACATGTATAAAAAGACCCTTATCAAACTTTATGCTTCAAAATGTGCTCTTTGAACTTTCCGGTCCCTTTTCGGGCACAAGCTTCCAACATGGACTTTGAACAACACTTTTCTCCAAGAGATTTTTAGATTTCTCATCGTACAACGAAATTGAATCGGCAAAAGAACAAGTAGTATCCTTTTCAATATCAACATGAATTTTAAAAATTACTTGTTCATCCCCCACCCTCAAAGTTAATTTTCCTCATGCACATCAATGATTGATTTTGCCGTAGCAAGAAAAAACGCCCAAGAATTAGAGGAACCTCAATATCATCATGCATGTCCGAATAACAAAATCAATCGGGAATATGAATTTATCGATCTTGACTAACACATCATTAATAATACCTCCAGGATGTTTAATTGATTTATCGGCTAAGTGTATGTCCATCCTAGCAGGTTTTGATTCACTTAATCCCATATGCTTGAATGTTTCATAAGACATCACATTGATACTAGCTCCTAAGTCGGCTAGTGCTCTATCAACAGTAAACCATCAATTGTACAAGGGATAATAAAACTTCCCGGATCATTACATTTTTGTGGTAGATTATTGGAAAAACATTTATCATTCAATTGCACATTTGATAGTTCGTTAAGCTTATTTTCATTAGAAATGATGTCATTTAGATCCTTAGCATGCTTTGAAAGAGTTTGAACAAATGGAATATTAGTATGTAGTTGCTTGAATGACTCAAGGTACTTACCAAATTTGTCCTCCCTTCTATCTTCTTCGGTTAGACTCGGTAAGGGATCTTGGGCTTGTATTCGGCGACCACCTTTTTCATGGGCTTTTGTTCGTGTTTGTCGTCCTCCACATATTTCTACATGGTGGCGTTGTCATAATCATGATCATGTGGAAAAGCGGTGGTGATTGCCTTTACGTGTTCCCAGGTTTGGCTCGGTGTTACCTGGCAAACTTCCTTGTGGCCTTTCGGAAATCATTTTTGCAATCTATCTATTTGGTTTTCAGATTATGGATAGATGCCTCTTGATTTCTCAAGGATGTTTCCACCGCTGGAATCGGGTATCTTGATTGCACAAACTTTGTTATAAGATCTTCCAAGTTAAGCTTACCTTGATTTGGTGAAACGGGAGGCGTGTGTAGATCGGGATTGGGATTAGGTCGTGGTTGGCCTTGGTTTTCCCAACCAAAATTAGGATGTTGTCGCCATCCAGGATTGTATGTGTTGTTGTAAGGATTACTTGGGTAATTTTGTCTTGATTCCCAACGAATTAGCTTTGTTCGGTGTGAGGTATTGTGTGTGGGCGATCTGATGATTATGCAATCCTCCGCAACTTCACAAGATAAAACATGCGGTGGTGGTGGTTTAGGAGCCGCTAGATCGTCAATCTTTTGGGTCAAAGCTTCGACTTGTGCAACTAGTGTAACCACCTGCATCCGCATTATAAACGCCACTGTGCGTTAGGTTTACCAAATACGGATTGCCATTGATAGCCATTCATGGCCATTCCTCTATCGAGATCTTGGCGAACACGGTGTTTTATTGTTTAAAGTTCCCCGGCCGCCGCATCAATCATTTGCCTTGTTGACGAGAGTAGCCCATTGTAAAATGTTTGGACTTGCATCCAAATAGGAAGACCATGATGTGGGCATTTTCGCGACAATTCTTTGAATCTCTCCCAAGTGTCGTACAAGGTCTCGTCGTCTTCTTGAGTGAATGAAAAAATTTCATTCCTCAATCGTGCGATTTTGGTTTGGTGGAAAATATTTCATTAGGAATTTTATTGTTTAGATTTTGATGGATGCCATGTAAAACTTAAAAGAAAGTTGGCACCCCAATTCTTTGTCAGTAAAATGTATTGTAACTTTAGAGTGGCCAAGCCGAGTTAAGTCGGCCTACGCCATAATATGCAAGAAGACATCTCAAGACCTGGAAGGAAGACTTCTTTCGTAAAAGTGAAAATGGCAAAGAAGAGTAGACGGGAACTCTCTTGAAGAAGCGGTGAGAGGCGGTGAGTGGAGCATCGGTCGAGTCAACTCAAGAAAAGCCAAGTCTCAAGTTGAAGTGATGGAAGAGTCATCCGATGATTGGAAGTCGACTCTAAGTCACTGGGAAAGCAAGGAAATGCGGTCAGTCGAGATAATCTGTAAAAGAACCGTTTGAGTAAATCAAAAGATTTACTTAAACAAGTAATATCTCCATACCACCTTTCTTGGAGTGCTCAGTCCCAAGAAGCGTGCAAAAGGAATGAACAATGGGAAGCACCACACCGTGTCGAACTCGAAAAAGTGAAAGAACAATTCATACGAGGAAACGGCAATTCCAAGAAGCGCAACAAGACAACAAACGACGCAAGTGACTTTCAAAAATAAGCCTATCTCTTCAACAGGCAAATTTTTGAAAGTTCACTATAAAAGGATGAGGAGTTTGTTTGAGAAAATAGGATGCATATATGAAACATACGTGAGATATACAAGTACATAAGAAAAATGAAACATTCTCAATCCTCAAGCCTACATTACGAAGTACTTCAATCCAACACTCACTGTGAAGGAAAGAGAACTTCAATCGAGTTGAAGAGGAAACTTTTGAAAACAAGGGGTCTACATTCCGGGGAAGGATTGTAGAAAGGTTCAAGGTTGAGCCAAGTCTTAAGGTTTTGGAAGGCTTCGTGATCAAATCCAAAGAGCTTGAGCAAGTGAGTTGTAGTAGCAAAGGCAGTTTGCCTGTGAAGAAGGTCGAGTCGCACGAGAAGCCGGTGAGTGATCAAGGCGTCTCGGCCCGAGTCCCAAAGGATCAAGTCATTTGTGTGATCAAGACTTGCATACGGGATTACCACTTTGTAAAGCGATCATTACTTAGTGGATTCCTCCGGGAGTTGGAGAAGAGAGGAGTAGAAGAATTACCCCATTTTCGAACCTCTATAAAAATTTCATTGTGTCATTTACATTTCAAAGACTTTAATTCTTGCACTTTTAACTCGCTTTATCTCTGTGATAAATTTGCTATCCATTTGATAATTTATAAGTACTAAATCAAGATCTAAAATCTTGCTTAATCAAACTTAAGGGTGTTAAGTCTTCCATTGTTCGCCTTATTTTTAGCTTCACCGCAAGTGTACGGTGTAGTTTATAGAATAGGGTAAGCAAGGTCGTATCCACAGAGACTAATAAATTTATGCGCTAAGTATTGAGATCGTAATAGACTTATTTTTATTTAGACGATCGAAATTGGATGATTTTTGTGGAGTTAAAGACAAGAATAACCACAAAAACACAAGATGAAAATAATAATGGAATTATCAAGAGAATGAAATGGATTCCGGATTATGGTTTCAATTAATATTCATCTTGTTGTCCGATTTAATCAAAGCCAAAATTATTATCAATACACCTATAAGACGATCACAATGGTATTTTATCCTCCCTCTCGAGATGTATATAAAGTGTAGATTGAAATATCTATGCTAGCATCTCTACTCAACATAAGATACACAACTCCCAAATGCACAAAAGATCAAATATCCTCACAAATATTCACAAACCTCTCGATTATGCAAATATTCATGTCAAGTACTCAAGATCTAATATTGAAGCTCATCTCTCGAATTATGAATCAATATATCAAACAAGTTAAATCATTGGCCAAGTGATAAAACAAGAATAAGAACAAAGTACTCACATAGGCTTCAAAACAATAACTTCAACTAAGATTAAAACATTCAACAAGAGTTCAATTAATCTACTTCCAAAACCCGGAAATCACAAAAAGTTTAGCTATTCATTACAAATAAACAACTCATAGACAAATTGTTCATATTCATGGCAAGCTAAAATGAAAGATTAAAGCACAAAGAATGAGAAAACTTAGGGAAATGGATAATCTCTCGATTAATCTTCAATCCTCAAGCTCGATTCGACCCGATTCTTCCTTGATGAATTTGAGCTATTTCTTGTGTTCTTGGGTCTTTTCCGGACCTTTCCTCCTTTGGTGTGCGCCCAAGAAGTGGTATTTATACCCTTTTTGAAGTCTAGAAGTCAATTCTTTGTCATTTTTGGAGTTTTTACGCAAGCACGCACGGGTCGTGCGCCCACGCACGGGCTACCCGTGCGCCATTTAAAGAGAAAACACCCAGTCTCTGTAGCACGCATGGGTCGTGCGCCCACGCACGGTCTACCCGTGCGCCATCCCATAGAAAACATCCGTCTGCAGTAGGGCGCACGGGTCGTGCGTCCACGCACGGGTTACCCGTGCGCCACCCAAACGTCCGAATTTGCTTGCAGGGTCTTCAGAAGAGTTGTAGCCCTCTCTCTTAGCTTTCCATAGCCACTTGAATCACCTCAATATCAATTTTGTAGAGAGTTATGGCCAAAATACTAAACCCCTGCCAGTCTTTGGAAATTCCATACGCGTTTGGATGTTCCTTGAGATAAATCTCCTTGTTGTTTGATCATCCATGCTTCTTTTGACACACGACTCATCACTATGACTCTAGACTCCACATAGTTGGCTTCCAATTAGGTGTAATCGCTCGATTCTTGATGATTCTAGGTAGCAATGCTCGTATTTGTCACAAAATCACTCCAAATATCGTTAAATTCCTACAAAACAAGCAAGCGTAATATCTTTTTCCACAAAGAGCGAATATATACCATTTCATACACGTTATTGCATGTTTAATCACCATTTTAGTCATATTTATACCTCAAAATACATGCAAAACTCACTCTATCAAAATCCCCCAAACTTAAACTGTTGGCCGTCCCGGTCAACGCTTTTAAAAACTAGACAAAACATAGCTGGGAGTAATGAAAAGTAGGACGCACAACAACTACAAAAAACTCGTATTGTTCGTCATAGGTGTCAAGCAAAGAATCAACCAAGCCTCAAATATCTAACATAAAGCACACATCAAATAAATCATGGTAAATGCTTTGAATCACTTCTCTCAAGATCAAGTGTATACTCTCATCTCACATGAATATAGGACGTGTTTACGCTCAATTCAATTCAATATTGCAGAATTACCATAAGCTTGCGAATCGTCTCATATCTCCGCCACTAGAATGTATGCAATTTGTGAATCAAAAAGGACTTTTTCTTTTGGTTATAATGAAGGCTCTTTGGTTAGGGTAGGAAAATATGGATAGAGTGACTCAAACTCGGCGTATAGACCGATGAGCATATAAATCATCTACATTAAAGCTCAATATGCTACTAAATTCTTCTCTCATTTTCATCAACTCTTCTTATCTCCATCTCCTTTCTTTTGTAAACATTATCACCTCACATTACAATTCCTAGCCTCCAAGTTCATTCAATGAAAACTCACATCATAAAATCGATTTTTTCCGACTCTTTTATGAATTTTCAACATTTCTTTTCTCCTCCTTTTCTTCCTCTTTTGTTCCCATCAACCAATTTTGCACAATTATCCAATTTTTCAATTCCAACTCATTCAACCTCATTCATTCCTTTACTCAATGTTATACGCTCAAGTGTAGGGTAACAAATATATCAAGTTAAGGCTTGAATTGTTGCTATCAAGAAATTAGGCAATAGGCTCAAGTTGGCTAACTAGGGATTTCAATATCATCATTAGGTAAGCAAAAGGCTTGAAGGGCTAACAAAAATGGCCTTTGATCATTTTCACAATTCGCATACAACATGTGACCTTGACAGAGATACCGAGCAAATTCTAGAATTCTAACAACATGAATGATACACTCAAATCAATCAACAAGATCGCATATGATGAAAGCGTAAAGGCTCAAAAGCTCACAGGCTTGCAAATCGTAATTCAAAGCATCAAACCATGTTCTCAATATCCACATGCTCAATATCATCTATTCATGGCTCAATCAACTCGTACTCAACACCCAATCCAAACAATACAAAATTTTCAAAATAGAGCACGAGAATCTCAATATTGGTCAACTCACTCTCTAAACTCTATTAAAGCAATAAACGTGCTAAAAGTCAGAACGTGCTTCTAATGCAATGCAACCTAAAATGCTCTGCATGCAACTATATGAAAACACACAAAAATAATTTTTTTTTTTTTTAAATCCACACATTTCATATCAAGATACTATCCCTCCCCCAAACTTAAATGAAATTATATCGCACGTAAGGAAAGATAGAATTTCAATAAAGAAAAGTGTGAAGTTACCATTGGGTTGCCTCCCAACAAGCGCTAGATTTACCGCTATAGCTCGACGTATGAATTGGTGCCTCCTTGAATGCATATATTAGCCGCTTTGGGTCATGGTCAAGTGCCATATTTTCCTTACTTGCACCTAATAATGCATACTTGGGGTGTCCAAGCAAGTATTGGAGTCGATGTTGGAACAATTTGATTTGAATTATGCTCATGTTGTCCATGCGGCGTATGTACCACCGGTGTTCGTTTATTTGTGAAATAGCTTTCTTATGATATCACGCATGCACCGACCGGGCATCCACGCTGTTCATGTGTTCTCGTCTGTTTTTGCTCTTTTTCGACACCACACACAGGTGAAAGTGCATAGACACACAGTCCGTATTTGGTTCCAAACTTTCTTGTTTTTCAGGATCTTCGACTCTCGTATTCGGTACCACTCTTTTGATGAATGGTACTAGATTGTTCCTTTGAGTTGACTTCGGTGATGCTCGAAAAATGGCTCTTTTGTTGTTGTTCACCAATAATCGTAGCTAATAGGCCCACTTGAGTCTCAAGATTTTTATCGAACCGGCCATTTGCAACTCCATCATGTCCATCCTAGCCTCTTGTGCATCGAACCGGTTCCTTGTCTCACTTACAAATGAAGTCATTTGATTCATGAATGCAATGAGGGCGTCTTCCAAAGATGGCTTTGCCTCTGCATTAGTAAACCCATTCATTACATTGAAGCTTGATGGTGGTGGAATCACATTCTCCGTGTTAGCATATGAAAAATCTTCGTAATTCGCCCAATTTGGATAATAGTGACGTAGGAGTAGGATTATTCCAATAAGCGTAAGAATTCGATTATTGAAATAATTGGCATTCTCCATCCAGAAGCGGTGTTCGTGCACTACCTATACCAACTCAAAGAAACAAATCAAACATTATAGAGAGAGAATTTACAAAAGAAAAATGAAATAAAATAAAAAAATGCCTAAATTAAAAATAATTCTATCTATCGCAATATTAGCACCAAAAATTGTATTAGTCCAAGAACGGCGCCAAAAACTTGTTCGCCTTATTTTTAGCTTCACCGCAAGTGTACGGTGTAGTTTATAGAATAGGGTAAGCAAGGTCGTATCCACGAGAGACTAATAAATTTATGCGCTAAGTATTGAGATCGTAATAGACTTATTTTTATTTAGACGATCGAAATTGGATGATTTTTGTGGAGTTAAAGACAAGAATAACCACAAAAACACAAGATGAAAATAATAATGGAATTATCAAGAGAATGAAATGGATTCGGATTATGGTTTCAATTAATATTCATCTTGTTGTCCGATTTAATCAAAGCCAAAATTATTATCAATACACCTATAAGACGATCACAATGGTATTTTATCCTCCTCTCGAGATGTATATAAAGTGTAGATTGAAATATCTATGCTAGCATCTCTACTCAACATAAGATACACAACTCCCAAATGCACAAAAGATCAAATATCCTCACAAATATTCACAAACCTCTCGATTATGCAAATATTCATGTCAAGTACTCAAGATCTAATATTGAAACTCATCTCTCGAATTATGAATCAATATATCAAACAAGTTAAATCATTGGCCAAGTGATAAAACAAGAATAAGAACAAAGTACTCAAATAGGCTTCAAGACAATAACTTCAACTAAGATTAAAACATTCAACAAGAGTTCAATTAATCTACTTCCAAAACCCGGAAATCACAAAAGTTTAGCTATTCATTACAAATAAACAACTCATAGACAAATTGTTCATATTCATGGCAAGCTAAAATGAAAGATTAAAGCACAAAGAATGAGAAAACTTAGGGAAATGGATAATCTCTCGATTAATCTTCAATCCTCAAGCTCCGATTCGACCCGATTCTTCCCTTGATTCTTCCTTGATGAATTTGAGCTATTTCTTGTGTTCTTGGGTCTTTTCCAGACCTTTCCTCCTCTGGTGTGCGCCCCAAGAAGTGGTATTTATACCCTTTTTGAAGTCTAGGTCAATTTTTGTCATTTTTGGAGTTTTTTAAGCACGCACGGGTCGTGCGCCCACGCACGGGCTACCCGTGCGCCATTTCGTAGAAAACACCCAGTCTCTGTAGCACGCATGGGTCGTGCGCCCACGCACGGTCTACCCGTGCGCCATCCCATAGAAAACATCCAGTCTCTGTAGGGCGCACGGGTCGTGCGTCCACGCACGGGTTAAGTGCTCCACCCAAACGTCCGAATTTGCTTGCAGGGTCTTCAGAAGAGTTGTAGCCCTCTCTCTTAGCTTTCCATAGCCACTTGAATCACCTCAATATCAATTTTGTAGAGAGAGTTATGGCCAAAATACTAAACCCTGCCAGTGCTGGAAATTCCATACGCGTTTGGATGTTCCTTGAGATAAATCTCCTTGTTGTTTGATCATCCATGCTTCTTTTGACACACGACTCATCACTATGACTCTAGACTCCACATAGTTGGCTTCCAATTAGGTGTAATCGCTCGATTCTTGATGATTCTAGGTAGCAATGCTCGTATTTGTCACAAAATCACTCCAAATATCGTTAAATTCCTACAAAACAAGCAAGCGAAATATCTTTTTCCACAAAGAGCGAATATATACCATTTCATACACGTTATTGCATGTTTAATCACCATTTTAGTCATATTTATACCTCAAAATACATGCAAAACTCACTCCTATCAAAATCCCCAAACTTAAATGTTGGCCGTCCGGCCAACGCTTTTAAAAACTAGACAAAACATAGCTGGGAGTAATGAAAAGTAGCCAAGAAAATTTTCCTCATGCACATCAATGATTGATTTTGCCGTAGCCAAGAAAGAACGCCCAAGAATTAGAGGAACCTCAATATCATCATGCATGTCCGAATAACAAAATCAATCGGGAATATGAATTTATCGATCTTGACTAACACATCATTAATAATACCTCCAGGATGTTTAATTGATTTATCGGCTAAGTGTATGTCCATCCTAGCGAGTTTCGATTCACTTAATCCCATATGCTTGAATGTTTCATAAGACATCACATTGATACTAGCTCCTAAGTCGGCTAGTGCTCTATCAACAGGTAAACCATCAATTGTACAAGGGATAATAAAACTTCCTGGATCATTACATTTTTGTGGTAGATTATTGGAAAAACATTTATCATTCAATTGCACATTTGATAGTTCGTTAAGCTTATTTTCATTAGAAATGATGTCATTTAGATCCTTAGCATGCTTTGAAAGAGTTTGAACAAATGGAATATTAGTATGTAGTTGCTTGAATGACTCAAGGTACTTACCAAATTTGTCCTCCCTTCTATCTTCTTCGGTTAGACTCGGTAAAGGATCTTGGGCTTGTATTCGGCGACCACCTTTTTCATGGGCTTTTGTTCGTGTTTGTCGTCCTCCACATATTTCTACATGGTGGCGTTGTCATAATCATGATCATGTGGAAAATGGTGGTGATTGCGCTTTACGTGTTCCCTGGGTTTGGCTCGGTGTTACCTGGCAAACTTTTCGGCCTTTCGGAAATCATTTTTGCAATCTATCCTATTTGGTTTTCCAGATTATGGATAGATGCCTCTTGATTTCTCAAGGATGTTTCCACCGCCTGGAATCGGGTATCTCTGTGGATGCACAAACTTTGTTATAAGATCTTCCAAGTTAAGCTTACCTTGATTTGGTGAAACCGGGAGACGTGTGTAGATCGAGGATTGGGATTAGGTCGTGGTTGGCCTTGGTTTTCCCAACCAAAATTAGGATGTTGTCGCCATCCAGGATTGTATGTGTTGTTGTAAGGATTACTTGGGTAATTTCGTCTTGATTCCCAACGTAATTAGCCTTTGTTCGGTGTGAGGTATTGTGTGGGCGATCGATGATTATGCAATCCTCCGCAACTTCACAAGATAAAACATGCGGTGGTGGTGGTTTAGGAGCCGCTAGATCGTCAATCTTTTGGGTCAAAGCTTCGACTTGTGCAACTAGTGTAACCATTGCATCCGCATTATAAACGCCATTGCATTCGTTAGGTTTACCTCGACGGATTGCCATTGATAGCCATTCATGGCCATTCCCTCTATCGAGATCTTGGCGCTTTCCGGTGTTTTATTGTTTAAAGTTCCCCCAGCCGCGATCAATCATTTGCCTTGTTGACGAGAGTAGCCCATTGTAAAATGTTTGGACTTGCATCCAAATAGGAAGACCATGATGTGGGCATTTTCGCAAACAATTCTTTGAATCTCTCCCAAGTGTCGTACATAAGGTCTCGTCGTCTTCTTGAGTGAATGAAAAAATTTCATTCCTCAATCGTGCGATTTTGGTTGGTGGAAAATATTTCTGTTAGGAATTTTATTGTTTAGATTTTGATGGATGCCATGTAAAACTTAAAAAAAGAAAGTTGGCACCCCAATTCTTCAAAATGTATTGTAACTTTAGAGTCGCTGGCCAAGCCGAGGAGTTAAGTCGCCTACGCCATAATATGCAAGAAGACATCTCAAGACTGGAAGGAAGACCTTCAGAAAAGCATTTGAAAATGGCAAAGAAGAGTAGACGGGAACTCTATGAAGAAGCGGTGAGAGAGGCGGTGAGTGGAGCATCGATCGAGTCAACTCAAGAAAAGCCAAGTCTCAAGTTGAAGTGATGAGAAGAGTCATCCAATGATTGGAAGTCGACTCTAAGTCACCTGGGGAAAGCAAGGAAATGCGGTCAAGTCGAGATAAGCGTAAAAGAACCGCTGGGTACGTAAATCAAAAGATTTACTTAAACAAGTAATATCTCCATACCACCTTTCTTGGAGTGCTCGGTCCCGAAGCGTGCAAAAGGAATGAACAATGGGAAGCACCACACCGTGTCGAACTCGAAAAAGTGAAAGAACAATTCATACGAGGAAACGACAATTCCAAGAAGCGCAACAAGACAAGCCAACGACGCAAGTGACTTTCAAAAATAAGCCTATCTCTTCAACAGGCAAATTTTTGAAAGTTCACTATAAAAGGATGAGGAGTTTGTTTGAGAAAATAGGATGCATATATGAAACATACGTGAGATATACAAGTACATAAGAAAAATGAAACATTCTCAATCCTCAAGCCTACATTACGAAGTACTTCAATCCAACACTCACTGTGAAGGAAAGAGAACTTCAATCAGTTGAAGAGGAAACTTTTGAAAACAAGGGTCTACATTCCGGGAAGGATTGTAGAAAGGTTCAAGGTTGAGCCAAGTCTTAAGCTTTTGGAGGGCTTCGTGATCAAATCCAAAGAGCTTGAGCAAGTGAGTTGTAGTAGCAAGGCGGTGCCCCTGTGAAGAAGCTCGAGTCGCGAGAAGCCACGGTGAGTGATCAAGGCGTCTCGGATCGAGTCCCAAAGGATCAAGTCATTTGTGTGATCAAGACTTGCATCCGGGACTGCTACCACTTTGTAAACCGATCATTACTTAGTGGATTCCTCCAGGAGTTGGAGAAGAGAGGAGTAGAAGAATTACCCCATCTTCGAACCTCTATAAAAATTTCATTGTGTCATTTACATTTCAAAGACTTTAATTCTTGCACTTTTAAGCGCTTTATCTCACGATAAATTTGCTATCCATTTGATAATTTATAAGTACTAAATCAAGATCTAAAATCTTGTTTAATCAAACTTAAGGGTGTTAAGTCTTCCATTGAACATAAAACCACAGTTGAGTTAAAATATAGCCAATCATTTGAGTTACTCCATCAAAAGCTCGGTGAGTCTGTTGAGAGATTAATTCTCTTGAGTGAGTAATTCGACTGTCCATCAAGGACACATACTGTGTAGAATCAACTCTGTAGATTTAAAAGGACTAAATCGAAAATTTGGTAAGGTTTATTCAACCCCCTCTAAACCTTACTCTTACACCCCTTGGGACCTACAAGTGGTATCAGAGCGGTTGGTTCATTGAACCCTCCGCCAGTTCTTGAACTAGATCTCCAAACTTTTCAAAGTCCGCTTTAGTACTTAAACCTTCAAAACTCTTTTTATTAAAAGTCATTATCATGGAAGCAAACTTAACACGCATCCCTATGTTTACCATTGAAGAATTTGATGATTGGAAAATTCGTATGCAGGCTCATCTATCAAGATTACATGATGAGATGTGGATAGTAATAGAAGATGGGCCTCTCGCAAATATTAAAAGTGAACACACGGTGCACGAAGAGTTGCAGGTGAAGGAGAAAAGATGTTGCTCCTAGACCAGTCATGGTTGAAAAACCAAGAACTCGAGTGGACAAATGATGACGAGAAAAAGATACAACCTGGACAATGTAGCCAAGGACATTCTCTACAAAACCTTGGACAAAGCCATGTTCAACAAAGTCAAATCATGCAAAACGGCTAAAGAAATCGGAACAAGTTGACATTGATTTGTGAAGGCTCGAAAGCAAATCAAAGAAAACAAATTATCGGTGGTGGTACGTAAATTTGAAAATTTCAAAATGATCTCAGGAGAGAACCTGGATCAACTAGACGCTCAGTTCACGAAATCACAAATGAGTCTGTCTACACTTGGAAAGGAATATACACGAAGGAAATGTGTATGAAGATCTAAAAAGTCTTCGGCACCGAGACACTACATGGACCTATCAAAAACATCCAACCATGAACTATTCTCATACCTCAAAGCCTACGAGTTTGAGCCGAGAAGAAAAGACGAGGAAGAGACAGTTGTACCCAAAATTTTTTGCTCTAATTGTCAAAGATGGAAAAGAGCTGAGGTCAAAGAGGTAATTGACCCGAAGAAATAGCCACGATGGTTAAAAGATTTAACAAGTTCTTTAACAAGAACTACAACGAGAGGAAAGGGTGAATCTTCCGGAAGACACTCGGCTCCTCCAAATCAAGGGAAGACAGACCAACCAAGAGAATAGATCATCAAAAAGTTGAGTATCAAAGGGTCGACAACTCAAGAATGGAAAGAGCGATCAAAAGGTGAATATCTATGTTGGAACCGTAGACAACCAGGTCACTATGCCATTGATTGCTCATATCCTGTAGTCAACAAGACAGGGGATGAAGAAGAAAGGAATGTCTTAAGAGAAAAAAGACAAGAAAGGAAAAAGGCAATGATGGGCTGAGAGATAATTTAAAACCAAGTCAAGAGAGACGGTGATTCAAAGAGCGTTGTGAAGTTCGACTACTCAAGTGACTCTACGAAGAAGAAGCCTTAATATGTTTGATGGCCAAAGAACAAGATCAAGAAGATGAGGTACAATCTAACTCAACAAACTCAGATACTAGTGATAGTGATCGTGACACACTCACTTCATCACCTCTTGATCTTTATGATTCATTAAGCAAAATGATGAAAGATTTTGAACACATCAAATCCTCACACACACTATTGAATGAGGAAAACTTGATCGCTCAAAAGTCAAAACTCAAAGTCGACTAAGGAGCCGAGAACTCTAAGTCAAATAGTCATGTTGAAAATGAAAATCTAAAAAGGCCGAAAATGCTAAATTAGTAGCAAAAATTGTGTTATAGAAAAGAGGAGAATGACCTCAAGAATGTTATTGCCTCATTTACTAAGGCATCTAAATCATTGGATGATCTTATCATGAGTCAAAGAGAATGTGGAGACAAGACAAAGCTTAGATTTAATTCATCCGTGCCATGTCAAACCTCAAGAGTAATTTTGGAAAAAGGATCTTCAAGTCATGAAGAGTCCGAAAAATCCAAAACTCTAAATGTTGCACACACATTCACTCCAAAGCACAATAACAAGCAAACCGGCCTTGGTTACAAAGGAAAAGGAAAACAACCGAGTTGAGTGTCTTTGAAAGGACAAGCGAGAAGAGATTCACCGAGTCCTCAAAGAAACTCCTAAATGTAAAAATACTCTGTAAAAAAGGAAGCAGAGCTACCAAAAACCCTTAAAATCCATAGAAGAAATACACATGATGGGAATGGTAGAAAATATCCAAGCCAAGCCGATTGGAACAATGCGAACTATCGATAGACCTATGGAATATAAGCCCAAATGGCAAAGGCCTAGAACTCAAAGAAAGGCCATTCCAAAAGTATAAGAGCTTTCATCAAAGACACACATGCACCTAGGCACTACACTTACCCAAGGAAGGTAATTGCTAAAACACATATGCAGCATACTGAGACAAAAGTGACAAATTTGTATGAACCTAGAATCCCCAAGCAATTTGCGGAATTAATTATGATTATGGCATCGATAGATGGCAACCCCTTAGAGTCAAATCATTTGGCTATAGGTTGGTTGGATCATCTTACAACTCTAACCCCTCGGGACCCGCACAAGTATGGGTACCTAAAACTTAATTTCCTTGATTGCGAGGTTCGAGGAACAAGCGAGTGCCAAGGAACCTGGTACATGGATAGTGGCATTCCGGACATATGACAGAAATAAGAGAAATGTCAAAATTCAAGGAAGTCAAAGGAGCAAAAGTCATATTTGGAGGAAATGAAGCTCTTGGTGAAATAAGAGGCATTGGATCCATCAAGAGGAATGGATTAGAAATCACAGATGTTGCATATGTTGAAGGACTCAACTTCAACTTATCGAGCATTAGTCGGCTCTGTGTGAAGGGCTACAATGTTGGATTCAACATGGGAATATGCCAAATCAAAGATATTGAATCAAATGAAGTTGTCTTTGCAAGGATGTATTAGAGAAAAATATGTATGTAGTGGATTGGTCAATCGCAACACCCAAAGACTGTCTACTAGCAAAGAGCACTGGTGAATCAAGTTGGATGAGTCACAAAAAGCTGAGTCACTGAATTTCAAAACAATGAACAAGCTAGCAAGAAGTCAACTTGTAGAAGGACTTCCGACCAAGAGATATCTGAAGGAGAGTATATGTGATGCATGTCGGAAGGAAAGCAAATCAAGTCGTCATTCAAAGAAAAGACATGCCCATCCTCAACAAGAATATTGCATCTACTTCATATGGATCTATTTGGTGGTGGAACCGGCATAAGTGGAAAGAAATACACCTTGGTGGTAGTAGATGACTACTCAAGATATACATGGACAATATCCATGTGCAAGAAGAAAGAAACTCTACAAAAACTACCACGAGTTGATGAAGAGGATTCAAAATGAGAAGAGTCAAACCATTATCAAAATAAGATCGATAGATAGAGAATCGAGTTTGTCAATGGAATAATAACTCAAAGATTGTATTGAGAATGGTATTGGTCATGAACTATCGGACAAGCAAGGATCGCATGCTGAGAATGGAGTTGCGAAGAAGAGCGAAGAACCTCAAGGAAGCAAGCAAGGACCATGTTGTTAGTCAAGCAGGTTACCAAAAAGATTTTGGTGAAGCAATCAACACACTTGCTACACCCAAAACAGGATGTATGATAAATAGACAGTGACAAAGACTCCCTATGAGATCCGGGTGGAAGAAAACCAAATGTTGCATACTTTAGAATATTTGGATGTAAATGCTTCATCCACAACAATGGCAAAGACAACCTAAAGGCTTTTGATGCTAAAGTTCGATAAAGGTATCTTCTTAGGATACTCGGTGAAAGCAAAAGCCTACACTGGTACTCAATAAAAGAACTATGGTTACTGAAGAATCCATTCATGTAGTATTTGATGAGCCAAATGTAAATGGAAAGGACATTGAAGAGTCACCGATAAGTTTGAATCATCCTACCATACTGTAAGAGTCCCTATCCAAATTTGCCGAATTATCAATTCGGAAAGAAGATGAGATAGTGAATCTCAAAAACAATTGGAAAATTTGCGGCTAAGTGATAACGAGAGAGTGACCACACCAACACTGTTTGCAAGTCGATCAATCCACTAACTTAGTCCAACTGATGTAAGATGGCCGAGAGACCATCCACGAGAACTTGTCATTGGAGATATAAGAGAAGGTGTCAAAACAAGATCGAACTCAACAAGAAGCTATGTTCACATGCTTCATCTCGCAAATAGAGCCAAAAGATGTGTCACAAGCATTGGATGACACACATTGGATTCAAGCTATGCAAGAAGAGTCAAATCGGTTTGAAAGAAATAAAGTATGAGAACTAGTGCAAAGACCCATACATCAAAATGTTATTGGAACCAAATGGGTATTCGTAAATAAAATGAACGAGGAAGGCTGCGTGATAAGAAACAAAGCAAAGACTAGTAGCCAAAGGATATTGCCAAGAAGAATAGATAGATTTTGATGAAACATTTGCCCCGTAGCAAGATTGGAAGCTATAAGGATGTTTCTTGCCTATGCACTCATAAGAATTTCATTGTATATCGATGGATGTAAAAAGTGCATTCCTAAATGGTGTATTGGAAGAAGAAGTGTATGTTGAACAACCTCCAGGATTTGAGCAGAAGACTCTTGGAGACAAGGTATACAAACTCAAGAAAGCCCCGTATGGATTGAAACAGGCACCCGAGCATGGTATGACACCTGTCACAATTCCTAAGCGAAAATGGATTCACAAAAGGAAAAGTAAATAGAACACTCTTGTAATTCAAGACAAGAAGAGTATCTTTGCTTGTTCAAATATATGTGGATGACATCATTTTTGGATCCACTAACAATGAACTCGTGTGAAAAATTCTCAAACCTCATGCAAAGCAAATTTGAAATGAGCATGATGGGAGAGTCGACATTCTTCCTTGGACTCCAAGTAAAACAGTGAAGGATGGAACCTTCATAAGTCAAACAAAATACACGGAGACTTAATGAAGAAATTTGGTATGGAGGAGAAGTCTTCGTAAAAATACCAATGAACACATCATCAAAATGGACATGGATGCGGATGGCAAGCTGTAGATCAAACAAGATGAGCACTTATTGGATCATTGCTCTATCTCACAAAGAAGCGGCCGGACATCACCTTTTTTGAGTGTATGTGCAAGATTTCAATCGCTCCTAAAGAGAGCCATATGACAAAGTGACTAAGAGAATATTGAGATACTTGAAAGGAAGCCAAGAAGTAGGTCATGGTATCCAAATGAAGGTGGATTCAAGCTAATTGGCTATTGATTCTCGACTATCTTTGGATGCAGAGAGTGGATAGGAAAGCACTTCAGGCACATGTCAAATGCTAGGAAATAGACTAATTTCCTGGTTTAGCAAGCAAAACTCAATAGCCACCTCTACTGGTGAGGCGAGAATACATAGGCTGGCAATTTGTTGTGCCCAAGTCCTATGGATGAGACAAAGAAATTTGGAGACTATGAAGTTGAAGAAAAAGAAATTCCAATCATGTGTGATAACACAAGTGCAATTGCAATCACTCAAAATCTGTATTGCACTCAAGAACAAAACATATTGATGTCGATATCACTTCATAAGAGATCATGTTGAAAAGAAGGACATTATCTTGGAATATATCTCAACCGATAAACAACTAGTCGACATCTTCACAAAACCATTATGTGAGTCAAGATTTGAAGAACTCAAGCATGAGTTGGGGCTAATTGGTGGTGACACTCGAGACAAATCAAAGAAGAGAAATGGAAGCAGAAAAAGAGTGAAAAAGAGCCGAAAACAGTAAAATCACCAAGAATCACCAGTATGAAAGACAACTGACTACACCGAATCGGTGATGCATTTGAGTCACTAAGAGAATCTATGAGGAGTAGAGTTAAATCGGCTAAGGGATGTTTGAATAACTTACGAGCAAAGTGACAAAAACGCAAATCGTTTTGACTAAGCGGGAATGTTTTAAGAATACGTCAAAGATAATGATGATGTGTACAGACAAAAAGCGCACACCAAGCTTATGATTGGATATAAACGCCGCATTAAATACGAGACATGAAATGCTCAATAGGCGTGTGAAATCCAAGTGTTGATTTCGATCACGATTCAAAACCACCCGCACGCCCTTTCATAAACCATATTTAAACCATTTTTCCGCTTTCTCTCTCACACTTCTAAAAACTGTTCATCTCTTTCTCTCAAAAGCAAAGCGCAGATTACTCTCGAAACCCTATCAACCGTCAAATTAATTTTCGAAGTTTTTCCTTGATATAATCCCGAGAAATGGCACCAACTTATGACTTTACCAAGTTAGGAAAGCAAATCCACACCTTCGGTTCATTTGTGGATTTTGACGGAATGATGAAACAGGGGTCCGACGACACCCGAGTGAAGAAAATTGCCGAGAAGTTGGAAACGCCCGTCTAAAACCGTTTCTAACGTTAGAATATCCGATGACCTATGTGGAGGAGGTCGCACAATTCTACGTGAATGCTTTGAGATTCACGATGAAGGAATCAAGTCATCTTCACGAAAGCGGTGACTATCACCGCCAAGGATTTGATCAACATTGCTCACTACCCGCAGAAGGAGCATCCGAGATTAAAAAGTCGATGTAAACTTGGCCGACGCATGGAAAGAAATAGCCAAGTCCGACTTTCTTTGATAAAATAATATACACAAACAAACAAAGATCACTGAAGGAGGATTATCACAAGTTGTTGGACATAGTTGCCAAATGTATCGACATCAAATTTGGTAGCTTTGACCAATCTGTCAAAGGCAAAGCCGATTGTAATGGGCCGCAATCATCGAAGAAAAGAAGATAAACAAAAATTTGAGTTTGTCTACAAAGCAGACTGCCGCTTAACGTGGGAATAAGTCCTTCAAAGAAGATGGTTCATTTGGAGGATCCCTAGGATATGGCCTGGTGATTGGCGGCTATTGGAGGTGAAAGGAGTTCCTCTTAGACATGGGAAGGCATTCCATGTTAACAAGAGGATGTTGAGCCAACCTCTCCAGCGCACTGTAAGAGAGTTTACGCCAAGAGAGCGACACCAGTGAGGGGAATCGGTGACCAAGATACAAATTGCTTTCTCTCCAAGAAGAAAAAGCGCCCCCGCTTTTGCTAAAAGATCACGCCCCAAAGAAAGAAAACTAAACATGCTCCCGCCCGCAGCTGAGTCACCGCCCTGCCAAACCGTGTCCCCCTCGCCCTCAGTTAGAAATGGTCGAGAAGGACTCACAAATACCTTCTCCGATCGTCAAGAAGAGGAGAATCGAGAAGCCACGAGCCCGCTCCTCGAGAAAAAGACACACAAAGACGCCCCCACCGCACAGACTCAAGACAACATCTCTCGAACCGTAAATCCCTCTCGGTACAAACTAGGAGACGAAGAAGAATCGTCAGCCGAATCGGGAGAAACCAATGAGTCGGATTATTTAGCTAGCACAAATACGGGAGACTACGGGAGAAGAGAGTCTCCGGATGTAATTGATGAAATAGCCAAGTCTCTTTGAAAGCGTCGAGAGGCAACCCGAAGACACACCGTAGCTCACAATTGAAGCACAAGAAAAGTTGCGCCAGAGCGGACGGTGATGTAATGATCCTATCCCCACCTTACCCGGACATCCAAAATCGCCTGCGTGAATGGAGGAAATGGAAGTTGAGCAAGTCAAGAGAACAGTTCCAACGGCCCGAGTTCATAGAAGAAGAAGAGGAATCGCTAAATTTCCTGGACTAACTATCGTGTGCTCCAAAGAATTGACGAAGACAATCGCTAGACATTCTGCAGATCTACAAGGAAAGGGAAAGAGAAAAGCAGTCGGAGGAAGCCGAGGCACGTGAGAAGGCAAGCATCCGCCTCTATCACCGCACCACGAACACACACATCCTCTCCTTGATGTCTTCTCGGACGGTGATGAGGATCCGCAGAATGCACGTACGAGAAGAGATGCAAATACAAAGCAAGCATTGCACGAATCACGAATCCTTCACGAGCAAAGATTGATGGAGGACCAGGAGAGTCATCCGAACACACCGTGAAATTGATCCAATTGGAGTGGCTCAAAGAAACGCCAATGTTGTTTTGCTACCACTTCCCCACTCACTCGGAAGAAGGCAATAAGGAAATGGCGATGAAACTGGGCTAGTGGGGACCCCGGTCGAGCCAACCCCTATTGAAGGTGTGCTACCATCTGTCCCAACGGTGAACAATCAATCGAAACGGCCGGGAGTTTGGAGACGAGTGACCCCATTCCAAGTCACTCTCGGTGGTGCGCCACCGGTGGGGGAAACTCCTCCACCGCAGCTGCAGCGGCAAGGTCGGAGGATGACGCAGATGACTCCACAAAGAATCAAGGAGGCGAAGAAGAGAAATTAAAATCACAAGAAGAACAGCAAGTTGCCATCAACGAAGCTCAGGCGATTGAGACTGTCTCGGTGAGGTGCCAACCGCTCTGGAAGGCTAATGACATGCTGATGCGGTTGAGGCACATGAAGGAACAACCCGGGAGTTAACACTGGGGCGATGAAAGTGCAATCCATGGGGTTGAGACTCCAATGGATGCCTTTGTAGAAGACCCTAAGACATCGACATGTCGAAAGGGAGGACCAAGGCCTCGCAAAGAGAGAGCTCTTTGGAGGAAATGAAGGCCACGGGAGGTTGAGACTTCCCGGGGGGTAAAGAGGTCAAGTAGAAAACATCCTCATGCTATCATCGATCCATCGAGAGAAGGAGATAAGCACACTTCATGACTCCCAGGACAACCCCGATGTCACTTTTGCGGGATCGGGGCGAAGAAAAAAGCCGAGTCATCCCCATGACAAGTCCAAAAGACTCACCTGTGCGGGTGTTCCAAGCACGAGTAAGTCGATCCCAAGACTACTCGTCAAACCTTTAACTTTGATGATGAGCCACCAATGGAAATCTCATCATCATCCGATGACGCTTCTAATAAGGCCGAGGATCGCTCTCATCGAAATGGAAAAATCATTTGAGACCAACGAAGCTGTTAAGACAACTGAGGCTCAAAGCAGCCGGGTCTACTTCACAATGACCCAGTGAACAAGAGACCACGCTCAGGCTCCTCAAATCGCAGCAGGATCGATTCCCAAAAGAACTTCACGCGCACCACTCATCATCGAATCGCAGATCCCGGTTGGCGGTGATGAATCTTTGTAGAATCTTTCCCTTTTTCACTGGAGATACGAACTCCACGAAGAGTCGAAACGAACAAGCACGCTATCACAGACCAGCTCGCTTTTTCACTCAGGCACCATTGTTCCGGCCGATTTTGATTTTGACGTTGTATGGCCATCACCGCAATGTAAAAATCAGCTGAAGTTCGAGAAGTGTTCAAGGCACTCTTTCTTGAGGTTGAACGGATGGAGAGGCATCGGCCTCTTTGGACATGCGATCGACAACAGAGATGCCACCTTACGGTGACTTGAGAGGCATCACGGTCAGGATAAGGGAATGGTGGCAAAAGAAGAATCAATGCGTGTGGAACAAGTGAGATACTTCAGGACATTGTTCAACAAGTCAGCTGGTGTGGAGAGTCGAAAATGTTGATGCAAAAAAACGGTGAGAGAACATATTGAGCACATGCATGGAGCTCATGCCGAGATAAAGCTCTTTGCGTGAGCGTAATACTAATGATCTACAGCGTTTGGAAGAACACATGACTAGAAAATTCACCTTTCATCACGGCCGAGATGAAGCCGATTTCAAGCAGAGTCCAACGCTACTCGATCCGAATTCGCGGCCGCTTACAACGCAGCAGACTTGAAGCAGTAACTCAACCATCGAAGACTCGACTTCATGCTTGCCAAAGATGTTCCCTGGGGTTCCTCTATCCTTTGATGATGCCAAAAAGGGGAAGAAGAATACCTTAAAGCAAAAAATCATTTGAAAAGAAAGGAAGCGGTGAGAAGGGAAAATCACCGGGAAGTCTTGAAACGAGAAGAAAGGAAAGCTTGTTGAGGGGAAGAATCAACGGATGTGACATTGATGATTGCACAAACCCCCAACAAGGTCTGTCACGGTGACATTATAAGCAAAAACTCCTCAGTGACTCGCCACTCCAACACTGCTTTGTATCTATGGCCGAGAAGAGAAAAGCAATTGAAGCGGGGATGAAGGAAGTGGAAGGAAGAATGGATGCCGGGTCATGAACATCTTGAAAGAACATGGAGGCATTCCAAAGAGACAGAGACACTTATGCCATTTCGGATGTCGGAAGAGCCACGATCTGTTGACGAATTTAAAACGCTCGAATCCGAAGGATACTTTGCAAATATGTCTATGGCTCAAGCTTGGGACTTGTCTTGGGAAAAGGGTCTCACATTATGTGAAGAGGCTAACAGAGCAGACTTCCTGATCACTCCGCATTTGGACACTCATTTGGAAAGAAGAAGACCCAAGACAAGATACGCCCGAGGTAGAGGAAGAAGCGAGTGAGTGGAGGAAGAAGCTTGCACCCAGGCCTCCGCCCAAGAATATTGAATACGTAGATCCGGAAAGAAATGAGGAATCTCTTCGGCTGGGCTTGACCAAGTGGCAAATTTGAAAGTGGCTAAAAGTAATCCGAGTATGCAAAAAGATTAGAAGAAGAAAACAAGAGACAAACTTTGTGGGAGGAAAGACAGAAAGATTAAGAAGAGATGAAGGCCCGAGAAAGGCATATGAAAAGAAAAAGAAGGCGGTGACGGCGAGAAGAAAGAAGAAGAAGAGAGAAGATCTTGAACAAGATGAAAGAAGGAGACAATGAAGGAGATGAAGTGTTGTTGTCCAACCCTTCGTGTATGTTATTATGTAAATACATACAATGTAAGTCTTTGTTATAAAGTTATAAATTCTTTATTTTCAGTGTAGACAAATATGAACTACGATACACCTTGTAAAATGTGATTGTGTAAAAAGTACAAGAATGATATGATCAATAAAAGATTGATTCTCGATACATTCTATGTCAATACACTATATCAGTATGTATCTTTTTGTTTGCATTTTTGAATTGTTTAAGTTTTGGCATCATCAAAAAGGGGAAATTGTTAGGAATTTTATTGTTTAGATTTTGATGGATGCCATGTAAAACTTAGGAAAGAAAGTTGGCACCCCAATTCTTCAGTAAAATGTATTGTAACTTTAGAGTCGCTGCCGAGTTAAGTCGCCTACGCCATAATATGCAAGAAACAAGTGAAGATTGGAAGGAAGACCTTGCTGTGAAACAAATTTGAAAATGGCAAAGAAGAGTAGACGGGAACTCTATCAAGAAGAAGGTTGAGAGGCGGTGAGTGGAGCATCGGTCGAGTCAACTCAAGAAAAGCCAAGTCTCAAGTTGAAGTGACGAAGAGTCATCCATGATTGGAAGTCGACTCTAAGTCACCTGGGGAAAGCAAGGAAATGCGGTCAAGTCGAGATAATCAAAAAGAACCGTTGCGAGTAAATCAAGAGATTTACTTAAACAAGTAATATCTCCATACCACCTTTCTTGGAGTGCTTTCGATCCCGGAAGCGTGCAAAAGGAATGAACCAATGGGAAGCACCACACCGTGTCGAACTACGAAAAAGTGAAAGAACAATTCATACGAGGAAACGGCAATTCCAAGAAGCGCAACAAGACAAGCCAACGACGCAAGTGACTTTCAAAAATAAGCCTATCTCTTCAACGGGCAAATTTTTGAAAGTTCACTATAAAAGGCCGAGGAGTTTGTTTGAGAAAATAGGATGCATATATGAAACATACGTGAGATATACAAGTACATAAGAAAAACGGAAACATTCTCAATCCTCAAGCCTACATTACGAAGTACTTCAATCCAACACTCACCTGTGATGGAAAGAGAACTTCAATCGGTTGAAGAGGAAACTTTTGAAAACAAGGGGTCTACATTCCGGGAAGGATTGTAGAAAGGTTCAAGGTTGAGCCAAGTCTTAAGCTTTTGGAGGGCTTCGTGATCAAATCCAAAGAGCTTGAGCAAGTGAGTCTGTAGTAGCAAGGCAGCTGCCCTGTGAAGAAGCCGAGTCGCACGAGAAGCCAACCGAGTGATCAAGGCGTCTCGGGGCATCGAGTCCCAAAGGATCAAGTCAGTTTGTGTGATCAAGACTTGCATCCGGACTGTTACCACTTTGTAAACCGATCATTACTTAGTGGATTCCTCCGGGAGTTGGAGAAGAGAGGAGTAGAAGAATTACCCCATCTTCGAACCTCTATAAAAATTTCATTGTGTCATTTACATTTCAAAGACTTTAATTCTTGCACTTTTAACTACTTTATCTCACGATAAATTTGCTATCCATTTGATAATTTATAAGTACTAAATCAAGCTCTAAAATCTTGCTTAATCAAACTTAAGGGTGTTAAGTCTTTATTGAACATAAAACCACAGTTGAGTTAAAATATAGCCAACAATCGAGTTACTCCATCAACAGCTCATTTGAGTCTGTTGAGAGATTAATTCTATTTGAGTGACTAATTCGATTGTCCATCAAGGACACACTGTTGTGTAGAATCAACTCAGAGATTTAAAAGGACTAAATCGAAAATTTGGTAAGGTTTATTCAACCCCTTCTAAACCTTACTCTTACACCCCTTGGGACCTACAATTTCAAAAGGAACTTTTCGCCATGATGCTCCATGTTGTGATTGTTCCCTTTGGCAAAGTATTTAGCCATTGTTTGCTTATCCCCCAAGAGTAAATGGGAATAAAGAAGCGGATGGCATCGTCGAGACTCCATTTATTTTGAAGGTATCACAAATTTCAAGGAAATTTGCGATATGATTGTTCGGATCTTTCGCCTGGTAGCCGTCAAATTGAACAAATTGTTGCACCATTTGAATGACATTCGGTTTGATTTCAAAATTATGGTCGCAAAAGGCAGCCTTACGATGCTAGATGACGTGCCGTCCATGGATGGTTTGGCATAATCATACATAGTTCTTTGTTCATCCGCCATGAAGAAATCTTTACTTTCGTAAGTATCCTCTTCGTGGTCTATGTTAGTACTTTCCTCTGTGTTGCTATCGGCGGTGTCGCTTCCAAATTCGGCGACGAGTAGGCATACACACTGCGGTAAACAAAGAGGATAAGTATAAACCAAGACTTACAAAGATAGAAAAAAATAATGGTAAAAAAATAATAAAAAAATGATTAAATTAACAAAAATAAAGCGTTCTTAATATTACAATCCCTAAAACGGCGCCAAAAACTTGATGGCTCAAAAGCTACTCTAGAAAACCATAGGCAAGTGCACCTATCGTTTTGTAGTATAGATTATTGAGTACCAAGTGTCATTCCCACGAGGATTGTAAGTACTAATAATTACCGTCTTTTTGTTATTTAATCTAGCAATTTTTGAGTTTTGTTTGTTTAATGAAAATGAAAAATAGAGAATTTTAAAATAATTGCAACTTACAAAAGATCAAATAAAAATAGATTGTAGAATTAAGAAATCAAGAGCTAGAAATGTGTTTGAATGTAAATCCCTCTAGAATGTTTTTGTGATTTAACAAGATAAAAATACAACCATAATCCCTAAAGCAAAACCAACCTCTTTTAGTAAAATCTCATGTTTCATGGACCGTAGAAATTCGATTTAAGTTAAACCTCTATCGAGCGCGAATAACTTCTAATCTCAAGTTGATTAATCGAAATATCTTTCTAGTTAAAACCCCAAGACAACATTATAATGATTTGTGAATTCCCATATTAGGTTTGACCATAATCCGGAAGATTTATGTCGCCCCATATCTAGGATTGCATGCAACTCTTTTCACTTATCTAGGTTCTATTTCACCATGAATCTCTCGATTTCCCGGATGAAAAATAAACTTCAAATCAATATTGCGCATATACCAATTTGAATGAATAAAGCATAATATAAGTGAATCACACAAAACATGAAGATTTTATTAAAAACATACAAACCTTAATCACAAATTAATTCTAGAGTTCATTACATTCAAACACTAGAAATTTAGCTACGCATGGCTTTGTCAAAAGAGTATACTACACAAGAAGATATGAATAAAATGAACATGGTGTACTTAGCTCTTATTCAAGACCAATACAGGACTTCCTCCTTGGTTGATTGCAATGATGTTGAGCTCCAAGTCTTCTCCTCTATTGCTCTTCAACTTCCAACTCTACCTCTCTTTTATCATCTCAATGTATTTTACTTTGAAAGTTAGAATATACAATGAATATACAATGAATCTCTCTATCAATGAATACTACATGAATTATCCATTTCCCAAAACTCTTGGCTTTTATAGGTACCATCTTTGTGAAAGAACACATCAATAATGCTAACAAATGCTCCACTTCCATGGTTGTTGGTTGAATCATTGTGTGCACATTCATGGTTGAGTTGGTTGAATCATTGTGTCCACATGACAATTGAGGGAATAATAGAGTTTGATGCATCAAAATGAGGTGTAAAAGTTGCTCAAAGGTTGTCAAAAAGGATAAAGAGAAAGTCTCCATAATTTCCGCCAAAGAAAAACCAAGTCCGGGCCGAAAAGCACGCCGTGCTTTCAAAGACGACCAGGCCGTGTTCGCGGATTTTCCCGAACACGACCGTGCTTCAAAAAAGCACGCCTGGCCGTGTTTGGTACGTCTTGGCCAAAAATTTGCTCGATTTTGGCTCCTCAAAAGCACGACCGTGCTTAAAAACACACCTTGCCCGTGTTTGGTGAAAAGGCCCGAAATGACGCGTTTAGCTTGGGATTTTGAGTGTTTTTGCATCCAAAAACCCCGGGTATGTTTTGACATGAAACCATGGCCCAAAATTCACCAAAAACAGCTTCAAATCATCAATCTACATCAATAAAAGCACATCGGAGTAATGTGAACTATGTACAATCAAAAATTTATGAAACTAACAATAAAATAACTCAAATCATACACATAAAACATGTATAAAAAGACCCTTATCACCCGCCAAGTGTTCGTTATAATGCTTCAATGAAAATATCATCACATACATGAATCTCTTATTTTCAATGTCTTAAAATCTTTTTGAGATCATGTTTTTGGCTAACTAATGAGCTTATGGATTTCTTATGATACATTTCTTCCAATTTTTTTTGGATTCTAAGTTTAATTCTTCAATGGTTGATAAATCGTATTGTTGGCGCACTTTGATAAACTTGAATGATGTTTTTATCATCCTAACATTCTTTTTGATGATTCCAAAGGGGGGAGAAACAGAAAATTGGCTCATTAGCTCATAGAAGCTAATAAAAGCTTGTTATAAAAGCTATAAGCTATGGCTCATAAAAGCCATAAGTAGTGATTTATTTTTAGTCCAATTGTTGCTTGATGGACTTATATACTTGTCTAATGATGTTTTGTGACAGGGGGAGCTTATAAGCTCTTGAACAATTTATAAAAGCTATAAGCTATGGCTCATAAAAGCCATAAGTAGTGATTTATTTTTAGTTCAATTGTTGCTTGATGGACTTATATACTTGTCTATACTTGTCTAATGATGTTTTGTGACAGGGGGAGCTTATAAGCTCTTGAACAATTTGTAAAAGCTATAGCTTTTAGCTTATGGAAAATTGCTTTTACATTATTCTTGATGTGCTTGTTGATAGGGAAGCTTGTACTTATTATTGAATATATTTACTCCCTTACTTGGTTGCTTTTATATTGTGGAAATTTTGGTTCTTCCAAAAGGTCAAATGTTTTTTCTAGGAAAATCATTTCTAAAATTGTTCTCCTATTTTTTGTAAAAATTGTTTTGGTTTGTAATCATCAAAAAGGGGAGATTGTTTGATACATATTTTTATCTTAATTTGATGATTTTATTTTTATACCAAAACAATGTTTTTAATTATTGTCCAAATACTCCTAAATGATTTAAAATGATTTTAATATTTTTAGGAGTATTTCTTCAAGTTTTACTTTAGATAAAATTAGACAACACTTCTAATGATTTTATGTTTATATGCTTTTACTTCAAAACAAGGCTTCTAAATGTTGTCTAAATACTCCCGATTGGTTTAAATTTTTTACTAAATTTTCGGAGTATTTCTTGAGTTTTATTTTCGACAAAAAATTGGACAACATTTCTATCTCTTGGTCGGTCCGCCCATAGGGCAACCGTGCACGAAGATGATTTTGAAACAGAGAAAATGAGACGGAAGAAAAATCATGCGGGTCGACCGGCCGCCTCAGGCGTCAATCGGTTCGGTCGACTCAGGGTGCAACCCAGACTGCAAGTGCTTGGTTGAAACAAAACGATTTTTCTTCTCAAACCCCAGGGGGACGGTATTGGTTGGAGTCGGTGGTCGATGGCCGAACCCTACGTCGGCCGCCTGTGTAAATTTCTTGTAGCCGTTTCAAACTTCTATTTCGTGGCGACGGTCACCGTGTTTTGAAAAAAAATATGACCGTTTGACGTGACATATTTCCTTCAAATGTGGGATTGATTTATAAATGACTATATTCTTGATTTTAATTGTATTTTTTCAGTAGATTTTCAATCCCCAAGAGGAGCCTATGCTTGATCAATCATCTCCTATAAATAGAGGGAAGTTTTGGAGCAACCAACACAACAATTGAGATACAACACAACGAGATACACTTCAAGCAAATATTTGTTCTTCATTGTTATTATTCTTGTTGTAATTTTGCCTAGCTTATCACTTTCACATCCTGGGTCTAGGCTATTCTTGATTACACTTTGCACTCAAATTGTAATATTCATTATTGAGTTGTAATCTTGATTTTGGTTATTATTCAAACACAAGATATCTTGTGAGTGTTCTTGTGGAAAGAACACACTTGGATGATCTAGGTGATAGGAGCAAGAAGATTGTGGTGGTCTTATCGAGGTGTTGAAGAATTTGGTATTCTTCAAGGTTGAAGATTGTGGTAATCTTCACAAGGTGTCGTTGGAGATTGTGGTAATCTTCAAGAAAGATTGTGGTAATCTCAAAGGTGGTGTTGAAAGAGAGTGTAGAGCTCTTCAAGGTGTCGTTGTAAGTTGGTGTTGTATTAATTTGTAGTAAATTAATAAAATCTTTTTTTTTGAAATTCATCCCAGGATATTTGGGGTGGTAGAGGATTAGGCCATAGGTGGGTTGAACCTCTATAAATCGGCGTGTGTTGTTTACATTCCGCACCTTTATTATTGTCTTTGAGCATTCAATTAGTAAAAGAGGCAAAATCGAAAAGATTGAGATAATCTATTCACCCTCTAGATTATCGTAGCGCTTGACAATTAGTAAAAGGGCAAAATCGAAAATTCAAAATTAAAAAAAAATATATTGTAGGCGCCAAACAAAACTTTAAAAAAAAAAAACATTGGCAGGAGGCACCATTGGAAATTGGAATTGACGTGGCGCCTCCACATAAAAAATTAAGACACCCCCAAATCACCTCAACTCTGCAAAAGTTTGTGGCAAATGCCACAAACTGTCAAATAACCCAAAAAGGTGGTATAGTGACGATTGTCATCTCACCGCCCAAAAGCAAAAACATTAAAATAAATAAGTAAAAAAATCATACTCTTGTTCACTATAAGTGTCTTTCTAGCAAAAACCACACATATTAAAGAATGTATTAAATACTCAATATACCCTTAAGGCTTAAATATAGGCATTATTGTTAATAAGGGTAATTTGGGGGGAAAAAAAACTTTCTAATTAGTCTTGAAAACATCAAAAGGTCATTCTTTCTAAATAACTATTTACCATTCGAATAATAACAGTAAGTGCTTCTCTTGCAATACCAAACCATGTCTAATAAATGTTTTAAGAAACATGGCAACCTAAAATAAGATTCAAAGCATGAGGAACATGAAAAAACTGAACACATTGCGCCACCAAAAGCTCATTCCATATCATCGAAATCAAACATAGCAGGCCACAGGCAAATGCCAACTCTAGTTCCATATCCTCAAACCTCAAAGTTACACACAAATTAGTATCATACAACTAAAAAGAGAAAAACTTAACAATTCGAGTAGGCAGCAACTTCAAACCCTCCTCCACAAACCCGATGGCAGTTAACCCAGGTACTAACTAACCTGGGGCTATAATTGTATATTCACCAAAGCCAGATGGCAGACCGCTCGACAAACATATATAGTAACTAACAGTAGTAGCAGTACACACCACTCCAGATTTGTATTTACAGTTCAGCGAATGGAAAGTCATCTGTCTAAGAAGTTAATATTCTCACTTACCCGATTATCAATGGCGAGAACTGGAGATTCTTAGTCCTGCCACCGAGTATTATAACCCCATCATAGGGACACCAATGAAAACGGTGGTGTTATATGTTGACTATATTCACTTTTTTTTAACTTCCTTGCACCTATTCCTGACCTTCGAATGACGACCATTATTCACCCATCCCACTGAGCAGTAAATACACCACCAGTATCTGTAGCATTCAGGATAAACTGAAGCGCCTCTATAGTTTTCCAAGACAAGCATTGTCTGTCTCCACCACCCCTGCTCGTGCAGGATATTCTATCAAGCAAGAGAGAACTCCAGCCACCATCAAAATGTATGGTTCAATATGGTAATTGACCAAACCATCACACTGCAGAAGCACCCAATAAATAGTTATATCGCACTTTAAGTACTTTTCTTCAAATTAAATAGTTACGAAAGCTCCAACCAGATAGCAACCCAATGATTGCTACTATCATAAAGTATCATTACAGCAATCACTATTAATTTGCATCTATAATATTAGACCTCAGCACTAGATTCAGAACTTGCTGTTGATGCAACTATCTGACCCGGCCACTGGGCCAGAACCGGACTCAGCCCAACCCGAAAACAAGAAACAGCTTATGACGGGAACCAAGGTGTAGACAATGACTCTTTCTCCGACTGGATCCAACCCTGGCTAGCCTGACTTTGACCACATCGAGTATTTCATTTGACCGAAAGAACCCGAATTTGTGTCCCAACAAAAATGACAAGGAATCAGAAACAAAATACAGCGGATCTTACCATATACAGCAAAACTATGAGCCAGAACTGGACTTTTGGACCCACACTTGTTTCTGCAAAATGGGAAGAGCACAATAATTAATGAAGGTCCATCTAACAGAACAAGCAGAACGAAAATTGTTAACTGCAATAAAGATTCTAATTGTGGAACAGAATACCTCATGAGAGCCATAACCAGAACCTCCTCCTCGCTTCAAGGGTTTCCCCTCTACAGCCGAAGAGCCATCTGCATCCTTGATATTATAAGCTGAACCACGACGGCCCCCATTCCGATAAGAACCTATAGTAATTCAGAACATCAGTATGCAAAGCACGTAGGTTAATCACTTGTCGCTCCAAATATCGATGGTAAGACACCTTACCATTTTCAACAGAGTAATGGCTGTTGCGACCACTTCCAATGTGCCTGTGTTCACCACCACGGGTAACCAGCATCTCATTTTTCACATCTACATGAGTTCCAGGGAAGTCAAACAATTTTTTCTAAACCAAAGACTTGATAGCATAGCACAGAATCTAAAGCATCATCAGCACATAAACTGTTAATTTCCGAGGACTAAAACTATTTCAGTGACATAAGCAACATGTCTATGAAAACCCAAGAAAATATATTGTCAAGGTGTAGACCTTCTGCCGAATCCACTTGGGAGGTTTGGGAAGCAGACGAAGATAATGAGTCATCACTTGCATGTGATCCCTCTGAACGCCGAAGAGGAGTCCAGACACCACGATCAGGCCTATCCTTATTCTTTGTTCGTCTATCCTGCTTTCCAGTATGTACAGCATGCAAATCATTGCTGACTACCTTATCCTCGAGGACCCCATTTGTTTCCTTCTGAAACGACTGCATACTTGGAGGTCGAGGAGGTTTTTTGTCCCTGTCCTGATTTGAAGTCTGAATTCGCAATTCTGATTGAGATCCAAGTGGTGGTTGATTTTGACGAGTATCCCTGTTAAGGAGAATACTCCTGATTATCCTTCCATTAGTTTCACGTCGCTGATTCTGTCTGAACGGAGCTGAACTATGTGAATTTTTGGCAGGATTTGTTGCATTCTGATGCAGTGATGAACCACCAGAAACCTACGAAAAAAAGAAAATCAAATATCATATTCTTTTCCTCTTCTTCACTCTCAAACCTGGAAAACTAGAAGGAAAAGCAATAATATCAAAACTATAGCACATTTAAACAGATTTACCTCATAAGGATAGGAATGCATGTGATACTTAATAACTGATACATTTATTCAGCTGTACATGATAATGCAGAAGTCTATACTCACAACCCCCGGATGTTAAGCCACAGTCAGCTGAACAACCACGTCAAAAATCTTTGCCTTGGTAGAGAGGCTTTTCAAGTTTTTGGTCATCCTTAATGCGTTACAAATGAGCTAAAGAAGTAAGAACAGACACCTAAATGTGATTCCGTTACATTGGCTTATAGAAGCTATTCAGGCAGTAATATCTATTCTTTCATAGGCCCAGCTTATGGTTCACACAAGATGTTAGCTGCCCTGACTACCTCAAGTAGACAGAAGTACAACTTGCAATTAAAAACACACCACGTGGACTTCTCATCTCCAGGGGCATATGGGCATCACCACTACGCAATCTATTTCGCATAGTCTCAAATGATTGTTACTGCCAGGGAGTTGCAGCAACAGATGCAAGTCGTTAACAGTCATAAACCACAAATACACAGCACCGCGACCAAGGTTCTCATCAAAGGTCATTCTATTGATTTCTTAGCAAAACACACAATTCAATCCTTGTCCACCTATCACACAAATTGCCCATAATCATACACGACATCCGAACCATAGGCATGACATTTTTGCTAATTTAGCTAACAACGCAATTTTGTTTTAATCAACTGGCAAGAGCTTCCAACAGGAGAGACAATAGAGCAGGCACTAAACAGTTAGATCACTAGTATCCTTGAAAGTGGATATTTAATAGACACTAAAACATAAAATACATTCCGACCTCTGGCTAGGAAAACTCAGAATAAGCACACTTAATAAAGTCCCAAGAAGGAAGAGTAGCTGACCATCTAGTAATATATGGATTGCACCAGACAGTTGCAGCTAAAACAGTTAGTTCAATTCTTTCTCTCATCTTAGATGAGGAAATTTGAGTGTTCAGGAAATATATTTACTCCAGTTCAAGAAGTGACTCAGGTATATTATTGTATATAGCTCCCATCATGTGTTTCAAGGATGACAAAAATCCTACTTTCTGACCACATGATATGCACGAAGTCCCTTAAGAAAATTATGCAGGCGTAAACGTTCTTGACGATTGCAGTTAACTACTGTGGATCAAACAGAAATTGAACACTTGAATAGCTCATGCGATGCACATTGCATGTCTAATGGATGTACAAAAGAGTCCATAGATGAGGTCAAATCAGGAGACATTTCTGGCCCTCAGTACAGCATATAGGCCACATCCATGAATCGCAAAATGGTATTTTACAACTTCCCAGTTCATGTGACATTGTTGTGGCCATATCTATTCCTGCATTACCAAAATGCTGAAATTGGAAAGTTTTTCTTTTCCCTACATGCTTATTCAAAAGTTCTGAAAGCTGCGTCATGCTTGAACCAGCACCAGCACAACCATAAGACTTTTACCACACCACCACCACACCACCCAAAAAATAATAATAATAATAAACATTAAATAAATAAAAGGGCTAGTGTGCTGAAAGCTGTTAAATTCATAGGGTCACTTTTCTCACTCAATCTTCTAACGCACATAATATAGTAACAGAATAATAAATTGACTTACATTAGAAATTTCCTTTTCTTTTCCTTTGAGAAGCAGGATTTTCTTCTTCACAACTCCAGTGGGTCCTGACCCTCCTATAAGTCAAAACAGTATCACATAAAAGATGGACGAAATACGGAACAACTATAGTGAAACATTCTCAGAGAGAATAAACCATTATCATAGTCTGACAAACTTTGGTAAATGACAATGACGGAAAGATAACTTGGTATCCTTACAGAACAAAACTAAATCTGCATTTGTCAAATCACGCAGATGTAGAGCTAGAAAATATCAAAACCAACTGAAAATAGGTTGGAAAGCACAAGGGTAGGATATCTAAAGGACTAGAATCTCTAGCCTTCAAAAATCTGAGATACATATATCAGTGGACCAACAGCTAAAGGAAAACAAAACCATCAGATTGACTTACGACAGTACGAAAACAAAGGAGGTCCATTTTTCCCATCCAATTTCAGCTTGCATCAAATTCATGCTTCATTTGTATTTTCTTGTTTTAACTATTTTTCTTTGTAATAGATGGAAACAATCCGCCCTCATTTATTTAGTTCTCTACCATCCATATTCCCTAAAAAACAGTAAAAAGACAAATTGGACACCAGAAACCAAGAATATAATCCATCATGAGGACACAATGGTCACAATCACGATTCACTATACTTATATCAACAGAGATAGGATTGGGGTATCCATTGAGGTACCTTTCTATAGTGGATATCACCAATAAAATAAGTGAAATCCTATAGTGAACATTACCATTTTCCCCTTCAAGTGCATCAGTTCCGGTGACAGAAGCTAAAGTGGCAGACTTGTCCGTAAGCTGTTGATCATCGTGCTTAGGGACCAGTAAGTAAGTTGACTTGTCCTTGCCACCCACACCCTTGGAGCTGTCCCTTAAGACATACTGCTCAAAGTAAAGTTGAGCGAAAAATTAACTTACTATAACCATCAAGTTCAGCAAAGCATCAAAATTCAATTTGTACTGTGAATTGTGATGCCATCCCAGTGCAAACGCACACATGCATAACAAACTTAAAAGAATGAAACAAGAGTTTATGTACTGATATACTTATTTACAAAACTAAATTATTAACACTTCCACTAACAAATCACACTCATCAACAATTTATAAGCAACAACCAGAATAGGTGAAATAATATACAGCTCAATATAGAGACTTGATTTGTCCGTTAACTAGAACTGACAAATCAATGAATATTAAACAGTTTCACTTTCACTGATGACCGCACATAATGCATATAAAATGTCATCCAACACAAACATCAGCAATAGAATCCAGACTGCAGCAAGAGAATAGCAAAAGAACAACAAGAGATACATGCTAGTATTCATCAACCAGATACAATTAAGAATTCAGGTAGAGAAAAAAAAATAAAGGCAATTCAGGCAACATGTACGTCGGTGTGTGTTACCCCATGTTGAGTCAAGTTTTTCTGCAGTAACTAAATGCGACCACGTTTGGTTAAGTTTTTCTAGTAGCGACATCCTAATTACCTTTTCTCTTTCTGAATGAATGAATATAAGGTAAAAGAAGAAACATAAAATGGATTCACATAGCTTGAAGAAGTTGGAGATTCAAAAAACTTCTCCTGTTGGAATAAGATTAAATGCACTTCCCCTTTCCCAACCACCAAAAAAAATTCTGATGATGAGAATAAATTATCAACACTACAATACCAGCAGTGAGCATCAATCATAATTTAAAAAAAAAAAAAAAAAGAAAAGAAAAAAAATCACTTACCATGGTGGTAGAAGTCCTCCTCTTTTCTGATCCTCTTTTTGAAGAACCTGAGACAGTACTCTTGGATGAAATTCCACTGACTCTTCTTGATGACTTCCCATTTAACATGGTTCTCTATCAATGGTTGTGAGAAAAAGAGTACATGTTATAAATAAATCCAAAAGTTCCACGACAGGGTGAGATGAAATTCAACTAGAGTGGTCACATAATTATTCATGGTCAAAAGTTTCCATCAGATCAGATATGCAACTATAAATTCAAATATATCTATAACTAAAATGAACCGCAACCATATTTCCTGTGCTACAACTCAAAAGAATGCTAAGAAATATGAAGCAATGGTCCAAGCAGAAGGCATTTAAAAATGAAATGAACTTGCAACCAAGAAATCCAACTATGGAAATAGTGATAGAAACACTCACAAGGATAGAGCTGGAACACATGTTATTTCATTCTTTATTTTAGTACTTGGTCCCGTTTCAACTCAAACCACCACAACACGTTAGATAAAAAATGTCATACAAATTCAAATCATGAACTTCTCTTCACAACCACGGACTCCTTTTGTGAAACCACAAATACAACCACATGGCTGTCTACTAGAAGCAGAAAATATTTATTCGTTTTTTACAACCTTATTATCGAAAAACTTAACAGACTAATATGCAAAGCAAGAAACAATTCTATGATTTAAAGGATCCGAGCAAAGAAACTTCTCAAGATGGAAACAATTCATCTTCAAATAACAATTCAGCTGCTCCGACATGAGGAAAACAGATGCCAGTTTCAGCAAACAAGTGGTAAGATATCCTACCCGAGCTCCACCTTTTGCAACTCTTTTCTGACGAACAAATTCCATCAATGGAGTAACTATTGGGGCATCCTTTGGAGCACCTAAAAGAAAATGCAAAACTTGTTCAACTTTGGAAAATCAGAAAATGCTACTATCATACATCTTTTTCCATTGTACAACTCCACGTAATCAATTGTTATATTAGATTTTAAGTACGCATGAGGTTGAGCATATTCAAGACTGACCTGCTCGTTCTGCTTCCTTTCTCTCCAACTGTATCTCTGCACTAGGAAGATTCTCAACGGGCTTTGCAATAATTTCAAGGAACTCCAAATATTCAGGATCTACATGTTTGTAAACAAATTAACAGGGGTTGAAGTAAATATATGATGGCATCAATGCCATGTGCGATCGACACACAAGAAAATCACCTTTCAATATAGTCCCTTCACGACCATCCTTCTTAGACCATTGCTTCGGAACACGCTGTGAAGGAGCATACTCAACAATCGCTTTAAATTGAGCCCCTGGAAAAGACAATGTAGCAACAAGCATCCAGTAGGTCAAAAACAATTTGGCACAATATCTTATGTGTGACAGGAAGTTAAAAATAAAATCAAGTTCGCTTCATTAAGCGAAACAGCATCAAATTTGAAAGCTATGGAGATGAAGCAAAGCTAATAAATGCCCAAATAGGCAAAACATTATCTTCAGATGTGAAAATATCATCAAGCCACCTCAAGGACAGGTTTCAAGTATGCTCATGAAAGTTACCTTTCTCATTGACAAAAACATGGCCGTTAAAAAACTCAGCAAACTCAATTACATCTTCTGGCCTATTAAAGTTGATGTAAGCTCTAGAATGGGTTAAATGCTTCGGGCTGCAAAGGAAAATACAAAACTTCAGAGCGCATAAAATGAGAAAAGTAAGAGATAACTTGACAAATCACATATATGATGGAGCACAAAAGAAAACAATTCGACGGAAACCTTTTTCCATAACGACATGGAGAGAAGGGTGAGCTTTCACCTAAAAGGCTATTTCTTATAAATGTTAATTCAACCCCAAGAAAATACTCAACAAAGTAATATTTTGAAGGTAGGAATGGTCAGAACCCAATGATTTCAACAATAGGTGCTTAATATTCCAAAATCGGGAATATTGTCACATTGCTTGCAGCTTTTTTGCGATATTTACAAACTCTAATCAAATGACAAAAGAGAAAATGAGGAAGGATTTCATAAAAATGTATAAGAGAAGATGACAAAAGAAAGTCTATATGTTAGATTACATCACAGGATATGCGCCAACGCTTGTTCAAAAAGAAAAATAAAGAAGCAAATTAATGAATTATTGATACAACACATGTCCGCCAAGGTAAACAATAACAGCCTACACATGAATGACAGCAAACATAAACGTCACGGCAGTCAAGCGCCATTCCTTTGTTCATATCTTAGCCTTACATTCACTTCCTGCCACTACTCACTTATTCACTCATCCCAGGCCTTCCCATGAAGTTACAGCCGCATAAATGTTTAGGCACACAGAAAAAGATTCATGCTCTTCTACAGTCTTCAAACAAATAATAAGCAGATGATCTTTCCATTTCCAAAAGAACAAAGAATCCAGAATGGCAAAGTCAAATTATGACCAAATTTAAGATAAAACAGCTAAACAAACCATTAACGAAAAGCCCCATCATACTATAATGGCCATTCAATACCTTTTGAATAGCCAATGGCCCCCACTGAATCCCGCATGGAACATTCAAAACTGGCCCGGAGATCAAAATAAACAAGCACAACCCTTATCTGAGAAACATTCTCTACCATAGGCCAACAAGCAAAAAATCCAAAAAGCTAAATGATCACTGAATATGACAGCACTAAATATGATTAAGAGGACCACATTCCTCTCTAGAAAACACTACGTTCGTAACATTATCAACATTGGATAGCCTAATAATTCCAACTTTTTACCATTTGTTGTGAAAGTCTTAATTCCAAAGAAGACTCATTTGTTTGTCCTACCATGATACAGCACCAGATAGAAACAAACTTCATCCATTAGCTCTGAAAATATATAATATCTAAGACATACATCCAAATCCCATTGGAAATAAGCAATGATATTGAGAAAATCAACCAAAAGCGGCATGATCTTAATTAACTGATTATCCACACCACATAAACTGAGAAAACAAGGTAGTCGATCATAATAGAAACAACCATGAAATTTTCCTGACATTAAGAAAACATGTTCCTATCTTTATAAAATCCCCTAAACTCTGCGCTGTTTCTGGAGAAAATTTGTATCACTTCCCACCAGTCCTACATCTTATCTGTAGAGGTATCATTTCTAACATATATGCAACTTGCATGCCACCCAATCAGCCAAAACCCATAAGAAAAGCTAAGACAAGATGCAGGCCTAAAAGCAGAGCACTTAGTCCTAAACGCTTACCTGTAGAAAAAGTTTTAACAGAGACCATGAATCAATAGTCTACCAATATGAACCTCGCTGAACAAGAAAATCAACTAAACCCACACTAAAAATATAAAATATTTCCTTAAAATACAATCTTAAATTAAACAGACAAAAACACGTAACTTACAAAACAGAACCTAACCTCGATTTTCCAGGGCGAAAGGCGAGCCAATGGTAGCGGCCGGAGAATCGAGAATCGACATGCTCAACGAGGTTTGACTGAGAAATCGTCGGCGGCAAGTGCCGCAGCACCACCTTCGTTCGATCTAACGGGCCCTTCATGCGAAACAAAAACCCTAACACCGATTCTACAGTTTAACGGAAATAAAAATCACTCTTCAACTAACTTGAATTCCAGCCGATACCCCCTCGAATGCCCTGAATTTACATCTTGGACACGCGGTTTTCAGCGCCCACCGGTGATTTTTTTACCATGTACCCTAATCTTCAAATTCCGATTTCCGAGTGGCCATACAGAAAAAAGAGAGAGAAATAAAGCCGATGATGGAATACAAAGAGAGAGACAGAGAAGAAAGAGAGAGAATTTGTGAAAGATGGAGAGAGAGTGACGAATGAGGATTTGGTGCGTGTGTGTGTGAAATGTGTATATATACGTGTGTATTTATGTATGTATGTGTGTGACGTGTCCTATCACTTTTCTCTTTCACCGGTGTAGAATTAATTGTACTTTTTTCTCATATATGCACGTGTATAACTGCTCGTATTTATACTTAAATCCAGATTATACTTTTTCGTTAAATTGTATTATATATATTTGTGAATTGTGAGACAATAAAAGAATAATCTTTACAACCTAAAGAGTAAAGTTTTTAAATTTTTATACCCTTTTTAGTGGATTGTCGAAAATACATTTAAGTGATTATTATAGAATTAATATTTTCACAACATTAGAATGTTATAAGTAAATAAATTAATAATTTTAATGGTACATATTTTATAAAAGTGGTAATGATACAAAATAGCCATTTACAAAATATAAAGATGAAAAATAGTCATCTTTTATAGACACGTCCTTTTTGGCCATTTTTTGGTGTAAAATGACATTCATACTCTTCTAAAGATTTTTGTTTGATATTTTGATTATTTCTCTCTATGTTCTCTTACTCTTTCTTTCAAACTTTTTTAAAAGTTCGAACATGTATTTTTCGTTTTTAAATATACAATATGGGTATTGAATTATAGACGGATTTAAAACAAAAAAAATTATGTAAATTCAAAGTTTTTTGGAGAAAAACAAAATAACTTGTTATAATAAGTGAAAGAAGAGTAACTCGATATCGAGTTATTCTTTGGTTTGACTAACGCCTACTATTTTTGGTTAAAAACTCGATATCGAGAGTGAAAGAAAATTGAACAAAGAATCGAGATCGAGTTATTGTTGGTTTGACCGACGCCTACTATTTTTTGTTAAAAACTCGATATCGAGTTATGTAACTCGATACCCGATAATTAGGATATCCGATTACATAACTCGATATCGAGTTAAATGTAACTAGATATCTCGAGTTATGCAACCGATACCCAATTATTGGGATACAGAGTTACATGTAACTCGATTTCGATGGCCATTGTGGATTGCGAGTTACGGGAATACATCGTCTTTTTCCCAAGCCACTTTCCGCCATTAACAACATCCCAAGCTCACCCACCAACACCAAATCCATATAAAACCCTAGAATTTCTACAAAAACTACAAAAAAATCCTAACCTAAAATAACTATAGATGATAAATAAAAAAAAAACATGAAATTAACAAAAAAAAACTATAGAGGTCGATGTGGTCGCTGTTCCGAATTTTTAGGGGTCACCGTGTGTGCTTTTGAGTATTTGGTTATGTTGTGACTCAAAAAAATGGATTGTAAAACTACTAAAGGGCAAAATTTATGTCATTTCGCACCCCAAAATGGCTAAAAAATGTATTTGAAAAAGATGGCTAAAAAGATTTTCAATTGGCCAAAAAGGCTAAAAAAACCATTATTTATAAAAATTACAATATTGGAACTAGGGTGAGCAAACGGTCGATTCAAAGTGTAAAACAAAACCGAACCGCAAAAAATCAAAAATTGAATTTCAATTTTTTAATTTTTTTATAACGGAATCAAGCCGCATTGTTAGTAAAATCAAATCGAACCGAACCAAACCAAATTATTTCAGTTTGGGGGTTCGATTTTCCGATTTGGGCTTTATTTTGTTTGCTAAAAATACATTTATTTACATTTTAAAAATGACATAAACTTAAAAAAGTTAAATAGTAATATAAAAATAAATATAAAAATATAAATTCATATATTCGTTTTAGGTTCGGTGCAAACGGATATTTATTAGAAAATGGAAATGAACTAAAATTAATTCGGTTTATAAGATTTAAAACCAAACCGAGATCGTTGAACCCAAAAAAGTAACTGGAACACACCAAATGCATTGGTCGGTTCGGTTTTTCAATTAGGTTTAGTTTTGCTCACCTCTACTTAGAACATTCAAAACATATATGTGTTCTAGGTAAAATTGTACAAAAAACATGTGTTTTGAGCCTTTTACTCCTACGAAAAAAAAAAAAATCAACAAAATATTTTATTATCTCGCAAATTAACAAACAATGAAAATAGTACAATTTGAAATGAAAAAAAAATAAATATTGGTTACAATTTATATTCTTCCTTAGATTCTTTTCTTTAATAACAATTCTTTTGGAATTTGAGACTTTGTAGATGAATTCTTCACTTTACTTCTCAATACTTGAATTTGAATTTGAATAACGTTAATTCGAGGTTTAATAGTTCAATCTCGAATCAAACGTGAAATACTCAACAATATTTGACTTTGGATATGAGAATTTCTTAATGGAATTGACTCTTAAGTTAAGTAACGTTGCTCAAGAGCTTGATGGCTTATTCCGAATCAAATGTTAGAACTTGAGTTGTAATGTGAATTGTGCATTTTTGTGATAGTTAATTCAATTTTATCTCCGACATTGTAAGAATTTTAAAATAATATTAGACAATATGTGTAGAAAGTGTGATCTGGGGATTAGAAAAAAAAGTTGTATTGTTGTTTTTCCTACATTATGATAAGTTTTTTTTTTTTTTTGTAAGAATTGCAATGTTTTCTCTAATTTTTCTTCAATTTTTTGTTTTCTTTGTTTTTTTATGTCTTTCTAATTTTTTTTTTTTTGTTGAGGAAAAAGGGTGAAACTTGTGATGGAGGAAAATGAATGATTGTAGATATACATTACATTCTATTGTTTTATATTATCATTTTTTAGATTGTTTATTTTTTTGTTTAGTGGTGTATCTTGATTCGTGTATATCTATTGACACAACAAATACTTAGTTCTATTTAGTTAAATATCTAGTTTTATTTTATCCGACTACTAAGGTGGATCTTGATTTGTTGTAGACAATATAGTACTTAAATACTTGATTTCATAAACAAGTGCGCCAAACACTCATATAAAATGGTTTTACATGCCAAAATCGGAAGGCGGATCCTAAACCCATACATATTGGGCATTGGTATAGGTTTTGGCATTTTTTTAATATTTCGGTGATGATACAATATTTATTTTGACTCGAAAAGTATTAGTTTTCCTCAAAAAGTATTATATATTGAACTAAAAAGTATTACCTTAATATCACCGCCCTTGATTCACAAACTCTTGCAAGAGAATGACGATTTCACTTATCGATCTCCAAGCTCACCTTTTTCTTTATTCTTTTATTCTTCTTTTTCTTTTTCTTTTTTCCTTTTGCAATCCATGCTTGTTAGCTTTTGGTAGCCCAATTCGGTGATTGTTTCTTCCTATTTTGTATCTATGAGATTTCCGCCATTAACGATCCGAATAAGCTACAATTTTTACTTATTTCACCATCTAATATATGTTTTTAAGCTTTGAAACTCCATTGGTAGATATTTTAAGTTCCAAATTCGAATCTTTTATCCATCCTTTTGAACCTTTGTTTTTTTTTAAGAAAATAAAGCGGCAAGAAGGAAAAACAAAAACGGAAAAGGAGGACGGGACAAATGGGAAAACAAAAGATCGGAAGAAAAGAAAGGAAAAAGAAAGCATCGTTTCGGAAACCACAATCGAAAAATATTACATTTGAACCGAAAACTATTACAATTTTAAGTGGAAGTATTACATGTTGAATCGAAAACATTACGTGTTGGACTAAAAAATATTACGAGTTTAAAATGAATAGTATTACATATTAAATCAAAACTATTACATTTTAAATAAAAAGTATTATACGTTTGTGTGAAAAGTATTGCATGTTGAACTAAAAGTATTACAATTTTAAGTGAAACATATTATACATTTAAGTGAATAGTATTAAATGTTGAACTAAAAAGTATTACAATTATAATTGAAAGATATTACACATTTAAGTGAAACAATATTACATGTTGAATCGAAAAGTATTACATTTAACTAAAAATTATTACTTATTTGGAGAAAAATATACACACTTGAAAGTGCGAATCCAAGACAACAATTGTTTTCCCCATTTTTCTTCGTTTCATTTTCATAAAGCAATGAACCACAAACATGGCGGGGAAACTCGTATTCCCCGAACGTGACAGAGAGAGAGAAAGTGGGCTCTCATCTTCCTCAAAAATCAAGGTATGTTTGTTTTTGTTTAGTGATTGGAAGTGGTTGGGAAGTTTTGGGGAGTGATTTGGGGAATGGGGGTTGATGTGATGTGTTGGAAAATGTGTGTATTAGTAGAGAAATGCAATTTTCTCGAAAATTTTGGGAGTTTATAGGTTTATGTATATGTGTGAAAGAAAAAAACACGCTTATATATAAATAAATATATATATATATATATATATATATATATATATAGAGAGAGAGAGAGAGAGAAAGAAACCATATATGGGTTGCAGTGTGAGAGTAATTATTGTGCTTGAAAAATGAATGTTCGATTTTATGGGAGCCGCAAAGATATAATTTTAGGATCGCTTATTTTTGATTAAATCAATGAGAAATATTAGAGTTGTGAGTTGGATGAATATACAATTTTTTCGCCTAGGGGAGATGAGGAAGGGAGAAAGAGAAGATAGGAGATGTGAGTGAAGAGAGATGAAGGAGAGAAAGTGAGAAAAAAAAGCTAAAGGCGCGATTGAATATGTTTGCTAGAGAATAGTAGTAAAAAAAAATAAAGAAAAAAAGGAATTTTGAGAGTATGATTGGATGTGAGATGAAAAAAAATGATGAAAGTTAATTTGATTTTTAAATAGTAAAATAATGATTGAATATGATTGGTAGTTAGAAATGTGTGAGTGGGTGAATAGTGAAATTTGTGGGAGAATGTGTAATAATGATTAGTTTTTTTTTTTTGTGAAAAAATGTGTATATGTGATTGGTGAGAGAAAAAATAAGAAAAAATAAAAGTGAGAGAATAATATATTTTCGTAAAATTTTCATAAATAATCGCATATTTGGTCAAAACAATTCTCCAAATGAACAAAAATGGAATCTATTTCATATTCAATCGCAAACTTAACGTTTTCTTTTTATTGGATGGGTGGATGGGTGGGTTGAGTATGGATCCGATTTTGAGTGTTGGGGTCCGTCTCACATATTTCAATACGTGAGACAGGTCTCACGATAGACTCACTCAACAAATATTGGTGTTATAAGATGAAATTATAATTGGTAGTACAACAACATATTCACCTCATTGCATGGTTTATAGATATGATACATTCCCATCGGAACTTTCGTTGAGTACAAATTCTAATTGTGGCAATTTAAATAATAAGAAAATATATTCATTCATATATCCAAAATAAAAAATAAAACCACAATCCTCAACATTTTTGTTAATCGATTTTTTGTAATACAAATAATATTTTTTTACTAGTTTAAAATATATTTACTTATCTCTCAAATAAAAATTATCCTGTAAATTTCCATCAACTTCTCTATGGATCGACTTTGGACTCACGAGAAATTATTACTTGAGACTATTCATATAAAGAAATTTCAAGTAATTTATTTATTATTATTTTTCTATTAATCTAGATAATGAGAGATTATAAAATGAGACCCATATTGCATATTTTTGGTTCAATTATATTTCACATTTTTGTTTTCCAAAAAAACCACAAACAATCAACATATCTAAAAGATTTTTACTAAAAGATTTTTATCATATCAACACAATCATTACTTTTTTTCTGCGTATATCCAACTTTTACTTTTAAAAAAGTTTTCACTTTTCACTACTATTTACTTGAGAAAACAAAAGTTGTGAGAATGGAAAGATAACCGATCACAACCTAAATTTTTATTTTAATCTTATACATGTAAGATTATTCTATACATCCCATATTTATTTATTTCATTGGAATTGATATGTAATTTTGAATAACTCTTTTTTAAATATTTTTATATTGCCCGAAAATTAATAGATAAAAGTCAATAGTGTTAGTCACTTTATATTAAAAGGGAAAGAGTATTTTTGAGAAAGATTTATTATATTTTTAATTTTATTTGGAATATAAAGAGTATGTTGTAGATTCAAATTCGTTTTCCTAAATTATATACGTATCATAAATTTATAATTATGGAGTCATTTGAGCCCATTAACTTTAACTCTTTTTATAGATTGTTGGTTATATTTTTATTATACATTAGAACAACACCCGCGTGTTACATAAGATCGCAAAAGATAATGTTTTGATATTGCAAATTTATTTTGTGATAGTTATAGTAGATCCAAATTACTAATTAACAATACCAAAGAAACAATTCAAAATTTAGAAGAATATCATACAAACCGTTCACTTCAAATTTTGAAAAAATTATTTGTAAACAATATTCAATAAAAATATCAAGTGTGTTGTCATGTGTTTTGACATTTAATCACTAAATTAGTTGTGCTAATTTTATTAATCAAGAGTGTCCAAAAAAATATCTTCTATTTCTTTTTAAAAATTCTATAAGATTTACATAGGTAGACAAATATTATTTATTTAGCGTTACACATAATGTAGTTGAGTGAAATCACTTCAATTAAATTTGCATGATATTTAGTAAGCAATAAATAAATTTATTTATGAAATCGATTAATTAATTAATTATATATTTATTTGTGCTTTGGCTTGTCAATATATATCATGTACATAGAATTTTCGATTTATGAAAAAAAAAAAAGATTAAAATCTTTGTTTTTTTCTTCTTCTTTAATTATTTGTTACCTTTTAGATTATAATAAACGATATAGATATAATATCCGATTTACCCATATAAATATAGATGTTATATATAAAATCCTTGATTTTTGGATTAATTGTTATTTTTTTATATATAGAGAATATATATTTAGAGTTGTAACATGAATAAATGTGAATTTACCGCATGAATTTGAGATAATGTTGAGTTGACAGTTGACACATGTCTCAAATTAGTGGGCGATGACACATGATATATTTGTATTTTCTTTTAATATAGAGTTGATTTTTTCTTGCATTATATATTTTTCTTAATAGATTTGTGATAGATATATTGATAATGAGATCAATCATATCTAACTCTCACACAAAAAGTGCTAACAAATCCAATGATTTTTCACCCCCACCCCCACACACAAAACAAAGCAAAGTATCCAACAAAGAGGTCCACTCCTAAGTAGGGGTTTTTCCCTTGCAGTCATTTCCCATCTTCCCCTCCACCACAACAATAAAAGAGTTCCCACAAGAGGGGGAACCAAAGCTGGAATCTTCTTCCATATTCTCCTCTCTAGCCTGCCTCAACCCATCTATCCCAGTAAGCCAAACAGCCCCTTAACTCCAAAGATCTACATCTACTTGTGTTGATGTGTATTATCTCCGTCTTTGTGTATCTATGAGTTCTTGGGCTTTTTAAGTGTGTGGAGGGCTCATGTTAATTGCAGATGTTTGGACCCTTTTTTTAATTTTTTTAATGATAAATTCTTTGGATCCTTGTATAAACACAGTTTAGGTGTTTGCTTGCAGGTGTATAGACTATAAAATACAGAGTTTTCTTGGGTTGTATGTGTATGGAGAGCAGAATACCACCAGGGAGTTACTTTCAGTATGCTCCTACTGGAGTCCATGGTTCACTCCAGAGGTCTACTTCACTCACAGATCCTGAAAGGCAAGCGTTTTACCTTTTTTTTTCTTCTCCTAATTGTCCCTAATTGGATTTCTTGTTATAATTACACCAGTGTCTCTGTAAAATTTGGTATGTGGTGTTTGTATGAGTGTTCTAATTTTTCTCTTGGTTCGAATGAGTTGTTTGTATCATTGTAGAGGGCTCATGTCTTTTTAAGTTGGCTCGACTCATATGTGGTTAATTGTAACTAATTTATTGATTTGATTATTGGTGGTGAGTATTATATTTGCGAACTTTGGAATATGTGATTTTTTTATGTAGTAGGTGGTGCCTGGTGGATGCTGATTCTTGGTTTCAATATGAATCACCGTAAATTCCATGCCACCCAACTTGGGTGACTACCCAAGTGTGTTAATCACCATTGGATGAACACACACACATGTGGGTGTGTATGTGTGTGTGCTCATCCCACGGTGATGAACGCATGGAATAGACCATGAATCGATATACTGTTTCACATGAGAAAGTACATTTTATTGTACCTAAGCTTGCATTATGATGCAGCTTTTAAATGTTGAGACATTTATTTTAAGCTTTGTGCTCGCCTCGTAGATTCTTGTTCCGCAAGGTCGATTTATGGTTTCAATTTTAATTGGAATATTTTAAACTCAATTGAGGATGAAGTATTTTAAACTATAGTAACATTTTTACCTACAGATGAGTAAAACTAAATAATAAATGGTCAATGTTAGGTGAAAAGTTCCTCAGGGTGACATGCTTAAGAAGGTGAAACGTGCACCTCTATTTATTTGAAATTCGAGTTGTAAGCTTTCAATGATTATGATTGTTTCTAAATATGATTTGCTTGTTTGATGCAGATATTTGGCAGACCTATTGGCAGAGAGACAAAAACTTGCACCATTTCTACAGATTCTGCCAGTTTGTAGCAGACTTCTAAATCAAGGTTCCATTTGTCGTTTTTTATTTACGGATTGTTTGTATTGCTACTATAATCTTCAAGTTTCTAAGTTATTTGGTATGACAATATCCGCACAACTGTGTGCCTAAACTGGTATAATTTATGGTCCAGGACTGTTCAATCAGCTTACTACATCAATAGATTCAGGCCATGAGATTAGCCCAAAGCCTTTTATATATGATTGATTTGAGAACATTTGATATTTTCCGCTTTGATACCTATCCTTGGACACAAGGAGAGCATGATAGAAACTATGGGAAATTACAATGGAAAAAACTACCTTATATATCTTAATTGAAGATCTCTTTAACAACGTGAAAAATGTGAATTGCATTTTTCTGGATACCATGATAACGTTCGGATTACACTAAAATGTTGTATGCTAAAAGAAAATGAGGGAATCTTATTCTCAAACTTTGGTAACTCATTATTTTCAAAAGTGAACCCAAATATAGCATAATTTTTTTATATAGAACTTATTTGAGAAAACATATCAATACCAAATGGCGTAAAATATTAAATATGGACTTGGAACTAATGTAATTGTAAAAAGGATTAGTAAAAGGAGCTAAATAATATTAATGGTTATTATTTGTTCTTCTATTTTGAACACCAATTTACAGCATGCAATCTAAACTCAGTTCCAAATGAATGTGATAAAGATGTGGAGTTGGGGGGTTCCACATATTTTAAAATTATTGATGACAAAAATTCCGTGAGATCTGAACCATAAAATTCCAAGTTCAAGCTTTATTATACTATTTTTATAGTCTCTAGTGCATTGTCTTTGAAGTAAACTACTAATACTGCTTATATATCAAAAGTAGTTATTTTTACTATCCCGGACCACAAGCCACATGATAATGATCTTTGAAATATACTTACCATCAAATCGAGTGTAGAGAGATTTGGAATCGCCGTTCGCAATATTATGAATGAAAGCCTCTAGATCTGTGCTGTTGACCTTGCCTTTTGCCTTACAAACTCATTTTCATACTAAGCATGGCATGCCAATTATTGCACTTGTATAAGAGTATATAGATTATGAGGATACCATAGTTGGCTGTTATCTCATCAGCTAGATGGCTCGACGGCTTTTATCCTTGTATTATCATAGAAATCACACTTTAAATTGAGGCTCAAATCATGTCATTTGTTAAGTGAATGTTTTACATGCTCTAAGTGGTATTTTTTAAGGAATACTTAGTTATTTACATTACAGCCTTGGCGAATATCTTTTATTGGATGCTCGTTGGTTGTTCTATTGCTATTGGCTCAATCTGTCAATAAATTTTCCTACTTTTGCAGAAATCATGAGAGTATCAGGACTGCTTTCTAATCAGGTTGCAGAACTTGAAAGATTGGGGCACGACCATCTTTATAGGTCATTGGGTCAACACCCTAATGGAGGTCAGATGAATATGGCGCCATGGAATGCTATGCAAACTGAGGTAAGTGGTAGTAGATGCATAGCATTCTCATAATCTCATATTTTCCTTCTGTTGCTAAGTTTGTATGAGGTTCTTTTATATAAGCTGGGAACAGTTGCATGCATGCTATTGCCCAAAAGATAGATTAAACACCTTTTGTAGTTCCCTTAATTGAATATTTATAACTGTTTTTGGGAACCATACCCCATTTGATGTGATGCTGGTTATTGTCTATGATGGCATTTTCTCTTTTGATATATATTATTCTCTTTATTGTGTTTCTGCTGTTTAATCATTAACAAGTCCAGCATTTTTTATGCACTCGTATTCCTTTCATAATTGCTATGTTTTGCTTACTTTCGTAATTGATTAATTCAAGCAATGCGTGTCCTTTGTGTGATAAAGTTATGGCATTTGTTGAATTTTTTCCCATACTGTTAAGATTTTAAATTGAAGCTCAAAACCACATTGGATTTCGCCTTGATTTTAGTTTCTTTCCTTGCCTTATAATGCACGGCGCATTGCATGATCATTTTGGAACTGATTTAACCAAACTGGTGTGTAAACTTTGGCTAAATTTATTAAAGTTTTAAATTAGTTCTGTTCTGGTGACATATGTGAAGGATGCTGAAATTTCAGTTCATCTGTGACTGAGACCGGAGCAAATAATATTAGGTTCAACTAACTCATTTGAATTATTGCATCATATTTGCATCTGTAAGACTTGGGTAAATTTCGTGATAGTTTCGAATGGGAAATTTACATATAATAATGTAACTTTATCAGGAAGATAAACTCCGTCAGAAAATGGCTCCATTTCAACCGTCCTCTTTAAACTGGCATGTAAGCCCTGGAACACCTACCAATCCAGTCGTGAAGAGGGTTATCCGACTAGACGTTCCTGTGGAAAAATACCCAAATGTAAGTTAAATAATCTTTAGTGGACTAGGCTGCGTTTGAGTTTTGGATTTTCATATTGGTTAAAAGGGCAAGGCTATACTGACTGAAAAAAAAAATGCAGTATAACTTCGTTGGCAGAATTCTAGGACCACGTGGAAACTCTTTGAAAAGGGTCGAAGCAATGACCGAATGTCGAATATATATAAGAGGTCAGGGATCTGTGAAGGATACACTTAAGGTACTGATGTTTTATACTTTCAATTCCATGCAATATTGTTGTTAGAAGCTTCAATTATTTTAAGAGATAATTACAACAAAAAAACCCTGAGGTTCGGGTTAATTACATAAAAACCTAGAGGTTATTGAAAAATGCAAAAACCCCTTAAGTTTTGATTCCGTCTTACATTTTCCCCCTTCATAAGCAAAAAATATTTCAAAACCCTCCTAACATTTATAAAAACATTACAGCTTGGCCCCTTAAATTTAAGACAGAATCAAACCTGAGGTTTTTTTTTTTTGTTTTTGTTTTTTGTAATTAGCCCAAAACTTAGGGGTGTTTTTGTGATTATCCCTTATTAAAATAAATTAGGCATTGAGGCGAATAAGATTGGAGATTTAAAATGAATAGCACTATGCTTTGCCACTTTAAATTTGTAGAATCATCTCATCTGTTCTCCATCTCCATACGTAATCTCTCCACCTGAGAACGTCCTCTCTTGCTTCCCCTTGTCTATGCAGTTTTTTAAGTTTTTAATCGTCAACTGGGTTATAATCTTCTTGTATATAATGCTATTAATAGATCGTTTTCAACCGTTAGTCAGTATAGTGATGTTCCTCTATCTTTGCATAATCTTCTTTGATGTTCGAACATTTCCATTTCATTGTACTGGACATTTACATAATTGGCCCCGAATTTAGTCAGTGAAGAGGTACTTATCTTGCCTTAGTTAATAATGATAGTGTTAATTACAAAACATACATAAGGTTTAATCTAATTACAAAAAAGAAAAAAGAAAAACCATCTATCTTTTAAAATTACAATAACCCCATTGACATTTGTTTCTATTCTACAAATTGCATCCTCAAGAGGAGGTATCACTTATCAGTTCAGCAAATACAGCCCTCAAGATCGTATTTGTAATTTTGAAAATAACTAACTTGTTTTGTAATTAGGCTAAACCTCATGGGTAGTTTTTGTAATATACCCCATAATAATAATATTTTAGGCTGTTAGGCTGAAATACATGCTGTGCCTTCAAACTATGATAGTTCCCACTTCAAGAAGATGGTAAACAAATTATACCTTTGGTAGTACTTGTTGTAAAACTCTTGATTGAAAATTTATTTATTAGCATACAAAAACTTAGATTTCTTACGATAGCTTCTTTTTCCCTACAGGAAGAGAAGCTAAAAGATAAACCTGGATACGAGCACTTAAACGAGCCACTCCACATCTTGGTGGAGGCCGAGTTTCCCGAGGATATCATGGACGCGCGCTTGGATCATGCAATAGCAGTACTTGAAAACCTTCTAAAACCCGTGGTATTATGCATCATGGATTTCAATAAATCTGCATTCGATCTTATTATTTCCTCCATTACTTATAGGGTTAATTACAAAAAATACCCTTGAGGTATAGCCTAATTACAAAATTATCCAACTCTATCTTTCAAAGTACAAGGGTTAATTGCACTATGCCCTCCAAACTATAGCGTTTTTTGCACTTTGCTCACTGAACTTTGAAAATACATATTTTACCCTCTGAACTATATGATTCGTTGCACTTTATTCCCTAAACCAACCAAAAGTTGACATGTGTCAACTCATGATAGGTCCAAGTCAACTCCCATGGGGTTAAGTGCAAAATGTTCAAAGCTAGTCATGCAGAAGTTTAAATTTTCAAAGTTTAGTAGGCAAAGTGCAAAACTCACGATAATTTGGTGGGCAAAATGCAGTTATCCCAAATTACAAATAACCCATTGATATATGTTTCCGTTCTACAAATTGCACCCTCAATAGGGGGTATATTTGTAATTTTGAAAGATAACTGGATTTTTTTCTTTTTGTAATTAGGCTAAATCTCGGGAGTATTTTCTGTAATTTACCCTTATTTATATATGTATATACTTCTAACTTTACCCTTTTCCTCATAGGACGAATCCATGGATGTTTACAAGAAGCAGCAGCTAAGAGAGTTGGCTCTGCTAAATGGTACTTTCAGGGAAGAAAGCCCAAGCATGAGTCCTAGCATGAGCCCCAGCATGTCGCCTTTTAACAGCACGGGAATGAAACGAGCTAAAACGGGAAGATAACAACCCATTCATCATAACTGATGATAGTCCTAGGATCGATTTTCTTGTTTTGGTGAGACTGCCATCAAGATGATGTTTGAAGAAGCATAATTTGACACGAATTCAGCCTCGATTCGACAGAATGCGTAGCATGAGGTGAAATCTGACGCATTCGACCGTAATGGTTGCAGTAGAGTTAACAAAGCTTTTTGTCCCACTGTTACATAATTTTTATGCAGTATGTCTTATTAGTTGCAATAATGTTGTTTTTATGCTAACTCTTTCTTGCAAAGGCTGTAATATTATACATTCAGAGATTTTTTTTTTTGGCCTAGAACTAATTCTGATTAGACAGTATCAGGAAATTATGTATGTTTGCTTAAATTTTGCATTTGGATAGTAGTTCTGGAATTTGGTTATAAACCTATTAGATAGATGCTATCCATTAGATTGTATTGTAAAACTGTTTGAAATAAAGGTGATTATGTTGCATTTTTACTTTTGTGATATCATTATATGCACATCCAATCTACTTGAAACTCTATTTTCTCATTTGTATAAAAAGTCAAGTAAATTTTAATTTATCCCTAAACTATGCATGCTTTTCTACTTTCACGTGCTAAACTATCTTTTGTTCTACTAAACTTTGCCTATTTTGCAAGGCACATGTAGGAACCGGTGGGAATATTCCACTGCCACTGCCAATGGGCTGGAGATGACACGGTAGAAAAATCATGTAGATGGGGTAAAGTAGAACAAAAGATAGTTCAATAGGTGAAGTTGAAAAACACGCCTGGTTTAGGGAGTAAATTAAAATTTCCTCTAAAACATTACTTGAGTTAAAGATTTATATTATGCACTAAAGTGCGACCCAACACAACACGATTATAAACACGACTTACGCTGGGAAATGACACGATAAGACACGACAAAGGAAACCTAAAATTATAAGTTTAGTTAGTTACACTGATTGTTATGTATGATCAAATAAGATAAATAGCATAAAAACACGATAGTGTAACACAATAACACGAATTGCCAGCCCTAGGGCATGGATTCATGGACACAGCGAGTTTTAAAACCAGAAAAGCACCCCACTTAAAAATATGTATACGATTGTGTTATCAAACACTGGACACACTGAATAAGCTGCATAATTTGCTGCAGAATGGTAAAATTTACACACACCTTCATATTAGTGTAAAATCCAAACATTCGTCAGTTGATAACTAATCACCAAAAATGAATAATTCAAAATTTCCAGGTGCAGTCAATTTTGATAAATGTTGTAAAAACGCTAGACGTTCACTAGACGAGTGACGGGACCAAGCGCCTGCGCGGGTTAGGGCGGGTCTAATCGGAAAAAAATCATAGGCGGACAAGAAGGGCCTAGCCCCTAAGCGAGGATTAATTGGGGCTAGGCGGAGATTTTTACAACAGAGATTTTGATACATATGCTACAACCTACAATTGAAACTTAGTCCCTCAAAAAAAAAAAAATACAATTGAAACTTAGGACATGTATGGAATTATTTTCAAATGCAATTTTCCAATTTTCCAACTCTAACCAAACATTTTTATTTCTAAATAGAAATTCGGACAATAAATCAAACATATTCTCATTTTTTACACGAAAATCAATAAAATTTTAAAATCCATTTTCCAACACTAAACCTGGAAATTAGAGTTGGAAACACATCGATACATAACCAACGAACAACATGTACAACATAAGATGGTTGCTACATATAAGAAAACAATAAACAGATGACAACACTTTTCACAGCTTGTAGCTCTTCACCAGGGAACAAATTCGGGAAATTAGGTAAAATACCCCCAACAAGGGGTATTAAGGAAAAATACCCCCACTTTATTAAACAATGAAAAATACCCCTTTTTTCTCCTGAAAAGTCTAAAATGCCCTTATATTTAAAAAAACCAAAAAAAAAAAAAGAAAAAGAATATGAATAGGCGGGAACCCTTCATTTGCCCATTACTCTCTCTCTCTCCCTCTCACGTCCGACTCATCTTCCATTCTTCTCACCTTCCAACCCACGCCCCGACTCACGTCCGACTCCACCGCTTTCTCTCTTCGACACGCGAACGCCCTCACGAGAACCTATTCCGACGAGCACTGTTCCGACGAGTTGTTTGACGTCTCCGTTAGTGTTATCCATCGCGATTGTTTCGACGTCTCCGTTTTTGAAAATCAAAGGTCATTCTTCGGTTGAAAAGGTTTGTTGTTTCATTTTCTTCTCTTATATGTTTATTTTAGTTAGTTTTTTTGAACCATTTTGGGTTTTGTTTTGAAAACAAAATAATAAACGATTTAGGGTTTTATATGACTCCAAACGAGATTTAATGTTGAATGATTCATGTTTTTGGAGTTAATGGTGTGTTTATGTTGGAATGTGCTTGTACTTGGCTTTATTCCAACATTTTTTTGTTGCCCACATATTAGCCATGTGTTTTGCCCACGGCGTTGCCCACATGAGTGCCCACGGAGTTGCCCACATGAGTGCCCACTTCTTTCCCACTTTGGAGTCCGTGATGTGTTGTGTGGAGTCTGTAGAGTCTATAGTGTGTTTTTAGGTTGACATATGTATGGATTTGGGTCTTTTCATGAATTTTTAATCTTGCCCACCTATTTGCCTTGCATCCGCCTACATGTTTGCCTACTTGTATCTAACACTACTTTGTGGAGTCCGCGACGTGTTGTGTGGATTTTATGATCATATTCTGTAGAGTCTATAATGTGTTTTTAGGTTGGAATATGTATGGACTTGGGTGTTTTTGATAATTTTTATCTTGCCCACCTATTTGCCTTGCGCCGCCCACATGTGTGCCTACTTGTACCTAACACTACTTTTCATTGTGCAGTTCAAGAAAGATGGCGCTTGTTCAAAACGAAAAGGACCAATTTCAAATGAGATTAAGTGCTCGTTGTAATCTGAATGAGGAAGTATATTGTGTGGATTAAACTTTTATTTATGTTTCCTATATTAGATGTCAATGTAGTACTTGTATATTATTTATGACGTTAGTACTTGTATATCAATCGTAAATATATATGACATTAGTACTTGTATATTCTTGTAATTCCAAATTGCCAACTATATTCAAATTTTGTATAAGACACTTGCTTAAGCAAATGTAAATATTAAACAGTTTAACAATCATAAACAATGTAAAAATCTCAAAACATTAAAGAGTTTACATGCCCACAATCCCGCTTACAATATTGCTACGAATCGCCACTATTACGACTTTCAGATAGGACACATATGTCATACCCACAATCCCGCCCACAATCCCGCCTACCGTTTTGCCCACAATCCCGCCGACAATCATGCCAACTATTTCAAAATTTTGTATGACACATCCGCTTAAGCAAATGTAAATATTAAAAGCAGTTTAACAATCATAAACAATGTGAAAATCTCAAAACATTAAAGGGTTTACATGCCCACAATCCCGCTACAATAATGCCTACGCAAATGCCCACTATTACGGACTTTCAGATAGGACACATATGTCATACCCACAATCCCCGCCACCGTTTTGCCCACAATCCCGCCGACAATCATGCCAACTATTTCAAAATTTTGTATGACACATCCGCTTAAGCAAATGTAAATATTAAACAGTTTAACAATCATAAACAATGTGAAAATCTCAAAACATTAAAGGGTTACATGCCCACAATCCCGCTTACAATAATGCCTACGCAAATGCCCAATATTACGGACTTTCGTATGACACGGATGTCATGCCCACAATCCCGCTACACAAATGCCCACAACCCCGCCACTTTCTAAGATTTGATGTTACTTCTCACCGGAATGGGTTTCTTGCAAGTTTTGCGATTATGACCGTGCCTTTACATCGCCACACTTCCTTTTGCATGATTGACTACCATGCCTATTATGCCCACCTTCATGCCTACCTTCATGCCTACAATCTTGCCCACAATCATGCCTACAATCTTGCCCACAATCTTGCCTCGCCCACATTCTTTGTCATTCTTATGCCCACTCAACTGCCCACAATCTTGCCTACACTTATGCCTACAATTATCCCGCCCATCATCATGGCGATTTTAAGTTGATGTTCTTGCCTACTCTCTGACGACTTTTGTGCCCACCCCCGAGTTTAGCATTCCCCCTCGTCCGCCTCAACAACACCACCACCACAACCACCGCCACTACCATTTTCGTCCTCCCAAAACAGAGGGTCATTCTCAAGGTCTTCAATAGTCATACCTAAATATTCTTCAAAACCAGATGTTTCTTTGACAACCCCTTTCGCTTTATCGATGTTATTCTTGGGGCGTGGTAGATCCTCTTGAACAATTGGGATGTAGATAGTTTCACAACCACCATCATTCTCCTCGTAAGTAATAGGACGTCATCACCACTGACATATCTACATCCTCCCAAAACATAGGGTCATTCTCAAGTTCTTCCATAGTCATATCAAAATATGGAAGTGTACTTGGTTTTTTTTTTTGACCCTCATTTTACGCTTTTTCGTAAATGTGACGCACCGGAGGAGGTGGCATAAGCTCTTCAATGATAGGTTCTTTTTAATTGGTAACATCACTTGATTGCTACTAATTTGACTCCAAAGAGTGTTTTTCTTCTTCTTATTCTCCTTCTAATCGACAAACCTAATGCGGACAAAGGCTTCTCGTTATTCATGCGAACAAGTAGCGACATCGTCATCATCGGATTGGACATGGTGGCAAAGGATCAACATGTTCATAGCCAAACCAATCGTAAACTCTATTTCACACTCATATGGATTGAATTTAGAGAAAATATAAGCTTTTCCGCAACAATTCGGGCGTAAGTGAACTCGAAGGAAGAGAACAGATTTTGGAATGCTTCCATGTATACCTCCATCGGGATGTACTTATGTCACAATCCCAAACTCCATCCCATAAGAGCATTATATGAACCCCTGCAAAGCAAATAGATAGATATAAAAGATCGGGTTTCGTTGTCAGTTCACTTTGTCCTCACAAACAAAATGACATTTGAATTTAATCGCCACACAATCGCCACATAAATACCACCCAAGTGCCCACATCCGTCAGTTCACTTTGTCCTTCCAAACAAAATGACATTTGAATTTAATCGCCCACATAATTGCCACATAAATACCCACCCAAGTGCCCACATCCCTTCCAGTTCACTTGTCCACCCACAATTTTTAATATTTAACATAATCGCCACCCAATTTTTACTACGGTTATGCCCACGTGTTTTGCCATCGATACAACTTATAGAAATCGAAACTCTTCAAATTATACCCATTTCAAAAATCGTGAAAAATTGGTTAATTGAACCATTTTGCGAAAATGAAAATCATTAACATTACACGAAAAGAACAATCAAAACTAACCTTTATCCATATTTTTGATGCAAGAATCGAGATTTATTGTTGAACACGGGTTCTCGATTTTGCCTCCTTCAAACGCGTCGCATTTACTAGGGTTCGTAATTTTGAAGAAGAGCTCGAAAATCTTGTAATGTTGATCTCTTTGCTCGAAATGTTGAGAAGAGCTTGTAATGGTGAAACTAGGGTTTGAATGGTGAAAATGAAAGGCCCGCAAATTTGAAAATTTCACTCCCGCCCATGTGCTCGCTTTTTTTTTTTTTTTTTTTTTTTGATTTTTTAAGGGTAAAGTAGACATTTTAGGTAGGAAAAAGGGGTAGATTTCCTTATTTAATAAAGTGAGGGTATTTTTCCTTAATACCCCTAATTTTCTCAAATTTCCCAACAAATTCCGGCCCATTGATTGAAGTTGAAAATTGGAAAAAAGGTGGCACTATTCTCTCTCGTCTCTCATTCTCGGAAAGCACGTACGCCCAAATACACGAAACATCCGAGTTATTTTTTTCTTCATTATTTCAATCGATCGGAAGACAGTCACCATTCAAAAAAATGGTTAGCTTCCGATCGAATAAAGTTTCGATTAGTTAAGTTTTTATTTTATTTGTACGATTTGAAACCCTAAATCTATTCTGATCGAGTCTTTTGGATAATACATCTGAAAACATACATAGATTTAGGATTTTTATGTGACAAAACAATTAAATTTTAGAGTTTCGACTGAAACTCTAGTGTGTGATGGACTCGTATAGTAGTCTTTTGGCTGCTGTTTTTTGTTTTTTTGAATTTCAGATACAGAAGGAAGATGACTCCTGTCTCATCTAAGCTTTATACAGGTCACTCTTTTTCTTGCTGTGTGTTTCTTTGGGATCTTTCAACATAGTGTAGAAGTTTGCATACAGTAGTATGTATATCTTTATCTTATTTTTTTTTTTTTTTTTGGCAATTTTGAATTTTCCAGATGATGTGAGTTTGTTGATGGTACTAATTGATACCAACCCTTTCTTTTGGAACTCTGTCAAATCCACTATCCCTTTCTTCAAGTTCCTCTCCCATGTAATTCCTTTTCTTTGTTTATTCCTATTCTTTGTTACCAAAAATTCCTGACTTTGCTTTGAAATTTGGAATGTAAATCTAATAATGGGTTGTTTCGTTGCAGGTACTTGCATTTTTGAATTCGATACTTTTGGTGAATCAACAAAATCAAGTGGTTGTAATCGCAACTGGTCACAGTTATTGTGACTATGTTTTTGATTCCTCAGCCTCACAGAGCCAAAACCTGCGGGCGGAGCATTTGCTGCAGAAATTGGAGGAGTTTGTGGACAAGGATGAGTCACTATGTCGTGAGGACTCGGTAGATGGTCCTGGGTTCTCACTTCTCTCTGGCTCTCTGTCGATGGCCCTGTGCTGTATCCTTTAAATGATTCCTTTTTACGTGTTACTGTTAGTGCCAGTGAGAGTGTGTTTTAGTATTGGAAAAGATTTGTTTTATGTGACTTTGGATGACTGAATAGATATTCAGAGAGTGTTTCGATCTGGGCCGCTTCATCCCCAGCCTCGGGTGAGTTTGATCCCTGACATATTTAGTTCTTCAATTTGTGGAGTAGTGTTCTAATTAATATTGTTTTAGTGATTGAGAAGATACAAAGCATTGAAGTTATGGCCTGTCAATATTTTTTTTTTTTTTTCCACATGTCTCAATAATGAAAAAGGCTCTTTCTGGATTATAATGGTTAGAAGGTGAAGTAATTAATTAGTAAATATCAGTCTCTAGTGTGGACTAAGACAAAAGGTATACAAAACACATCTATGTAACTGTACTACCTTTTAACGCGCATCTTACTGATCTCTGGGATATTACTGTAATCGATATGTCAGGAAAATGTTCTCAATTTTTTCACCTTGCTGTGGAAATGTTAGATGTGATCAGTTCCTCGAATGATAGAATTTGCAAAAATCCATTTTTCCTATTAATGTCTTCTATTTGTTTCCTGCATTGACTGTACATTATGTTATGTTCGACAAACTATTGCTGATGATGTGATACCTAAGATGGCAGATATTATGCTTACATGGATCTCCGATGGGCCTGGACAGTATGTAGTTTAGTTTTTTGAAGCATCTAAAATCCTTTTGTCTGGACCAATATTTATGCTCAATGTTTACCTTGTGCAGATATGTTGCAATCATGAATTCAATTTTCTCTGCCCAACGTTCAATGGTAAATAGGAAAACTGAAGGCTTCTGTTGACATTTACTGATTTACAAAAGTGGTTTCCTCTTATATCCCGTTTCTCCTAAAAACCCTATCATGCAATAATCTCGTTCCTAACTCATAAGTTCTGCTGACATGGCTACCTTTCTTCCTCTTTCAGGTTCCTATAGATTCATGTGTAATAGGAAGTCAGCACTCTGCTTTCCTGCAGCAGGTAACATATCTAAAAATGTTCGAGTTAGTTTCTCAATGTCTACTATCATATACGAAGCATTTCATCTCTCTGTTGGTTGCTAATGGTGTCTTTTTTTCCAACAGGCTTCTTATATAACTGGTGGCGTATATCTGAAGCCTCAAATGTTGGATGGACTGTTTCAGTATCTTTCGGTAGGAACTGTTCCATATTGGCAATACGATATAATAATTAACAAATAACTTTTGAGTCTTTTGATGTATTCCCATTTTCGTATAATATGACGTTTTTCAGTGTATACACTCACCCGTTATAGTCTTTATGCAGAAATTTCAACTAAAATTATTTCTTTTTTGTGGTCAGAGTAACATTTTTTTTTTGGGTAAAAATTGGGCTGGATAACGCTGCTTATTGACTAGTCAGTTATCCACAAAATATTGCTAGGATTTGTTGCTAGTTGGTAGAAGTCAAATAAGTCTGACTTGGATGGACTGACAGGAGAAAAGTTCTTTTCCACTGGAAGTGCATAGTTATTGGTTTCAACAATGTATATATATCAGTCAATATTCCTGTGAACCAGATTATATTTGCATATATATAAGTATATATTTTCCTCGTCCGAGGAGTTTCAGTACGTAACAGTTTCAATATCGCAGCTTGCATATGTTTATCTTCCTCTGTTTGCTGTCTAGTACTAACGTGAGACTGTTGCCATATGCAGACAGTTTTTGCTACTGATTTGCATTCTCGTTGCTTTTTACAACTCCCTAAGCCTGCAGGAGTGGACTTTCGTGCCTCGTAAGTTGCTTTAAGAACTTGTCATTTTATTGATCTTATCGATTTGAATATCCTTGTCTTGTGTAGAACTTTCAATTTTTTTGCAAGAACTCACATTCGCTTAAGATCTCATAATATGTTAGCTAAAACTCCCTTATTCTGTATTGATGGTTCTCCACATGCTAACTGGATTCTGCAGAAGATAATATATATTTATTTATTTATGTCATGATTATCTTATCATTTCTTGCATAAAAATGCATATGTGAAACCTTAAATTACTTAATGCCACGTTTCCACATGCTATGTTAATTTCTTGCTGTGGTTTAACTGTTTCTGGATTTAAACTAGAGCAGAATATTTTGAATATATACTGATTCATTTAATATGCTCCGAATCTGCAGGTGTTTTTGCCACAAGAACACAATTGATATGGGCTACATATGTTCTGTTTGTTTATCTATTTTCTGCAAGCATCAGAAGAAATGCTCAACCTGTGGGTGAGTTTCAACTTTCTCTTTTACAACATCTATTTTTTACATTCAGCTCGATGCTTGAGGTTTATGAAGATGAAGGTGGTTTTGAGATTTTATTACGTCATAAATAACTCTTAACATGCTCTTTTGTTCTTCAGTCCCTTACTAGTCAGATTGGTGAATTTTGCGAATAGTTGGAGTTCACTCATTTACATGCATAATATAATGTGCTATGTTTCTCGATTAAAACATTTGCCACTTGAATCATGTGGCAGAGGGGAATTCTTGTGCACAATTGGTGCATTCATCCATTCATTCTGTTAGTAATATGTATGTTTCATGTCCATTTATGTCACACAATACAAATGCCGTAGCACCAGATGTTGCATGGAAGTTTCTAAACTATTTGGTACAAATTATCTTAATATCGTTTCTGTCGACAATTTTAAATTGCAGATCAGTGTTTGGTCAAGCCCAAACACAGGTTTCGTCTACACCGGACAGGAAGAGGAAAACGCCGATGGATGCTTAGATTTCAGTTGCTTCCAGTGTTACTTTCTATTGTCTATGATGGTTTTGATGTTTATTGCATTTAGTCTCTCGCCTTACTGATATTTTTGACAATCTTAGTTCTAAGAGAAAGGTGGATAACTATAGAGCTACACGGCTTAATTGCAATTTTAGTCATGTAGCTCTTAGGGTTTGACAATCTTAGTTCGGTAGCTTCTTGATGGTACCAGTAGTTTCAGTCCTTGACGATCTTACCTTTTAGTCAAAATAACAATTCAAGTCCTTTATCATAAATATTTGGGTTAATTATAAAAAGTACCATTGAGGTTTGACCTAATTACGAAAAACCCAACTAACTTTTGAAATTACAAAAATACCCCGAGGTTTTATTTTTTCTAACATTTAACCCTTTCGTAAGCAAAAAGATTTCAAAATCCCCTTCATATTTATAAAATCATTGCAATTTACCCTTAATTTTAACACTAAATTAAACTTCAGGGGTACTTTTGTAATTTTGAAAGTTACCAGGATTTTTTTGTAATTAGGTCAAATCTCAGGGGTATTTTTTGTAATCATCCTAAATATTTTGATTACTTGGATATTTTGGTAAACAAGGGTATTGTGGGACAAATGAAATATTGAAACACCTAGTTGGAAAAAATCGCACAAAATCGAACTTGTAGGATTAAATTGCACAAATTAGTACTTATGGTATGAAAGTTGCACAAAATCAAAATCTCGGATTAAAATTGCTACATATAATATTTAAGCGACCAAAATTGCTAGCATTGTGTATATGGTTACGAAATCAATTTTGCAATTAAGCCGAGCTTCACAAGCAATAGTTTTCAGCTTAAGGAATAACAATTACTAATGAATTATGTAGTCATTTTGTTTTGTTTGTTTCATTCATACTCATTTTTATATTCACAAATCGTAAGTTTTCTTTCTTTCCCCATTTTTTTTTTTTATTTTTAATTTTTTTTTGATGGGAAAAACTTGTAATATTATATCATGAAAGGAGTCACATTACAAGAGATTAAATCCAAAAGAAAATTCCCTAATTCCCCAAGTAAACGAGGACATGGAAGAAGAAGCAAAATGAGCAATAAGGTATGCAATAGTGTAACAATGCCTCATATGAAACAAATTAGTAATCCTAAGCGCTTCCAAGAAATATATGCAATTGCAAGTTGAGATATTAAGGTTGTGATTGGTTGTGGGAAATTTTTCAAAATTTTCATTTTTGAGAGGAAAATATATAGGATATGTGATTGTTTGTGAAATAAGTAAATTTTTTTAAAGAAATTTTTATTTCTTTCCAAAATTAACTCATTTTTCTCTTTTCTTTCACACTTTCTAATACCCAATTATACTATTTATTTATCTCTTCTTCTCCTATTCATATAAATAATTTCGGTAATTTCTTTAATTTATCAATATTTTTGTTATTTTTCTCTTAATCTTGATAACAAAAGATATAAAATGAGATCTATATTGCTTATATTTTGTTCAATTTTTTTATTTTTTATTCAATTTTCTAGATTATATTTTACACTATTATTTTCACAAAATTTTACAAATAATCAACATCTCTAAAAGATTTTCCATCACATCAATACAATCACTATTTTTCTCTACACATTCAACTTTCATTTTGAAAAAAATTCCTTCACTATTCACTCGAAAATAAAAAATGAATGGAATGAAAGACAATACAACCTAAACAAATTGACCCTAGTGGTTTTCGGTCAACCCTAGCGACTCCAGGTTAAAATCAAGATCAAGATTGCGAACATAACCCTAGCCCTCGTCGAATTTCGGACTAAACGAGCCATTATCGAGTTAGATTCAAAATTATAAATTTAAATCCAAAATTTTAACTAGTACATATAAAACATTAAATTTAACATTTAAAGTTGAACTATTCATTATAGCACAAAGTCATGAATAATTTTATAATTATATGTATTAATAAAATTATAAAATTTAAATATTTTAAGACCTAAATTTTATGGGGTATTAAAAATGATTGGCAATTAATTCCTTTGGGAAGAGACTATTTTTGTATTAAGTTTAACAATGGTGCGGACTTTAACTCTTACAAGGTTAATTCTTCAATAGGTGAAGTCAAAAACACGCATAGTTTAGGGAGTAAATTAGAATTTCCTTTAAAACATCACCGGAGTTATAGATTTATATTACGCACGAAAGTGACACTACACGATAGTGCGGCCCATCACAACACGATTATAAACACGAATTACACAGAGAAATAACATGATAAGACACGACACTAAAGCCCAAACTTGTAATTTTAGTTAGTTACACTTATTGTTAGATATGATCAAATAGGATAAATAACATGAAAACATGATAGTGCGATACTGAAGATGACACGATAACACGAATCGCCAACCGTAGGGCATGGATTCATGGACACAAGAACTTTAAAATAGAAAAAGACACCCACTGATAAATATGTATACAATTTTATTATCAAACACTGGATACACAGAATAAGCTGCAAATTTTGCTGCAGAATGGTAAAATTTACACCTTCACATTATGGATGAATCAAATACATATTCACAACTGGCAAAACCAAACATTTGACAGTTGATGTGGTCCAGTGACCACTGTACATATAGTTAATCACCAAAAATGAATACTTCAAAATTTCCAGGTGCAATCAATTTTGATACATATGCTACAACCTACAATCGAAATTTTGTATCGCCATGCTTCGCGTCGATAATATCCAGTTCTCAATAGCATCAATTAAGACGCTATATCTGACATTCCGGCACGAACTGCCATTTTATATCTTCACCGAAAAATGATGCAAACAGCTCCGAAACCAAGAAACGCAGGCCACCTGATAGTAAACAACAGAGCAGAGTGAATTTCTCATTCGACGTGGAACCAAATGCGAGAAATTTTGTAATCCACATTCTTCACAAATCACACATTACAAAGTACCATGCAGAAGTTAAAATTTTTTAGCCGGGATAACTACAAAAACTACCTCTGTGAAAAAAACTCAAGTTATCTTTCAGAATTACAAATACCCCTTAAAGTGTTACAGACACCCTATTGAAACTTGTATTAACTAACAACCCCGTCGCCCCTCCCCCTCCTTTTGAGGTGCAATTTGTAAGATAAAAACAAATTTCAAGGGGGTATTTTTTTTTGTTTGGTAATTAAGCTAAACCTCAATGGTACTTTTTGCAATTAACCATTTTTAGCCATCGAAAAAGCGTAAAACATACATTCGCCTCAACATTAACCATTAGCCCTTGAAGAGAACATGGAGTAACCTTAACAAGATTACACGTAAATTAAAACAAATAAACACGAGATGAGAACACTACTCAACTCATCAAGCCATGAAGTGTAATACTATTAAACCAACAAATAAACAAGGGAATTTGCTAGCATATGATAAATAGAAAAGAAATGTATAACAATTGATATATCTAGAAGATAATACATAAGGATAATATGATGCATATCAAAATTCGAAAAATCAAAAGACATTTGAACTAAAATTGAAGTCCCCATCGCATTAATATTTACGCTATTATCTGAAAAACAATAGTTGAAAGTTAGTGGTATCACATTGTTAATAGTGAAGTACCTTTGAGAAAAAAGTTTTCAAATGGAACCTTATTTAGGACATCTAAGGAATAAAATATAAGTGATAAATTTGGGACAAAGGGAGTAAAACCTAGCGTGACGCAGAAAATAAGCCCAAAATTTCACCAATAATACATTTAACGCACATGTTGAATAATGAGAAATAAGAGTAACTTGGTTGTTCTAGCTGTAAGATAACACCAGCCTAATCAAATATCTAATATCAAAATAAATGAGCAAAATTTCTGTTGGAAAGAAAGAAGGAAAAAGAAAAGAAAAACGGACCATAGCAGCAGTATAATAAAATTACCAGCAGAATAGAGGACTCTCACCTCAACAAAAAATTGGCATACAAAACACAAAAACACGTTCAATCCCGTGAGACCAAGCTCCAGCTCGAGTTCATCGTCCTCTTCAAACAACTTAAGTAAACGCGCATATTGCTCTTCACGCTTCTTCTTTTGCCAACATTTGAAAAGGAAAAATGACAAAACAGCAACTGCCACAATCGCCAAACATATAATTGCTACAGTGGATTTCTTGCTGCCACCTATAGGACCATCATCTTCTTTTTTTGTATCATTTCTACGAGTCGACGAGTCATCAGAGTAGGCTGCAGAAAAAATATAGGATCTAAGAGGGAGCCATTTGGAGAAAAAATAAATAAATAAACAGAAGAAGTTTACAAATTTCAGGCTGTGATTGGATATGAACGAGATTTCATTTTCGTTCCGCTAGAGAATTTTTTTGGACCAAACATGCGATTGTTTATGAAAATTTTCTGAAAATACACTATTCTCTCACTTTCACTTTTTCTTTCACCAATCACATCTACACATTTTTCCACAAAAAAACTAATCATTATTACACATTCTCCCACAAATTTCACTATTCACTCACTCACACATTTCTAACTACCAATCACATTCAATCATTATTTTACTATTTTTAAATCAAATCAACTTTCATCATTACATATCCATTCACACTCTCAAAATTTTCCAAAACTTTCATCGAAGTTTCTATTTACTATTCTCTAGCGAAAAGAAAATTTTCAAAATAAAAGCATATCCAATCGCACCCTCAGCTTTCACTTTCAGTGGGACAAATAAAAAATGAAATAAATAGAAATTACATATAACAGCTACACACTTCATCACATTACAAATGATTTTCAATCACCATAACCACATCACGATTTTTAAAATCATGGCTACTTAATTCAACACAACAAACATCAGGACAAAACAAGATTGTGAGTCTTGATTCCATCCTTCCATTTAGTTAGTATCTATCATACCAAAAATATCCGAAATCGACAATTTTCATGCCTAATCCTATCGCTGTCCTAGTAAATCCCTTACTCTGGGCAATTACATTAGCTTACACCTATATATTTGCCAATATCTCTGCTGAATGTTCATTGTAATTGACTGTAAAGGTGATTAAAGTGGACATGGAAAAAACAAATGATGCGTGCAATGAATTAGCCAACGAAAACATGCGAAAATGAAGAAAAATAAATATATTACACAAAAATAACATGTCTTAAAACTTGTTAGACATTCCTTTCTCCTCCATTAATGCAAAATTGAATTTCCTTTTCCATTGTTTTCCCATTTGTCCAAGTTATAACACAATATCAACAGCAAAAATTACATTTTAGCAGAATTTTCCTCTTATTTTTGCATTTAACTGTTAGTTTCTTTCTTTCTACTCTAATTTGAAGGATGACATTCAAATCATATATTTTCCCAATCCCACAATCCAAACATTAATAATACCTAATCCATTAAATTGTCACTACCAGAAATTCGAAAAAAACACAGAAAACTATGAACAAACAAATCTCATTTTTTCTAGAAAGAATGGTTACATAGAAAAACGCAAGAAAACGTAAGATCATAATATGGTACTACTCGAAAAAGAAAATAATAAAAAAATTCAAGAAAGGTCTGAAAGTACTGAACCTGAAATGAAATGTAGAGAAATCGAAGAAAAGAAGGCCAGAAAACGCAACCATCTATCACTCCAGATCTCTCTCATTTCTCTTCCTATATCTGATTCTCCAAACAAACCTAAATTTTTGTAAATAAAAACACAAAGATCCGACAATTATTTTCCTTTAAACGACTTAGACGCCATGTTTATTGTTTGGTCCGAGGTCAGAATAAAACAATTAGGACGCGTTTGGGAGAGTAAATTGGTCTGGTAATAGTCTTTATCACGGGAATTCCTTGTATTTGGGAATTGGATTAATTGCAATTTTGGTCATGTAAGTATAAGAGAGCGATATTTGGTCCCTATAAGTATTTTAGTTAGCGATTTTGGTCCTCAGTAAATTCAAAGGGATGGGCCGATGGATATATTTGGTCGTATAAGTATGTTATGTAGTATTTTAGGTCCCGTAAATTTTTATTTTTGTACAATTTGGGTTACATAAATTTTATTTTTGTGCAATTTTAGTCCCAAATAAGTAAGCCATATTTCATCTTTTCGGGACCAAAATTGCACAAACTTAACTTATAAGACTAAAATTGCAAAATAATTAAAATTTCTTTGGACCAAAAATGCTACATAAAGATACTTAGTAGACCAAATATGCCAATTTTTAATATATATAGGACCAAAAATGCTACACACAATAATTACATGACTAAATATGTTGCCTTCTTACACTATAAGAAAATTGAGTTCTGGCTGCAATTTCTGAGACATAAATGATTTTGTCACTAAATTTTACGATTCTACTGAGAATACCTAGAATAAAAAATATTATTTTCCTCCAAATTATACCAACGAATTACCGACAAATTACCGACAATTTTTTAATTTATCGACAGATTTTTACGTAGGTATTTACCAATGATTTTAGATTTTGTTGGTAAATATTTTACCTACAATGATATTACCTATAATGATTTTACCTACACTTTACAATTTTCTTAATATTTACCTTGATTTTTTTGTAGGTATCTTGGTTTTTTTCTTGTAGTGTTATATTTATAAGACCAAAACGCAATTAAGCCATTTGAGATCGCCCCGTTTGATTAGCCTCGGCCCATGGGAAAACCGGAATTCATTTGAAAATGGATCACACCTCAAGAGGTATTAGTATATAATACCAACTTCTCCAGATTAGTGAATTGGACTTTCATGTCCCTAAAAAATTAACACATTACAAACTATCTATTGGTGAAGTAAACAGAAGAGCACTTTAGTCATTTGCATGTTATATCATACCTTTCCAAACTTCTCAAACACAATCTGCGCACGCTTTTGCTGATAAATGACACATTAAAAGACTGTAAATGTCCAAAATTCTTCCTGTCCTGGATTCTAGTTTTATATTTAAGGCAATGCAATCTTTTTTTTTTTTTTTTTTTTTTTTGACACAAGGCAATGCAATCTTAACTTCCATTAATTGGTCAAAACTGGAACTTCAAAACCCTTGGACAGGCAGCTTCTAATAAGATTGAATTAATTTCATCAAATAGAAAACATTCTAGATAAGATTAAACAAAGGCAAAATTGACAAGGACAATCCACTTTCCATATAAAGAAAAATTTCAAAAGCTTAAACAGACATAACTGGTCCATAAATGGCTCAAAAGAGTATGCCAACCCAAAATGAAAAACATTCTTAAACCAATAAACTAGAACACAAATTTATGGATGCTGTGATGTCACACTTGGTCCTTTATGCTGATAAGACATCATCCTCTGATACGGCTGAGGGTATTGTTGATAAGGTGGCATATAACCATACGGTGGAGGATAAAACGGCGGTGGTGGTGGGTAAAATTGATCATACATCAAGAAATTATCTGTCAAGTTGTTGTTTTTCATTGTCTTCAAGAACTCAATTCTTGATTTCACGGACTCGAATTTATTATTGAGCCCAATAGCAAATTGTCTCAATTGGGATTCAGTCAAGAAATTAAAGAAATCATCCCAAACTGGATATTTAGCCTCCATATTATTTTTCGTAGTTTGGAAAGTTGTTCCTCTGCTTTCCTCTGCCTTTCTTGGTAGAAATCAGACAGCCCACATGTCTTGTTGTTATAATTTCCTTGTTTCTTCGCCTTGTAAAGGCCGATGATCCGACGGATTTCGTCCCGATTTTGAGGCCAAATATCAACACAAGTGTTGTGATAGATGACCATGCATGCATCAACGTCGCAGAGAGTGGTGAACTCATGCAATTTCTTGATCAAACCATCTTTTCTTTTCTTGAATGTTGAGTTTCTTGTTTTCTCGCTGCTGATCAACTCCATCTTCAGTTTTGATCTCCCCATTATTATATTAAATTTCTGTCCATTCAAAGATTGATTAATTATTGAAGTGAAGAGGGTTCTGTTTGATGTGTTTATATAAAGATTTGTAGTGAGTATAAGACAAATGTGAACGCTCTGGTTTTATTTCCTTTTATTTGGGATTTCTTTTGATTTGGTAAATAATTTATGTTGATGTTGTAATTAATGTTAGTCTTCCCCATAAAATTCCTTCTCCAAGAAACTGGAAAAAGGAAGGCTATTTTTGCACATGCTTTAAGCCTTTTAACGGCTATATACTTTGGTTTTTCAATTTCTTTTTTATTTCATTTTATCTTTTTACGCCATATAGTAACATAATATAAGGTTTTTGGATCTGTCAACTGGATATAACTTTGATCTAAATACTAAAAAATTAATTGATTTTTAAATCAAAAAATTAACTTTGATCTAAAATTGTGACCCAAAAATGATAACTGATTCAATAATTTATATCTCTCTAATAAATACAATACTATACTCTAAATAGTTTAAAATTTTCGTGACTTAAATGGGATAAATAATTGAAACTTTATGCAAATAATCATAAAGATGAATTTCTTGCATTTTGAGATTCCAACTTATCTCACGCACAAACATTGACATCAAATTGCGTTTTATCATTATTTACATTTATTTAATTTGTTTGACAAAAGTCAAAAGGTATTAAGAAAATATTCATTATATGGTGTTTATCATCCTGCATTTTAGTTTGTTGTTTCTATTTTTATTTTAGAAATGAGTTTTAATTGGACATATTTTTCTTTTAACTCTTATCGGTAAGCATCTTCTTAAAGTTTCAAAGCATTTGGCGATAATGATGATGTTTGATTGTATTTGAATTTTTGTATTTTGAATTTTAACACTTTTATCCTTGTAATGCAACGGAAAAAAATTGTGTAATTTAGTTTTGCATATTTAGTTTGAATCTTATATTGTTATACATGCTTTAGTTTAAAATTTAGATTTAAATAAAAAATAATAATTTTTTTGGTTTGTAGCCCGTTAGTGGCCGTTTAGCGCATTAGGTTAGAATTAGGTTCATAAAATGTTAGCCCATTTATCAATGGTCCATTTAGTAGAAAACTTTTTAGCGCAAGAGCCGTTTAACATCTCTACATATTCGAAATATACCCATTAGCACATCCACCTATCCACAAACGGCTAAGCCCATGGGCCATGGGCCTGAAAAAGGATTTGGTCAATTGGTCCCACAAATAACGGGCAGTGCTCAAACCCATCCGTAATGCGCGCCAACATAAACTTTACACTCTTTCAAGTTTCACCCTTTACTCTTTCACTCATTGCTTCGCCTTTCCATTCTCTCCACTGTTAAAAAAGAAAAGAAAAGAAAAATGAACTTATCTTCCTCACGCAGGCCTCGATTCTTCTCTTCCACCGCCACCACATTTGTATACAGTTTCCAGAATGACCACTCTGCCTCTGAGCCCGACGCCAAAATTACCGAAATCCCCATTCGATCCACGCTTGATGAACGGCGACCGTCAGAACCCATCCCGATAACTGTTCACCTCCCCGGACATCCCCAATCACGAGAATTCTCTGCGGCTGTTAAGGTACAGTCGGTGTGCAGAGCTCACGTGGTTCGCGCACTTTTCAGTAAGATCTCCGCCGTCAATTCTGAAGCCAATTACTGGCAGAGGCTCATCCAACGCCAGGTATGATTCCCGAATTCTTCTCTCTTAGCATTGATCCGTGTATTTTACTGAGCTAGTAGAAATTAATGGTCCTATTTAGTAATCTCATCTCATAGTGAATCTTAAATTATGAAAAAAAGTGCTTGGAGATTGGTAAAATTTATGTCCGCCGGCTACCACCGTTTTTCACTTTTTTCCTTTTCCGGTCAGTTGAGTGTAATGTTGTATTTTGTGCTGGGGAATAAATTGTTCAATCTACGGCCTACAATTTGATTTAATTAGTAATATGGGCCTCAATGTTTGTTGCTCTGATGCAGGGGCTTTGCTTTATGCTACTTTTTTTCCTCATTTGAACCTAATGTAGCTCAAACTTTGGGGAAGAAGCACAAGGGCGCATAAAATTACATTACAGATGCAAGTGTACGCTTTATCATTCAGCAAGAAAGGGAAAGCTTATGTGAATCTAGACCAGTTTGCTCAATGACAATTGTTAGATATATTGTTAAGTTTGCCTTTTCTTTACTTGCATTCTCTCTTATACCAAAATAAATAAATAGATAAAAATCTTATAGGCTATTCATACGTTTGTGCCCTTCAATGTTTATCTCTAGACCAAGATTAAAGCAGTGCTTATGAGCATGCTAGTAAGACATTGATCTAACTCCATCATGTCAATGATGTCATCAGCAATTACTTTAACACTACAAGCAAGTGAACAGTGGACAGTTTCCCACACTATTTTATCCTTTATTTTGGGATTTTAAACACATGTCATTCTAAATAGGGATATTTACGAAAAAAACCCTGAGGTTTGAGCTAATTACAAAAAAATCTGAAGATGTTTGAAATTACAAAAATTCCCCTTAGGTTTGATTATGTCTTAAATTTAAGGAGGTAATTGTAATATTTTTATAAATATCATGGGCTTTTTGAAAATGTTTTTTTGCTTATGAAGGGGAAAAATGTAATAAGGAATCAAACTTCAAAGAGTTTTTTGTAATTAGCCTGAACCTCAGTTTTTTTTTTTTTTTTTTTTTTGGTAATTATCCCTTCTAAATATATCTTAATTGTGTCTGACAGGAGACAGTTGATGCTGTACGTACCAATGAGCGGGAGCGTATCAAGATCAACGAGGCATTGATGGGCTTGTTATTGAGGCTCGACTCAGTGCCTGGGCTTGATCCCAACGTAAGGGATCTGAGGAGGCATGTGAGCCGCAAGATTGTGGGGTTGCAAGAGATACTTGATGCAGTTTCGGATACTAGAGTTGAGCATTGGGATGGATATTTGAGGTATTGGGACGACATTGTTGCAGGATTCGAAAAAGATGTTTGCGAAGAAAAAGGTGGAGGGAAGGAAATGGAGAGGTTTTGTGCTGAGCATTTGGGTTTCCAGTGTCTGCAGAGGTTCCTTCGTGATTAATGATTTTAGGTACACATACGCATATCTTACTTCTTTTAGTTATTCTGTAAATTGATAATCTATATTCTGTAACTAATCCTTTGCTTCTGTCATCTATCTCAAACTTTCCATGCACTTTACTGATTGCACATGTATGGTGTATGTAAAGATCTGTATAAGGAACTGCGTATCTTGAAAAATTGGAAAGATCTTTTGATATAAATTGGTAAATTTCAGTGATACTGATGCATGCTACTGAGAAATTTCCTCCTTACTCCACCATGTCCAGCTGCATTAGTTTCCCATCCCATCCCACCCCACCCCAACCCCAACCCAATTCATTTGCTTCTATTATGGAATTTTGAGTTATTTTAACAATTTCAAATTCTGTGCACCAGTGGTGAAAGAATTGAAGGGGTCCAATTTTAAATACACTGCAGTGTGTAGTGCAAAGTGTTGCCAGCACTTTTGAAAACACAGCGAAAGATTTTAAACAAAAACACAATTTCAAAATATGTGAAATAAAGACAGATTATAAGATCAACCACGATGGTCATTAGAACAAAAACTCTTTAATAGGCGATGTTTACAAGCAGTGTCGTAGCCACTTGCACTGGATTTTGGAATTGCTCTATTAAATTCGGATTTAGAGTATAGTATTGTATTTATTAGAGAGATGAAGTTTCAATTATTTGTCACATTTAAGTCACGAAAATTTTAAAAATAAAGATGCCAACATCAACAAAAAATAAACAATAAAGATGCCAGCCCACCGAACAAAAAAAAAAAAGTATAATTTTATCTATAGAAAAAATTAATTTTAGTATTGTTAATTCAACCCAACTGATTTATCTTTGTTAATCGTGGATTTTATAGATGATACACTAGGTGTAAGAAAATTTTGTAGACCGTGGATGAATCAATATCAAATGACTCATTTCTTATAAAACGAGACATTTGTCATTCATTCATCCATATAAAGAGTAGGACACTTGTTATTCATCCATCCACCAAGTATAATATGGATAATACCAATAATTGTGTCCATTGTCAATTTCAATACAATGGTTATTAAAAGACTGTAAATGTCCAAATTCTTCCTGCCGTTGATTCTAGTTATATATTTAAGGCAATGAACTTGTTCTGCAACCTTACCTTCCATTAATTGGTCAAAACTGGAACTTCAAAACCCTTGGACAGGCAGCTTCTAATAAGATTGAATTTTTAATCGCATCAATTAGAAAACATTCTAGATTAGATTAAACAAAGGCAAAATTGACAAGAAAAATCCATTTTTCATATAAAGAAAAACTTAAAAAGCTTAAATAGACATAACTGGTCCACAAATGGCTCAAAGAGTATGCCAACCCTAAAATGAAAAACATTCTTAAACCAATAACCAGAAACACAAGTTTATGGATGCTGTGATGTCACACTTGGTCCTTTCTGCTGATAAGACGACTGGTCACCACCCGAAGGCCGTGGCGGTGGAGGCGGAGGCATCATGCTCTGATACGGTTGAGGGTATTGTTGATTAGGTAGCGGCCCAGAAGGTGGCATATAACCATGTTGGAAAATTTGAAGGAAAATTACATATTTGACCTTTTAATAGTAAAGGGTATTTTGACCTTTTAAATAGTAAAGGCCAAATTTATTTGACCCTTTCAATAGTAAAATTCAAATATTTTATTTGATGAAAGGTCATAATTTTTTCTATAAATATGGCTTGATTTTCATTTGGAAAAAAACACAAAAAAAACTTACAAAGTTTCCATACATCTCCAACTCTTACAATTAAATTTTTGGTGATAATTTTCAGGCATAATTTCAATTCGCCGGAATAGGTAATCCGGTTTTCTCGTCTTATCCTGGGAAACAGACGTCCAGAATAGGGGACGAATCTGTTTTAAGGATAGTGTGTTGAACACACGATTCGAGCTAATTTTATTTTGTTTTCTTTGCAAATTTTATCGATTCGAGTTTTTCGATTCATATAAATTGTACTAGAAGAAATACTACTATTTTCCTACAAACTTAAAACAGATTCTTTCTAAATCTTCTATTAGTACAGTATATATGTTAGCAATTTTCAGATTATTAAGAATGTTTTATTATGAATAGTCTGTTTGTGATTGTAATCAAATCCATAGTCAATATATATGTTGGCAACTTGAATAAGTTCTATATCTTTTTCTCACTGTTGCCGTGAATTCGTGTTTGGTATTTTTATTGGGTATCATATCATAGTGGTATTATGTATTATATTATTCTGCCCGTACAGTTGGCATGAATTTCATGTTGATGACATCTTGGCAAATTGTTTAGAGAATTCATGATTCCACTTTATTATTATAAATTTGGCTGGAACCATTATATGGCTTAACTTGATGAATAAAGAATCTTTCCACTTCTTTTAATTTATGATACTGCATACATGATTAATCATTTGACAGATTATAAACTTGCTATTAAAATCAAACGTTTGGTATACTGTTAGCTACTAAAATTTGATTTGGCAATTGTAATTCCGATCTATGCAATTGGACTAATTTTGGACCACTTGGGCGTGCTATTTGGAGCAGAGAGAAATTGCAAGACTAATCTTTAAATTGATTGGGCTATATTTTGGACTAATCTTTGGACTGATTGGACTATACTTTGGACTGTGTGGACTGATTGGACTAATCTTTGGACTGATTGGACTAATCTTTGGATTAATACCTGTGCAAATTCGGAGTGCAAGAAAATTGCAAAGGACTTATAATAAAAACTTGAACATTTTAATAAATTTGTTCTTATCGGTTTTGTTCCGATTGATTGATCAAAATGCTAAACTTCTTGTTTTATTTGTTTAAAGCGACATCTGAATCAAATAGTGGTGGGTCTAACCCCATTGTGCAAGCATTGGCTTTTATAGCAAACAATAATGGGTCTAACCCAGTTGTGCCAATACCGGCTTTTGTAGCCAACCCCACGCTTAATGTGCCTGTTAATCATGGTGAAAAATCGGAGAAGCTTAATGGCTTGAATTTTAAGCAGTGGCAACAGGAAATATTTTTCTACTTGACCACATTGAACTTGACACAGTTCTTGAAGAAAGATTATCCACAACTTAGTGAGGATAAGACTGATGCACAAGCATTTTATGCTTTGGATGCTTGGATACATGCTAATTTCTTGTGTAGAAATTATGTCATGAATGACCTTGCAGATTCATTGTATGTGTATAGCTCAACGAAAACTGCTAAAGAAGTGGATTTAAAATAAATGAATGTGATAAATGTGTCTATGTTAAAGAGAATGAAAATGATTATGTCATTTTATGTCTTTATGTAGATGACATGCTAATATAATTAAATCCATAAAAGATATGTTGAACTCGAGGTTTGACATGAAAGATATAGGTCTATTGATGTGATCATCGGAATAAAGATCTCTAGAACTTCAAATGGACTTGTACTTGATCGGTCACATTATGTGGATAAAATTCTAGAGAAATTTAGTAAGGATGACGCGTCGTTAGCTAGAACTCCGATAGACACAAGCAAACATCTATCGAAGAATAGAGGTGAAATTTGTGTCTCAAGTTGAATACTCACGAGTCATAGGAAGTTTAATGTACTTAATGAGTTGTACAAGACCAGGACATTGCCTATGCGGTGAGTAAATTGAGAGATACACGAGTAATCCAGGGCATGACCACTTTGAAATGTATAGTGAGAATACTAAGGTATTTAAGATATACTTTTTCGTGATTTTGAAATTTCGCACTATACAAGATATCATGTTGTTATTGAAGGATATAGTGATGCTAATTGGATATACGATATTAAAGACTCTAAGTCTACAAGTGGATTTGTATTCACTTTGGGAGGTGCAAAGCAATATCATGGAAATCTTCCAAGCTGACGAGGTTATAGCAAGGTCTACAATGGAGTCCGAGTTTATTGCTCTGCAGACAAGTGTGGTGAAGAAGGTTTGAATGGCTTGAAATTTCTTAGAAGATATTCCAAAATGGCCTAAACTTTGTGCAAAGACAATTTGTATACATTGTGATGATCAATCAATGCTATTGGTAGGGCACGAGCAATATGTACAATGGTAAGTCTAGAACACATACGTCGTGAGACACAATACCATTAGACAACTACTCTCAATCTGGTGTTATCTCTATTGACTACGTGAAGTCAAAGGATAATTTAGCGGATCCATTAACCAAAGGGTTGAATCGGGAGCTAGTTATGAAATCATTAAGAGGAATGGGACTTAAGCCTCTAGAAAAATGAGTTGATACAATGGAAACCCAACCTAGTTATTTGGAGATCCCAAGATCTAGGTTCAAAGGGACAACCTAGTTGTAAAAAGACTCTATGATCATTTGTGGGGAGTTATCCCTTGTCCATTCCTTAATGTGATGCCCGTGGAGAAGAGGATAAGCAATTTGGCATTTAAATTCTTGTGCATCGGTAAGTCGAGCAAGGTAGTACAAGCTATCTTAAATGAGAATCACCTATGTGAGAGAGAAGTGGGGCCGCTTCAAGAGAATTGTGTGAGGCTCAATTCTTAGAACCTCTTGAGAACCCGGGCGTATGTTCGGGGCCATGAATGAACATAACCATGAGAAGCGAAGTATGTTAAGAAGAATCTTGTGTGAGGTATATCATCGTTTACACAAAAGGCGAGCAGTTCAAGGACATCACGTCTCATTGATCGGCTAGTAAGGTAAATATGCTTTCACAAGGGAAGGTTCAAAGGGTAACACCTACCTATCCTATGCATGGTTCAACTGTTGGAATTTATCACCAAATCTTTGTTTCTTCGTAATTTTCTTCATGTGGGGGATTGTTGGAAAATTTGAAGGAAAATTACATATTTGACCTTTTAATAGTAAAGGGTATTTTGACCTTTTAAATAGTAAAGGCCAAATTTATTTGACCCTTTCAATAGTAAAATTCAAATATTTTATTTGATGAAAGGTCATAATTTTTCTATAAATATGGCTTGATTTTCATTTGGAAAAAACACAAAAAAACTTACAAAGTTTCCATACATCTCCAACTCTTACAATTAAATTTTTGGTGATAATTTTCAGGCATAATTTCAATTCGCGGAATAGGTAATCCGGTTTTTTCGTCTTATCCTGGGAAAAAGGAGGCGTCGAATAGGGACGAATCTGTTTTAAGGATAGTGTGTTGAACACACGATTCGAGCTAATTTTATTTTGTTTTCTTTGCAAATTTTATCGATTCGAGTTTTTCGATTCATATAAATTGTACTAGAAGAAATACTACTATTTTCCTACAAACCATACGGTGGAGGATAAAACGACGGCGGTGGTGGGTAAAATTGACCAGGAGGCGGCATACCCGGATATCCATATTGCTGATGAGCTTGTTTCTGATCCGACCCACTTTTGTTTTCATTCGATCCTGACGGTCCACCTGGCGCCCGTCTTGAGACGGTATAACAGCGCCCATTCTTTGCGGATCCATCGAAGGATAATACGCCCTGTCTTGCTGAGGCATTAATGGAGGAATATTGAAATACGGCATTGGCGGAGGTTGTGTCTGCGTGCCGGGCGGCTGAAGAGGCTGGCCTTGCTGCTGTGATATGACTGCCCTGGGCAATAATCCACTATGAGTCACCGCTGCTTGCTGCTTATTTGCTTCCTCAGAGCCATCGGATTCAGGTTTCTGGGCTTGTGGTCTGCCCCAGAGCAGTTTCAGCCTCAGGCCTTTGATGACTAGTTTGTCGGAGAGCTCTTGGGCTGCTTTCTCTGCGCCTTCTCTTGTTGTGTAAGTTACGAAAGCACCATTTTTACGGACTCGATTTCTCCGTGCGCGTAGAAGTTGTCTCTCAGGTCCTGTTCGGTGATTCTTGCATCAAGACCACCTACGTAGAGGGTTCTTATGCTCTCGTCATCGGGAGGCTCCAGAGAAGGCATTTCTCCAGCCTTGTTCAGTAGCTTCATTGCCACTGGATCATTGACTCTGCAAGGGCATACAACATTTAGAAAATAAAGAAAAAAAAAAGGAAAGGAAAAGAAAAGAAAAGAGACGTACATCAAAGGGATGATAAAATAAATTAAATCTCATCTCCAAGTAAAAGAAAGTAAGCGTATTACTTGCATGACTAGGTCCAAAGATGATATAGGTTCTTTGACAAGCTTGACAGAAAATTAAATATATAATACGAACAGAGAATCTTAAGGGACGGGCAGAGGAAGAGGCATTGACGAGCATGTCCCGTGCAAATGGACTTAATCAGAGCATTACAGAACGGAATGGAAGTAACATATGATTGATTATCGAAGTAACAAATTGGAATAACTAAAGCTTAATAAACCCAAATCCATGTTTGACTAATAATCAGATACGGAAAGAAATGGCTGAGTTTCAGAACTATACGAACTTCCAAATAAGCACAGCTAAGCAGCACGCACCATCCGTCTGAAAACCCAATAATAATTAATTTTTTATTTGTCAGCATTGACATAGAGTAAGCACCCGGAAATGTATATATATCACCTAACCAAATGTTTGAATTGCAGGATGAGTTTCTGACATACCCGTAATAACGGTCTTTAATATTTTGCTGAGACAATTCCCCTTCAACCGGCATTTCGTGCCTATAAGGGCACTCTGGGCCTCTTGTACATTGGCCCGAACATAAAAACTGCAAACATGCGCTCGGTTTCTCTTGTAGTATGGTGTGGTTCTCTGGAGCTTCAAGATAGTGTTATATGCGCGCACCTTTCCATATGATGATTCATAATCTATTCCAGCTCTAGCCTGCATATATCAAGTTTTAAACAGAAATGCATGGAGGAGAAAAGTTCACATGTAAGAGCTACAATCTACCAACCAAAGCACAACTCAAAGTTGCAAGTCAACTCTAAAACTAAAAACAGAAAGAGAACCATAATTTGCAAATAATGGCATCACCCAGACACTTGAACTCTTTGCTAATTGATGATTTGGTGTCAAGATCTACCAAAAGAACATCTCAAGTTGCAAGACAACTCTAAAATTAAAAGCAGGAAGAGAACCATAATTTGCAAATAATGGTATCAGTCTAGACACCAAACTCTTACTAATTGATGATTTGGTGTCAATATTACCAAAAAAAGTTGAATATATTACTCTGGTAGCTGAGATATTATAATGAACAATTGTGCAAAATCGAAAGATGACATGATTTAAGAACAAATAGTACAAATGAAATCTATACCCAACTGGTGTCCCTAATCACAAAAAACCAACAGCAAAAGACCGCCACATACTAACAGTGTTTTATATCACCAAAACTAACTCTTAACCAAGTAGCCATCAATACATGCAGTAGTAGATATAAACTGATCTCGATAGGCCTGAATTGGTGAAAAATAAAATACATGCACCAATAGAACTTCAAATGCTTGGAAACTATCAGAAAGAAACCATTAGTGTGAATAAGAACATGGTTGTCAGCAACAGAGAAACATACCCTGCGATCATGCTCCTCAGCAAAATACTCCCTATTCACATCGCTCTTTGGAATGGCATCATTGGAATTGATACTCAGAGCGGTATCTCGAACCTGTACGGGAAGCCCATATTCAAGATCCAAAAGGCAAACTTGACATACATTTTTCAGCTTACTGCAAGTTTGACAAATCTCGGTCTTTTTATATCTTGCGTCACGACCAGGCCTCCACCTGAACACCGTGAACGGCCGAGTGCAGATCTTGCACTCCTTATCATAATCAGCTTTTGTCTGCACCAAATTAAGTACAGTTTAACGATGCAATCTTGCCGAAAACAATAATTGCACTTGCATTATTACAACATTCATTCACAAGAGCCAGAAGTGATCTGAAATAACATCCATTTTCAAAAAGGGGGAAAAAAATCCTTACTATAGAAAATCAAATAAAAAGGAGAAATGGGAAAGACATTATGAGAAGATTTCAAAACAAGAACGGTCCGGATACAGCAAAACACAGAACAACACAACAAGTCAACAATGGCCACAAATCCTAACCAAATAATGTTCTTAAAGATCTTTGCGATAAAAAGTTCAAACCCAAAATACTATAGAACCCAAAAGAGATTCCGAACAGTTGGGAACAAGTCATCTACCTCAGAATCCTGCTTTGCACAATGAAGACTGTCCCTTACAAATTATTATAACAAACTTCTCGTTTTCTGGGATTAATTACTTCGCAAATGAATTCATACACTTCTGTACTATTATTCTCTCAAATTCTAGATCCTCACATATACTGCAAAAACTTAACTCCTCCAAATTTATGTCAGACACCGCCATGAAGCCGGTTTTCTCAATTTTCATAAACATAGCTTCTATAGTACAAAGTAGTTAATCCACAATCAAAAACACTACAAATTAGGGCGTCGATTTGTGACACGACACGATAACCCGACACTAACCTAACACGAATTTAGAGATGTCAGTGACAACCCTTAACGAGGTTCGGGTCAAAATCGGGTCAAGACGGATAACACGAAAAATAAATAGGTGGTCGGGTCGACCCGTGGTCGAACATGGTTGACCTATGTAACCCATTTAATTTTATAGTGATATATTATTTTAATATTTTGTTATGTTTTAGTTGGTTATATGATGATGAAAAAATTATTAAATGTATTTTTTAATAATTTTTAATATTTAATGTATTTTTATTTGTAATTTCAATTTTTTCTGATTTTTTTATTATATTTTTCGTGTCAAGTTTAAATTATATAGGTTTTTCGTGTCGTGTCGGGTTACCCGTGTCATAAACGGGTCGTGTTCGGTCGTGTATCTTGACATGAATAATTAAGCGGGTCGGGTTCGGGTTCGTGGTCGGACCAGTAATACGTGTAAAAACACGACCGCGAACACGAAACACGACACGATTGACACCCCTACTACAAATGATTGAAACCATAAAATATAAGATTTGTTGGACAATTTTTGAAGAAAATTATTATTTTAAATTTAACTTTATCAATAGTAAAGGGCAAAATTTTTAATGACCTTAGTAATAGTAAAGGTCAAGTTTTTGGTTGTGAAGGGTCATATTTATTTCTATAAATATGGTTAATTTTTCATTTGTAAGATACAACAAATCTCACAAGAATTTCATCTCTCTCCTAAATATGGTTAATTTTTCATTTATAATTTAAGATTTGGTGATAATTTGAGGCATAATTTTCGGTCAATAGGAATAGGTAATCCGGTTTTTCGTCTTATCCTGGGAAACAGGCGTCGGAATAGGGGACGAATCATTTTAAGGATAGTGTGTTGAACACACGATTCGAGCTAAGTTTTATTTTATTTTCTTTGAAAATTTTACCGATTCGGTTTTCGATTCATATAAATTGTACTAGAAGAAATACTACTATTTTCCTACAAACTTAAAAGCAGATTCTTGAGAAAAAATAAAATCTAGTACGATCGGCAATATTTTGAATTTTCTCGCAAAGATTGCAACTTTACATTAATTCTATGAAGATGTTTTGGGTTAATCTTCATAAAAGTTGGATTATTAAAAATACATAATAAGGCTTTCTAGATTCTTTTTTTTTTTTTTTTTCTTTTTTAGAACTTCCAGACTTACGCCCGACTATGCGCCCGAGGACAACGACTCCAAACTCATTTTCGCCGCCAAGGTAAACCGCGGGATGTGCACGATGGCCAGTGTTCGACGGTGGTCTGGCGACGTACAACCAGATCCTCCAGGTAAAGAGAACAATTATGTTCGACCCCCAATCTACTAATAACGATCTTTCCCGAATCGAACCCACACGGATGCTATTCAAGATGAGTTCCCACCAAATCTTTACTACTCGCATATGCCCGGGGAGCGATTTGATGGAGCAAGGATATGAACCTTGACCTCCACCCCACAAACAATTTGATGGAGCGGGGATTTGAACCCCGACCTCCACCCACATGATTCTTGTGGTGGCCAGGTGGGCTAAGCCACCTGGTTAAGGCTTTCTAGATTCTTGATTTCTTATAAAGTGTCATATGTGGTGGGGATTGTTTTAAATTCAAGCACTTTGTTTCTGCATTCAAGTTTTACATTTTATATATTTTAATGCTTTATAAGGTATTGGTAATTGGATGTTAAATTATAATTTTCCATGATGATTGAAGTTGGCGATAAAAAAAAAGAACGATTTGGATGATTGCAAATAATTGTTGGTGCATCAAATATTTGGATTACGTCTTGAACTTGATTTTGTTAATTAAACTTCCGATTAGTTGTTTAGTTCAAATATATTATTAATACATTTGCTATTTTGGGAGGAAAATTGCAATTTGAATTGATTTATTTGTATTTTGGACTAATCTTTAGATCGATTGGACTATACTTTGGATTGTTTTGGGTGATTGGACCAATCTTTGGGATTGGACTATACTTTGGATTTACATGATTGGACTAATCTTTGGACTAATAGATTAATACTGTGCAAATTCGAGTGCAAGAAAATTGCAAAGGCCTTATAAAAACTTGAACAATTTTTAATAAATTTGTTCTTATCGGTTTTTGTTCGATTGATTGATTGAAACTAAACTTCTTGTATTATTTATTTTGAAATGACATCGAATCAAATAGTGGTGGGGTCTAACCCGTTGTGCAAGCATTGGCTTTTATAACAAACAATGATGGGTCTAACCTGTTGTGCCAATACCGACTTTTGTAGCCAACCCCACGCTTAATGTGCGGTTAATCATGGTGAAAAATCGGAGAAGTTTAATGGCTTGAATTTTAAGCGTGGCAAATGCAAAAAATATTTTTCTACTTGACCATATTGAACTTGACACGAGTTCTTGAAGAAAGATCATCCACTGACTTAGTGAGGATAAGATCGATGCACAAGCATTTAATGCTTTGGATGCTTGGATACATGCTAATTTCTTGTGTAGAAATTATGTCATGAATGACCTTGCAGATTCATTGACGTGTATAGCTCAACGAAAACTACTAAAGAAGTGGATTTAAAATAAATGAATGTGATAAATGTGTCATGTTAAAGAGATTGGAAATGATTATGTCATTTTATGTCTTTATGTAGATGACATGCTAATATAATTAAATCCACAAAAGATATGTTGAACTTGAGGTTTGACATGAAAGATATAGTCTAGGCGATGTGGTCATCGGAATAAAGATCTCTAGAACTTCAAATGGACTTGTACTTGATCGGTCACATTATGTGAATAAAATTCTAGAGAAATTTAGTAAGGATGATACGTCATTAGCTAGAACTCCGATAGACACAAGCTAACATCTATCGAAGAATAGAGGTGGGGTTGTGTCTCAAGTTGAATACTCACAAGTCATAGGAAGTTTAATGTACTTAATGAGTTGTACAAGACCACGGCATTGCCTATCATGCAATGAGTAAATTGGGAATACTAAGGTATAGTGAGAATACTAAGGTATTTAAGATATACTCGTGATTTTGGGTCGCATTATACAAGATACCCGTTGTTATTGAAAGATATAGCGATCTAATTGGATATCTCGATATTAAAGACTCTAACTCTACAAGTGGATTTGTATTCACTTTAGGAGGTGCAAAGGCAATATCATGGAAATCTTCTAAGCAGACGAGTTATAGCAAGGTCTTTAATGGAGTCCGATTTATTGCTCAGACAAGTGTGGTGAAGAAGGTTCTGAATGGCTTCTAAATTTCTTAGAAGATATTCCAAAATGGCCTAAACCTGTGCAAAGACAATTTGTATACATTGTGACGACCCAATCTGCGAATTGGCGGGGCACAGGAGCAATATGTACATTGGTAAGTCAGACATATACGTCGTGAGACACAATACCATTAGGCAACTACTCTCAATTGGTGTTATCTCTATTGACTACGTGAAGTCAAATGATAATTTAGCGGATCCATTAACCAAAGGGTTGAATTGAGAGATAGTTGTGAAATCATTAAGAGGAATGGGACTTAAGCCTCTAGAAAAATGAGTTGATACAATGGAAACCCAACCTAGTTATTTGGAGATCCCAAGATCTAGGTTCAAAGGGACAACCTAGTTGTAAAAAGACTCTATGATCACTATGGGGAGTTATCCCTTGTCCATTCCTTAATATGGTGATACCCGTGGAGAAGAGGATAAGCAATTTGGCTTTTAATGATTCTTGTGCGTCGGTAAGTCGTTTGGGTAGTACGGGCTATCTTAAATGAGAATCACCTATGTGAGAGAGAAGTGGGGCCGCTTCAAGAGAATGTGTGAGGCTCGATTCTTAGAATCTCTTGCGAGAACCAGGCGTATGTTCATGGCCATGAATGAACATAACCATGAGAATCAAGTATGTTAGGAAGAATCTTGTGTGAGGTATATCATCGTTTACACAAAAGGCGAGCAGTTCAAGGACATCGTCTCGATGATCGGCTAGTAAGGTAAATATGCTTTCACAAGGAAGGTTCAAAGGGTAACACCTACCTATCCTATGCAAGATTCAACTGTTGGATTTTATCACCAAAACTTTGTATTTTCGTAATTTTCTTCATGTGGGGATTGTTGGACAATTTTTGAAGAAAATTATTATTTTAAATTTAACTTTATCAATAGTAAAGGGCAAATTTTTTAATGATCTTAGTAATAGTAAAGGTCAAGTTTTTGGTTGTGAAGGGTCATATTTATTTCTATAAATATGGTTAATTTTATTTGTAAGATACAACAAATCTCACAAGAATTTCATCTCTCTCCTAAATATGGTTAATTTTTCATTTATAATTTAAGATTTGGTGATAATTTCGAGGCATAATTTTGGTTCTAGGAATAGGTAATCTAGTTTTCTCGTCTTATCCCTGGGAAACAGACGCGTCTAGAATAGGGGGCGAATGTTTTAAGGATAGTGTGTTGAACACACGATTCGAGCTAAGTTTTATTTTATTTTCTTTGAAAATTTTACCGATCGGTTTTTCGATTCATATAAATTGTCTTAGAAGAAATACTACTATTTTCCTACAAGATTAACCACACGGAATTGCAAATTACCATTCGAATGGTTGTGGATCTCGAAGGCGAGAGGAGTTGGTGGTATACCAATCATGAGATTGTCTCATTAAGTTTTTGCCAATCATTATTCTTGATGGATCATTTCGATTTAGACCGATCATTGAACTTTGTCTTCAGGAACCCGTATGTTAAATCATAAATGTAGTTAACTCTTCCATTAATTTCAATATGCTCCTGGCAGATTGGAATGAAACAAGGGTTAGAAATGCTAAGCATTTTCAAGAGTTACTCCGAAAAGGCATCTCTACTCGATGACTTCAATTTTTATGAAAGTCGTGAGAAACCGAAAAGGAATGCCAGACCAGTTTCTGAAACCAGTGGTTTAAAAACGGCGATCACGAGGTGAGTTCTCCTGTTATAATATCGCAACCGAATATGGAAAATTTCAAGCCTAGAAGATTTTTACCTTTTCACGACTTGATGTATTGATTCTTATGTCGTTGTGGTACAGAAGCATATTGAGGCTGGAGAAGAGATAGTCGGGGAACAATGTGCCAAGGACAGTGAGTCGGATCCTTCATCGCTCGTCTCTTTAACCAAAAACCTTTCTCTTGATTCGTAACCAGTGAAGAGTAATATATGAGTACACTCAAAGTGCCTCCAAGGTTCACATCAGTTAGAATAGGATAGTATAGGAGTTGATTTTTTTTTCTTTTTTTTATCTCTATTGAATTGGAAATTTTTAGGGTTTATTTTGGTTTTCTTTGTGTTTTTTGGTTCATCAGTTTTGTTGCTGGTGCTAGGTAGGTTAGCTTCCATTAATTGGTTTTGGTCCCTTAAAAGAGCATATATTCAGCAAATACTTGGATGAATTTAGTGTTCATAATTTTAGTGCTGTTAGATTTCTACGAATTGATTGTTCTTCCAAGTTTGGAACTTTTCTTTGTAAGTTTGGATCTTGAATTTTAGTTAAAAGTACAGGAAATTACTTTTTTTACTTTGGAAGTTAAAGGCAATGCAATCTTAACTTCCATTAATTGGTCAAAAACTGGAACTCCAAAACCCTTGGACAGGCAGCTTCTAATAAGATTGAATTAATTGCATCAAATAGAAAACATTGTAGATAAGATTAAACAAAGGCAAAATTGACAACGAAAATCCATTTTCCATATAAAGAAAAAATTCAAAATCTTAACAGACATAAGTAACTAGTCCACAAAATATTGCTGAAAAAGTATGCCAACCCAAAATGAAAAACATTCTTAAACCAATAACCAAAACACAAATTTATGGATGCTGTGATGTCACACTTGGTCCTTTCTGCTGATAAGGCATCATACTCTGATACGGCTGAGGGTATTGTTATTGTTGACAAGGTGGCATATAACCATACGGTGGAGGATAAAACAGCGGTGGTGGTGGGTAAAATTGATCATACATCAAAAAATTATCAGTCAAGTTGTTATTTTCCATTGTCTTCAAGAACTCAATTCTTGATTTCACGGACTCGACTTTATTATTGAGCCCAACAGCAAATTGTCTCAACTGGGATTCAGTCAAGAAATTAAAGAAATCATCCCAAACTGGATATTTAGCCTCCATATGATTTTTCGTAGTTTCGAAAGTTGTTCCTCTGCTTTCCTCTTCCTTTCTCGAAAGAAATCAGACAGCCCACATGTCTTGTTGTTATAATTTCCAGATTTCTTGGCCTTGTAAAGATCGATGATCCGACGGACTTCGTCCCGATTTTCAGTAGATCCACGAATTATCATATGCTCCATATAATATATTCTCTAGTGGTTTTATTTTTATTTTTTCTTTTTAATTCAAAAAAAAAAATTAAAGATAGAATAAACTCACAAAATTTCTGCCTGTATCATCAAGAATACCAGCAGCAGCTGATGCATAATTAACCCCATATCTCATTTGGTCACCAGAAGCCTCAGAATATGCAGGAATCAAAGGTAATCCAAGCAACTCAGCTGCACATTTAATTTATTAATACACAAAATATAGTGTTAATTACAAAAACACCCTGAAATTTGGGCTAATTACAAAAAGACCCACAGATTTGTGAAAATTACAAAAAATCCCTCCGTCTAACAATTTCCCCTTCATAAGCAAAAAACATATCAAAATCCAGTTACCCCTTTATATTTAACACATAATCAAACCTGATGGATTTTTTTTTGTAATTAGTCCAAACTTGAGGGGTGTTTTTGTAATTATTCCAAAAAAATTTGAATAATTGTGATCCTACCAATGGTGTCAACCATGGTGTAACCATTTGAAAACCTTCCAGTTGGGCCACCTTTAAAATCAATCCCATATGGAAAATAATTTGCCTTAGCAAAAGAGGGCAAATTATTATTATTTCCATTATCTATCAAAGAGTCCCCAAAAATAAACATGGCTGGCACTAATGCCCTTTTGTTGTTACTAGCTCCATCACCATAATCATCTTCTTGACATTTCCCAAAATTATTTGCACCCACCCCCCACCCCAAAAATAAATAGTAAAATAAAAGAAAAAGATCAGCAATAAGAACAATAGTACAGAGCGAATATCGTTATCCCGGAGGGATATTGTTAAAGCAAAGGACATGATCAGAAAGTGTCGACCCAGGGAACACATCTCCTCCAATTGCAATGCCTATGTAAATAACAGTTAATATCAGTTACAGTCAAGGCTAAAAATGCTAACATAAATGAAATTACACTAGGGTCCAGGAGATCTCACTACCTTCATAGATTCCATCCGTGACCCGAGCAATTGTGTTGTATAACTCATTAGACATACCACCCTGTGGAAGAGCAAAAACTAGAAGCTACCCAATCTTCATAAATTATTTAGCATCACATGTGAAAGTTTGGCTGACGTGCAGAAACTCGTTAGATCCCGCAAAAGAAGTATGACTAAAGGATTTTAAATTGCATCATATATAGCACCTGCATGTAATAACAAGACTATATGTTGATAAATGCCTCTATTGATAAAATATAGGTCCACATAGGTAGAGCTCATGATTAAATAAGTTTAAGAATATGAGCACAGCAGATCCTTCATTTTCAAATAATAAATGAATCCAACAAAAGAAAGTCCAAATTTCTCCGAAAACTATGATGATTTGGTGACTTACCAAATATGTCAATGCCAAGTCTTTAATATATAGGACTGAAGAAACCATCAACAAACTTATTAAACCACCAAGTGAATAAAATGTTGAACCTTCAGTATTACAAGCATATAAGTTTACAGAGGCTAGTGGATGCCATTGACTTTCTAAGATTTCAAGATAAATTAAAGATAACTACTTTCAATTGTCATTAGCTTTTAGCATTTCAAAATAATAGCAAAACACATGTACATGAATAACATGCAAAATATTTGCAAAACTTCTACAGTAACACAAAAGTGCCTGCCTGGCAGCTTTTCATGCTCTTATCTACTGCTATTCATACCAAATGAAATTTGCCAGGGGAGCCATTCTCATCTACGAGACGCATCATTTTCAAAGGGAAAAAAAAAACACAATTTTAAATATTCCTAGACAAAATTGAAGTCTTCAGCATGGAAAAAGGAAAATGCAATTCCAAGCTAACATATTTACCTTAATTAATTCATCTCGTCTTTGGGGATCGATACTTACTCCAAATTAATTACCTTAATTAATTCCAAGCAAAAATATTGTGATTTCCAAAATTATATCATAATAGAAATTCAGACAACAAATCAAACATATTCTCGATTTTCACACGAAAATAAATGAAGTTTGAAAATTAATTTTCCAACACCGGAAATACATCCATACAATTAAGGCAATGAAGTTGTTGTTCTACAATCTTTACTTCGATGAATTGGTCAAAAACTGGAACTTCAAAACCCTTGGGCAGGCAGCTTTTAATAAGATCGAATAAATTGCATGAATTACAACCATTCTAGAGACTTCACAAAAGCAAATTTGACAAAGGAAAATCCATTTTTCATAAAAAAAAATTCAAAATCTTAACAGACATAACTAGTCCACAAATTGCTGAAAAAGTATGCCAACCCTGAATACAAAAAATCATTCTTAAACCAATAACCAAAACACAAAATTTATGGATGCTGTGATGTCACACTTGGTCCTTTCTACTGATAAGACGACTGGTCACCACCCGAAGGCCGTGGAGGCGGAGGCATCATACGGCTGAGGGTATTGTTGATAAGGTGGCAGTGGCATATAACCATACAAATCATCATACGGCAGTGGTGGTGGGTAAAATTGACCATATTGCTGATGAGTAAATATTCTTGATTTGACGCTTGTCTTCAACAACTCAATTCTTGATTTCACGGATTCAACTTTACTATTCAGCCCAACAGCAAATTGTCTCAACTGGGATTCAGTCAAGAAATTAAAGAAATCATCCCAAACTGGATATTTAGCCTCCATATTATTTTTTTCATTTTCGAAAGTTGTTCCTCTGCCTTTCTTGAAAAAAAAAGACAGCCCACATGTCTTGTTGTTATAATTTCCAGATTTCTTGGCCTTGTAAAGATCGATGATCCGACGGACTTCGTCCCGATTTTGAGGCCAAATATCAACACAAGTGTTGTGATAGATGACCATGCATGCATCAACGTCACAGAGAGTGGTGAATTCATGCAATTTCTTGATCAAACCATCTTTTCTTTTCTTGAATGTTAAGTTTCTTGATTTCTGGTTGCTGATCATCTCCATCTTCAATTTTGATCTCCCCATGATTTCCTCTCAGATTATTGCTTTTCTCTATTTTATTAAATCGCACTTAAAGATTAACTATTGAAGTGAAGGGAGGTTCTGTGTGTGGTTCTATTGAAATATTTATATATACACACATGCTAAAGTAAACTTAGTTAAATACATATAGATGTTCTATAATCAAAACAAAATATTGCATTGTTAAATTTCAAAAATACACTTATATATATCAATATGTATGTTTAGAATGAAAATGTAAAATAATAGTGGATCTGGATTCTCATTAAATATGTAGGTATTTATCTACTTGCATAATAATTAATTGTTACTAATAGTTGTCAATTATTCACTAATTGATGGTTGTTGAATTTTCATTAATTGATCCCCTTACTAGGAATGATTGTAAATTTGTAACGCAATAAATATCAGCAGTAAATTTCAGATTGAGAATGGTGGACTGGAGAACAAATTTAAATGGGCAAAAATTTGTGTAAGGCCACACACACGACGTGATGGATGATACTCTTAATGTAAAAAAATATTTAGTGTAAAAATTGATATCTTGTCTGAATGCACTAAAATTAAATGCATACGAAATATCATTTTTTACACTAAAAGTGCAATCCGTGCACCGTGCAACCGTCTTACAGGAGACGCTCAAAAAAATATTTCAAAATTAATCAAAGGGCATTTATGTCAATTAATAATGAACCCACTTCACTTCCCCATGGGCATGTCTGTCCCAAAAAAAAAAAGAAAAAACAGAAAAAAGTAAAATTCTGTTGAAGAAGACAATAATCCGCCATTATTTACGCTTCCCAGCGCAATTTCCGCTTCCGAGGGACCGATTCCAGGCGAAAAAGCCATGGCGAGGAGACCGGACGAGGAGTACGATTACTTGTTCAAGGTCGTATTAATCGGCGATTCGGGCGTTGGTAAATCCAATTTGCTCTCCCGATTCACTCGAAATGAATTCTGCTTGGAATCCAAATCTACTATCGGCGTCGAATTCGCCACCCGTACTCTTCAGGTCCGGATTCTTCTTTCCACTTCTCCCATTTTTAGCATTATCGGAATCTTATTATTTTTAATTTTTTTTTTGTATTGGGTTCTTGAGGCCGCTTAAGATTTTGTAGTGATTACCTGATTCAGAGTTAGGGCGAAAAATTGTGATTATTAGCGTGTTCGTGAGGCCACGTTTGAAATTCTTCGTGTTGTAGGATTCGTAATGTGGGAGAAAATAGAAAAGAAAATGGTAATTTAAGTGGGTTCTTGAGGCCACGTTGAATTGTTGGTGGATAATTGCTTCCTGGCATATATGTGTGCAATTTAATAAAGTTGAGAGAGATTTATGTTATTTCTTTTAATGGATTGATGGAGATTTATGTGTGGGGTTTTAGGTTTTCAAGATCTGTTGGTATATAGGGTGGTTATCTTTTGAGGTGGTGTGTTCTTGATTTGTTTTATCAAGGTGGTGACTGGTCATCTGTGCACTCTTTGGATCACTTTAAAACACTTGTCCGATAAACCAGCGGCGAATCTATAGGAGTGAAATTGGAACCTCTGGTTTTTCATTTGCTTTAAAATTTATTGCTTAATGATATATTACTACTTGGATCTGATGATTTGAGCTACGTGAAGAATTTTGGTAATCTCCGTTGCCTTTTCATTGTGGATATATTCGGAGTAATTAGTTTAGGCCTAATAACAATGCTTTACACAGAGTTATTGGGTCTGAAAGAATTAAATTACTTGAGAGTGAGTGAGAAGGGTGTTGTGTGTCACACAGAGAGAGAGACCCGAAGATTTTCCCAAGCAGCCTTGTTTTTCCGTCTACAGCGCAGACCTAAGATCAGTTCGATTGTACTGAACAATGAGAATTTCGACAGACTACTTTGGGCCTTTTCACCTTTATAGCAATGAAAAGCTCATGGAAAAACAGTAACTAAAAGTAAAGATGAGAATGGAACACTGGCGCCCATTTCCTTCTGTGAAACGCAGGGAATTAATCCTGATTGACTACATAATCGGATATAAAACTAAAAATGATAAAGCTTACTGATTTATCTTTTCTTAACAATTGCTACTTCTTGGGGCTAATCCATCTGTTCAAAATAATTTGACAAGCTTTCAATTTGGTTATCAGGAATGCGTAGCAAAATATAAAAGGTATATTCTATTTGCTATCTTAACTTTGAATTTCCGTGGTTATTCTTTGTCTTAACTAAATAAGGACAACTAATCATTGTAACTGTCAGCTAATTGATGGTGATCTGCATTTTTACTTCCAAATTCAAGAATACCTTTTACTTTATCTCCCAATGTATTCTGCTTTCATAATGAGAAACATATTAAACATATACCATACTAATAAGTTTAGGAAGTTAAACTCAAAGTTCGGTATTCTAAGGATGAGTAGTTTTTTGACTGATTAAAGTGTGCAAAAATGTATTTTAGCTCAACTCTTGATAGTAATCTTTGTCGTCAAAACTATGATTGTCTACTTCGGGTAATTATATTTGTTCACGACAGTTGTTGGTTTAAACATTGGATGGTAAATTTAACTATTGTACCTCATTAACTGCATTTTGGTTGACTTTCTCATCTGCTTATCACATGTGATTCACTTTTAGAAGAAAATTATGAATAATTCCCTATTTCGTGTTCGTTTATTTCCTGTTCATACATGTAGGTCGAGGGAAGAACTGTGAAGGCTCAAATATGGGACACTGCTGGGCAAGAGAGATACAGAGCCATAACAAGTGCATATTACCGTGGTGCTCTCGGAGCTCTTCTCGTATATGACGTGACAAAACCAACTACATTCGACAACGTAAGTCGCTGGTTGAAGGAACTGAGGGACCATGCAGACTCCAACATCGTCATTATGCTCATAGGAAATAAGACCGATCTCAAGCATCTCCGAGCCGTTGCTACAGAGGACGCTCAAGGTTTTGCCGAGAAGGAAGGGCTTTCGTTCATCGAAACATCTGCTTTGGAGGCTACTAATGTGGAAAAGGCTTTTCAGACTATACTTTCTGAGATTTATCGGATCATTAGTAAGAAATCGCTCTCCTCAAACGAGCCTGCTCCGACTAACATCAAAGAAGGAAAGACTCTCGTTGTGGGCCCGCAAGAGACGAACACGAAGAAGGCATGCTGCTCTTCATCCTAGTGGCCTCTTCTATCTCTTTATGAATCACCCCTTAGTAAAGTACATGTTTTCCTATACTATTGTTTTGAATCTTTGTATCATTCTTGTGCTCAAGTGTTTGTAGCTACTACTTGATTCATACTGAGGCTTTTTGGGAATGTTGTTGGATGAGTGCATTGCTTATAGTGATCTAGTATTGTATTTTGCATGTTGAATACAAAATGAATGAATAGAACATGTTACATGTTTATGCAATAGCTTTTCTCAAACTCAACGCATTGAAGGGTAAATATGGTGTCTGCTTCCTTTTATAGGGTGTTTGCAAACTCTAAAAATAAGTAATTATCAGCTTCTCGGTGAGGAAAACAGTTATAATTTTTCATCTAGAAGCTAAGAATCACATCTTTTAGAGTTTCCAAGCACTTCCGTAATTAGTGTAAAATTATGAAGCTTGGGCATTCATGAATTGAAAAACGAATCAAACCACTCGATATTCGTTTGAGGTTAACTTAATGAACCCAAGTTTGTGTATACATATTTATCATTTTATATTAAACCTCATTACTATCAAACTAAACTCAACATCTTTAATCGAGTCGACATCTTTGACTGATTAAACCTCGTTACTGTCAAACTAAACCCTAACACAACTTTTAAAACTCGATAAAAATTCAAACAAGAATGAAAAGCTTGTTCAACTAGGCTCAATTGTTTGCACCCCTACAACAGATAGTGGTCTCATTACTTGGTAAGTTTGGGTGTGGAATGAAATCAAATTGTGAAGACAGGACATTTATTGCATCTCAGTCATAACTCAGAGTAGTATCTGTTTGTGAACATGCATGCAGTTACTGTGCAATAATACATGCCCTTGTCTCGGCCTTAGAGTAAACGAACATACGAAAACGTAAAGTTTAGTACAAAGAAACATACACTATCTCTGCAGTAAGGGAAAGGGACAGTTTTGTCAATAGACATTTACTATATTTTTACAAACTTCTAAACTCAAAAATAGAAATAACTTAACCACAGCAGTTGCTGTTCTGCTCAATTGGCTGTCCCGAAATCTGGACTCCGCTCGTTGACGCCTTGTTTGCAGTTGGCTGGCTACCCATCCTACATACAACAATTATCTCAGATACATGGGGAAAAATAAAACTACCCCAAGATTTAGCGGAATTACAAAAAGATCCATATATCTTTCAAAATTACGAATACCCCCTTAAGGTATTGCAAACAACCCCTAGGCTTTTGTATTTGCTTAACTAATACCCCCCTCAATAGGTACAAATTGTATGTAAAATACAAACAAATATGTGGTAATGGGTCAAAATGACCACTTCTATAATGAAAAAATGAAAACTAGGCATCTTTTGAAAACAAATGTTTTTTAGCCATTTTGGTAGAACAAAAGACATTCATACCCTTCTGTTATGTTTGTTTGATATTTGATCTATTTATCTTTCTCTTTCACTTATTTCTCTCTCTGTATCATCTTACTCTCTCTTTCAAACTTTTTAAAAAAAATCCCGGCCAACATTGACGGCATTCCATCCACGGGTATATCGAAAATGGTATTAAACTCTTTCGATATTTCGTTTATTATCCGGAACTTCGAATAGATATTAAACTTCTCTGTACAATTTTACGAGGAAGAAAGAACACAAAATGTAAAAGTCTGGACATAGTGTGTAGCTCCATATCGGGTACTAGTAACTTGGCGCTACAGTGTGTCTTGGTGCAATTGACTCAAGGGCAAGTTGGGTTTTTTTCACGTAGTCAAATGGCTAAAAACATTTTGACATAATGGGGAGTGCTAAAAACCTAGGCACTCATATGATATTTATAATTTTAAAAGAGAGATGAATTTTGCCTTAATTAAACTGAACCTCAAGGGTATTTTTTGCAATTAACCCTATAACCTAATCGAAAATTTGAGTGATCCTGGTATTTTAGTATAGCTGTTGCAAGCATGAAATGTTGATCAGATGGTATAGACCACATTATAAAAGATGGTAATGATTTAGTAGCTTTACTTTTTCTTAATCTCAGCAGCCATGGTCAAGAAAGCTTGCTCCACATTAATTGCATCTTTTGCGCTTGTTTCGAGGAAAGGAATCCCAAGCTCATCTGCAAATGCCTACAAGTTTTAACAAATGCAGAGTAAAGTTAGACCAGATACAGCAACACTAAATCTAAAAATGTCATATAATTTTCAAGAAAATGTGCAGATATCATGAAAGGTGTCAAACTTGCTAAATTCACATAAAGTCATAAACACGTGTGGAATATTCATGTTCGTTCAATTTTAGAACCATCACTCACCTTTACTGAAAATAAATCATTATTAACCTTTTTTATTGTATTTATCTATTTATGTATTTCAACTCCTCTCGTCTTTCTTCATCTTCTCTAACCAAAATTTCATGGTTGTCTGGTTTTCCTTTAATGAAGAACCTGAAGCATGAGTTTTTAGCATATTGTATCCAATGCATGTTTCTTAACCTACCACCGGGGGAAAAGTGAAGCACTAAAAGGAAAATAGGGAAAAAGTTGTCAGTGTAGTACCCCTACTCGGAGAAATTTACTACAAAGTACAAGAAGACAATAATTTGGGCGAAATGTAACCTTTCGGCCCAATTTAAGAACAAAACTTTGAAAAGCTTTGAGGATGGCTTACATCTCATGCTGTAGCTATTCTTCACAGCAATGTTTATAACATTACTTGAAATATTTTCAGTTCGATTACTCCGTTATGTGAAATTAAATAAAATGATCAAAGAGAGCAAGTAACATGTCAAGCAACTCGGTGGTCTTGAAGTAAGATACTATCAAAGTGAAGATAATTTGAACATATAAATACATGTATGCATACAAGATATTTTCAAAATGGCAACGAACGGTTACAATGTCAATCTAGTAAATATTTATATGGTTGAATCAGCAGAAACTCAGTGTTACGAGTAACATAGAAGCTTTATATACTAAATATATAGGACAAACCAGCTGAAAAATATATTTACCTTTGCTGTTTGTGTGTCCACAACTTTGTTCTCAACTAAATCACATTTGTTACCCACCAAAAGCTTGCAAACGCTATCATTTGCATATCTATCAATCTCATTAAGCCACTGCTTAACATTGTTGAAGCTCTCCATCTCAGTAACATCGTAGACGATCTATTAAAATTAAGATGTGAGATTCTCCTAAGAAGAAATTGAGAAAAAAATGAAACGAAAATGGAGCATGTGATACTAACTAGCAAAAACAACAAAATATTATACGTAACAAAGGCTCTTCAATTATAGCCCAGGGTACAGTGCTGACAGATGCAAAAGCACACTGGGGGAATGTGGGTCAGTAAAAACATTTATGATCTCACTCAAATGCTGCATTTATGTTCAAAACTTAAATATAGAATACACGCATAATAGCATCTGTCACCTGAAAACCTGAAATACACCGATTCATACCACAGATATTCAATAATTCCAACAAATTGGCTTGAATTCATGCAAAAAAGCTTCACAACACATCAGAGCGAAATATGATGAAATAAACATGCAATTCAAAACTAAAATATATCTTGATTTTCCTTACGATGATCCCATGGGCTCCTCGATAGTAACTGCTAGTGATTGTCCGGAACCGCTCCTGGCCAGCAGTATCCCACTTGAAACACATAATGAAACAGTATTAAGCTAAATTTAACAATGTATGGGAATACCAAAATGGCATAACTTTATATTTCATTTTTCTGCATAACTCATACCATCACAGAATCGGAGATATACAGAACCTCTTTAAGAAGAAAAATCAATTTCTGGAATCATTAGCTTATGCACAACTGATAGCTCAATTACTTCACTGGTTGGGATAAGGGGAAGAAGTCACATTATATCGCATTTACATGCATAAATATTCTAAAGTTCTCATAGAGATTATTGAAAGCAGGGGTAAAATAACGGCCAATATAAATAACTCCTTTATCATCATTCTAAATATATGTTATATAAAAACACTCACAATATAAACTTTCTCCAATGATCTTACGAAAACTTTCCACAAATTGCTAATGAAGCACACGTGAAAGATCCCAGTTTCTCGGAAACTACGTGCATGGATGATCCAAAAAGAAATAAATGATGTGCACAATCTTATTATTTATTCCTGCATCGTACATTATCCACTACAAATACCAATTCATTTATACAAATGTATATGGGAAGTTTAGTCAGATTAACTCACAATTTGCAGCTTGATTGTCTTTCCATCCAGCTCCACTGTCCTAATTTTCTGTAATAATTACACATAGCACAACGACACAACCATGTTAACCTCTAGTAAAATACTAATTGAGATGATTTCAACAAAAGCAAAGAACATAACAATCACATGAAAAAATCCATAAAAGAACTTACAAAATCAACTCCAATGGTGCTTATGTAACTGTCCACATACGAGTCATCCTAAAATCATTAATGAAACAACATTACTTCCAATCTTGAACCTCCCATAAAGTAAATTCAACAAAAAATCTCAAAAATAGCAAAAAATGTAAATTGGGCCATTCAAATTCCAAGAACAATAACACATGCAAAAGAAAACCCATTTCAAAACAACAATGATTAGCCCATTTCTCAATACCCTTATCACAAAAAGGATCTCAAAGAGATTGAAAACAAAATGCAGCCACACACACATGCAGAACTCTATTCTATAGCAAATAATTCATACCAAAAAGAACAAAAATAAACTTAAAAAATCGATTGAAGCGAACATACAGCGAATCGGAGAAGAAGACAAGACTTGCCGACAGAGGAGTCACCGATTAAAAGAAGCTTGAACAAATAGTCGCTACAAACAGGAAAAATAGAAACCAAAAATCGAAGAAAAAAATAGTAAGAAGCATAACGAGAAATGAAAATGTTAATGGAAAATTCATCTGGGTTTTTCTTACTAATCGTTGCTCATGTTTTTCTCTGGATTGCGTCTTGTCTGTTTGAGGCTTTAGAGGAGAAGAGTAAAATATTATTTGTTTGTAATGGAAAAATACAACAAAAATTGGTATCTAAATTTTCAATAATAATAAAAATATAGTAGTATTGGTGGGTGACTATTGGAATGCAAAATAAATGCTTTTCCCACGTGTACATTTCGTTTTTTTATTTTTGGAAAAATTCAGCTTACTACCCCTGATTATAAGTTAATTTCAAATACCTCCTTGAGTTTTCAGAAAATCTCAGAATAAACCCAATATTTTTAGGTGTCGGGTAAATTTTCAATTTTAAATAACTTACTGCATTGCCAATAATTTGCAAGGTTATAATTAAGCAAAAAGAATTATGTGAAACTAGAAAGTTTATGAAATATGTCGTTAGTAGAGGTGTCAAACGGGTTGGGTCGGGTTGGTCGGGTCCGGTCTTCCGGCCGAAGAGGGAAAATTGGGCCGGGCCAAAAAGTAATTGGCCCACTAATTTCATAGTCCAGTCCAACCAACCCATGAAACAAACACGGGTTGGCTCGGTTTTTCGGGCCTAATGAGGCGGGCTATTGTGGTCGATTTTTTCGAGTCTGGAATATTACAACCCAACCGGTAAAAATACCAGGTTGGTCGGGCCGGTCCGGAATTGACAGCTCTAGTCGTCAGGATATGGAATCTATGTCGAGTATTGGTCACCCTAGTTAGTTAACTATAGGAACGAGAAAAATCCGGCGTTTAATATGTATGAGTGTATTATAAATTCAAAATTGTCAACTTCTCTTCGCCACCATAATGGGAATGTTCTTTAATTTCATATGCCAAGAACAAAATGGTCAATTCATGAATGGAATATTTTTTAAATTATGAAAGAGGGGTGGGGAGGGGGTGAGGTTGGTAATTTAATAATTTCCGGGAGGTAAGTGTAATTTACCTCTTTTATCTTAATTAATCCAAATGATTTGTTTTATTATTATTTATTTATGCATTAAACATATGTCATGTTAAGTTGTAAAACATGATTACAAATATATGTGGGTAAAGGTGAAATATGCTAACCTCAAACTGATCAAGGATATAAAAAAAGGCTAGTGACAAAAACTGTCCCAAAAGTTTAGCTTAATTAAAAAAAAAAGAAACTCAGTAATTATCTTTCAGAATTATAAATACCCTATTGATATTTGTTTCTATTTTACGAATTACATCCTCAAGACGGGGTGTTGTTATGTAAATACAAAGCTCAAGGGCATGTTTCCGTGTTAGTAGCACTTTTAAGGGAGTTTTGTAATTTTGAAAGATAACTGGGGTTTTTTTGTAATTAGGCTAAACCTTAAGGATAGTTTTTGTAATTATCCCAGTAAAAAAATCAAGTTAAGGAGCTCCGTAATACAAATTATAGGGCAATTGGTACCAGTGTTATGTGTATGTAATATAATATGTGCAACAGTAGAATAGTATATCAATTTCTCCAAATTTTGCTTTCCAACCACATATGTATTCCTTATTACACCAAAACAAGATGGACTAAACCCAAAAAAAAAAAATCAATCCAAGAACTTATGTTGCAAAAGAATCAAATTCTATTTCCTAATCATGGGCAAAATGGTTTGTTCAAATCATCCCTATGACTTGGTATAACAAAATGCCTTAACCTCCCTTCTTGTTTCTTCATGTAACCCTCACATAGAAACTCCATTGAAAACTTATCCTCCACCTCCCTATTCACATCATGCACAAACACATGAGTCTCTCCGGCCGCGTCGCGGCGGTTCCTCGCCATCATCCCGGCGGTGTAGATGGCGGTCATCCGCCCCGGCGCCTCCTCATAATATCCCGTGGGCGCGTCCACCATGATCAGGTCCCACTGCACGTCGTAAACCTCACTAGGCAAGCCCTTTAGTACCAGCTGGCAAATGGAGTATCTCGGGTCGGATATAGCAACGCACTCGGTCCCTTTACCTACTTGTAACAAATCATTGGCTTGATTGACTCTGCTGTCATAAGTGACATGGTGGGATTCCAACATGGGGAATCTCCTCCTGATTTGCTCGATCCACGCGGCGTCTTCTTCAAGAAAGACCGTCCGACCACCGTGGTTGAGCGAGTGCCACATTAGGCTATCGTGGCCTAGCCCGAATACTAGGAAGTTGCAAGGGGATTTTTGTTCCAAGATTCTTGATGTTACTGAGATTTCCTTGAGTGTTTGTTGTGGTGTGATGGTTGAGGTTGAGTAGTGGATTAGTGCTTGGGATAGGGATGGTGGGATTTTGGTGCAAGACGACGAGCAACGCGTCGTTTTGGCGTCGCTCGGAGGATTGGTGGTGGAGGATTTTCTTGGGAAGGATTTGGATTGAGGAGTTGGAGATGGTGTGGTTTGGTTTGAAGATGTTAAACTTGATCTCAATATGAAGAGAAGGAAAATGATAGGATGACTAAACTTAGGAGAAGTTTGAGGTTGAAAGGACTTTGTGTTTTAGGCCTCATTGCTTCTTTAGTGTACTCTAATAATTTGGAAGACAAAACAAAAAATTGAAGTGTAAAAATGGAAGATTTGAATGTGGAGTTATAGTTATTTTTGAGTTTTGAGTTAAAGAGAAGTTTGATAAGTTGAGGTGATATAGCATAAGGGGTTGGGTGTTTGTAAGGCTTAAAGGTTAAGTTATGTGTACATTTTGTCTTTGTGGTGATGAAGACCTTAGAACTGCAAAGATTTTGGATGAAGCAAAAAATGGTTTGCTGGTGGATCAAAAGTTTGGTGGAGATAGATATGTTGGGATGGTAGATTAATATACAATGTAATGATGATGGAACTTAAACTATTCCGAGAGGAAATTGCAATTTCGGTCCGTACTTTTAGTCCCACAATTTGCAATTTTGGTCCCAATCGATTTTTTTCAACACATTTAGTCCGATACGACTCATAAGTTGCAATTTTAGTCCCAAAACTTACGGAAAACTTAACTCTATTCTTACGGGACCAAAAATACATTTATCCAAAAAGTAATTAAAAAAAAGAAAAATTATTTGAAAAATCTGAAAAATTATCTAAAATTCTTGAAAATTGTTTCAATAACATTTAAATTATTTGCAGCTTTTAAAACAAAAGATGTCAATTCCCTCAACAAGGACTAAAATTACAACTATTGAATCATATGGAACTAAATGTATTGAAAAAAATCAATTGGGTCCAAAAAGAAATTGTGGGACTAAAAGATTTGACCCCTTTTCTTATGGGACCAAAAATGCAATTTCCTCGTTGATAGAAAGTGAAGACAGAAGAGACCAAACTGGAGTGCTTTACTAGGAAAGTCATCTTGTTTTTTCTATACTGAAATTGAATGATAATTTGATTAGTCCCCTTCAAATTGTATGCAAAAATATTAAGAAATAATTACAAAAAAAAAAAAAAAAAAAAAAAGTTTGGGATACTCAGGGGTTTATAAAAATCACAAAACCACTTAAGGTTTGATTGTCTTAAACTTTAAGGGGTAACTATAATATTTATATAAATGTCATGGGGTTTTGGAAATATTTTTTCCTTATGAAGGAGAGGGAAAAATATAAGACGGAATAAAATCTCAATAGGTTTTTGTAATTTAAAAAAAATGATGTACTTTTTTGTAATTAGCCCTAACATGAGTTTTTTATTTTAGTTATTCCAAATATTAATTCCATGGATATCTTTTTCATCGTTTATTGTGAAAATAACCGGTATGGTAAAAGAATGTCAATGGAACATACCAAAATCAGATTTTAGCATGAAATCTGGAATAAACTTCTCTAAAACATGGCCCTCTGTTCTGTCTGATCCAACATTAAACAACAAAGAGTTAATTACAAAAAGTACCCTTTAAACCTAATTACAAAAAATCCCAACTAACTTCCAAAATTACAAAAATACCCTGAAGTTTTACTTCATTTAACATTTACCCCTTCATAAACAAAAAATATTTCCAAATCCCCCCTCATATTTATAAAAATGATACAGTTATCCCTTACTTTTAACATTGAATCAAAACTCAGGGTACTTTTTGTAATTTTGAAAGTTAGCTGGTTTTTTTTGTAATTAGGTCAAACCTTTGGGGTTCTTTTTGTAATTATCCCTTGTAACAGAAAAAAACAAAAAACAAAAATAACAAGGGATAATTACAAAATGTACCCTTGAGGTTTGACCTAATTACAAAAACCAGCTAACTTTCAAAATTACAAAAACTACCTCGAGGTTTGATTCAATGTTAAAATTAAGAAGTAAACTGTAATATTTTTATAAATATGACGGGGTATTTTGAAATATTTTTACTTATGAATGGGGTAAATGTTAGACAAAATAAAACCTCAGCATACTTTTTCTAAGCTGAGTTTTTTTGTAATTAGGTCAAACTTCAAGGGTAATTTTTGTAATTAACCCAAATAACAATGTGTTTTATAGCAGATGCAAAAAGAAGGCTATAGTGGAAAAAGACTGATGATTCTTAACCACAAGGAAAGTATTTACTTGCCTATCACCAGGCAATGCAGAAACTTGAATCTGTCTCAAATCAGTTCTACAAAAGGTACTCATTCTTGGACTTGAATACAATATCAATTTTTGCAAAAAAGACTACACAATCTTTTGGGTATTTCTGCCAATAGTACCTCTGGCCGGAAACTCGCCTATTTCTATAATCTCCGGTTACGGAAAAAATCACTTGACCGTCATACATAAGAAGGATTTACACAATAAAAAATCTGTACATGAATACGTTTTCGACCTTAACACACCCAAAAAAATCCCTCCCCTCGGTCGTACAATAAATAATGCTCACCCCATTTGTGGAGACTTGAGCTAAGAATATTACGTCTAACAGAGTCGATTCAATTTCCTCCATTTTGCAATGGTTTAGCACGCCAGGCTGGCAAGGACATGGTGTCGAATGTCATCTCCTTGTCAGCAAGTACGTTATGCAGCAAGTACCAACACTTTGCCTCAAAGTGATGAAATCTGCTAATGCTCGATACGACCCAAGGATATGTTGTAGTAATCCAGGTAGATCCCAGGGGTAAAAGAGGAATATACATTTTTTGATGCAGCGAAAAGTTCGTTCTTTTGTAATCAACGGCCGTTATTTACGTATCCTAGAAGTGAATCTGTCTGTCCATTATCAAACTGGCCTTTCCTGGTCTTATTTTTGTCGCGAGCTTTTCTTACGGCAATTTGAATCTGTTTCTCATGCTCTTTGAGCATTTCCTCCACGCTCCCACCCGGAGGTAACAATGGCCCGGAATAGTGCATTCGTGTCTTTTTCAGAGCATAACCCTGCAATTTGAAACAAAAGATGTCAATTCCCGCGACAAGGATCTTATTTTTTCACTTCAGTTTTGTGTGAGGGTGAAACAGCAGGGGTAAAAGGGACCGTTCCAAGAACAAAGATAAAGTGTTCGGTAAATTACAAAGCTGCCTCTGAGGTTTAGCTTAACTACAAAAGCTCCAGTTTTTTTTCAAAATTACAAATACCCCCTTAAGATATTACAAACTTCCAATTAGGTTTGTATTTCCTTAACAAATACTTCCTTCAAGAAGGGTTTAATTTGTAAACTAAAAAAAATGTCAAGGGGACATTTATAATTTTAAGAGAACTGGTTTTTTGGTCATTAGACTGAACATCAAGGGTATTTTTGTAATCAACCCTAACGGGTTTACAACAGGAACGTTTCTTGCACTGCTTCTGAGGATTTTTCTTTCCTCAGAGGACGAAAACGTAAACGAAAAACAAAATTAACTTTCTTACCGTAGTAGTCTCCTTGGGAGGCACTTGCCCGTTATTCTTGTATGGAGAATCTGGTTTTCCCAGCAAATGGTTGGACGACTCGCCATCATTCATCTGTTCGTATCTGGTATTGTGCTGTGGCCAATGTGAATGGACACTACTGTCCCTACTAAAATCAAGTTGCGAACTGCCACGAGCCGCCACCGAAGTCGAGAATCTCGACAATCGTGCAGCTGTCTGGGGTTTAAAGGATCTCTGAGTCTTCAACTCCCTATATCCTGACGAATCCAGTCCCCTGTGAGAATTGAGGTGACGCCCCTCGTCCACCACATCTAATGAATTTACGGATGTACCCATCAGCATGGAGTGACCATTATGCAACGATCCCCGGGAAGGTTCAATTGGGAAGCCAGAACCACCATCCTCTTCGCGATTGTACATCTCACTATTGCTCTTGGGGTTTGATTGTCCTTTCCGTTTCTAAAAACGAGAAATTAGGATTACATACAAGAAAACAGCACCCATAGCATTGCATTGCATATCAAAAGATAAAGTGTAAATATGCCAAATTGGTCATTTACGTTTCCAGAAAACGAAAACTAGTCATGCTTTTCAAAAACATGTTTTTAGCCATTTTGACTAAAAATGACAGTCACGCCTCCTTGTATTCTTTGGGGAGTTACTTGGCCATTTTTTTAAAAATCGATGCGGTACATTTCTCGGTCCCAACAAATGTACCGGTCCCGAGAAATGAAAAAAAGGACAAATTGGACAAATGAACTCAAATATGGCTAAAAACCCTTTGTTTGGAAACATGGGAAAATACATTTTTGTTATGGACAAATGGCCAAAAATCCAGCGGACTCTAAAGTGTAAATATACCTGTATTGACGCTTGCAGTTCAGCATTAGCATCAGGTGCTGGGACAGCTTTTGATTCTTTGGACCCTTTTCTGGACGATTCGACTCCACTCGCCTTTCCACCGGCCGCCCTTTGTCTGGCATTACATGGAATCAAGGTTGAATAAAAGACAACATATCAAGTTGATAAATTATGAACGAAGACATATACATAGAGCCTAATGGTAGAAATAAGTATATATATATATATATATATATACAACTCCATAAAAGTATAGATGGGATTTATACCTTCTTGCCTCCTCATCTCGTGCTTTGGCGTCATATTCTTTGCTTGGTGGGTATTTCGGTAGAGACGAAGGATCACACGGTAGAGGCTTTGACGTGAAAAACTGGAAAGAGACAACTTGTGAACAATCAGTATATGAAAATACAGCTGCAATTTACGCTTGATAAACAAAAAAAGCAAATAAAGGACGAAGAATAATAAGTGTTTCAAATGCAGACTAATATTTCAGATTCAACAGAAGTCTGCAACATGAAGCGAAAACAGTATCCGAATAAAACTCCACCGTAATGGCACTTTTCAAGTGAACCACGCAATCCTTGATCTTCCGCATTGTAACCCACTATTATTCCAGCATCAGCGGCAAATCAACATTATTACGACATTTCAGTCCTCAATTTATCTAACCTATGCTTTACAATCAAAATCCTTCCCGTTTCTCAACACTAACTCCTTGAGATCGAGCACAATTCCGAACTTGAATGCATGACTGATGGGAAACGAGGCTTTATTTTACTGTACCAAAACCATCAGACATTTACAACTTATGTACAAAACTTAATTTTGCTTTGATCAAACACATCATTTGACTGAATCTTTTAATTTCATAAACGATAAAGTCGAGCAACCAAATAACACAACAGCTTCTAAGAACATTAATCCTTTTACTAATAACTTTATGCCCTTAACTCTAGTATCTGATTAACAGATTGCGAAGATCATGGGCATCAACTAGTGGGCTGTTACTGCAAAGATGAAACTCCAGAGATTAACAAGCCAAACTTAACCATCCGCACCTTTCCCACATACTAGGATGTGTTCAAATTAAGAGCTCTAGATGACCACTAATAGTGGTATCAAATTTCAAGAGAGTGAAGAGATTACAACTCCGGAGAAAATGGAACTTGTGGAGAGAAAATAAGCTTTACCTCACTATGAAGCGCAGAAGTCGTTGATCCTCTACGCTCTGGTTCGAAGGCAAGGAGAGATTCCAGAAGTGATAAAGCTGAAGGAGGGAAATCCTTGAATGTCTCAGCCACACATCGCCTGTAAGGCTGTTGAGGTTTGAAGATTGTCGCGTGCGGTAATTTTGATGTTTTCCAGTATTCTTCCGAGGGTGAACCACAAAGTTTAAAGATTTTGTGCAGCTGTTCTACCTGCGTACAAAGTCAAACCATTTTTATCAACAAAAAGTCAATATTAGGGTCACTAGAGAATGACATATGAAAAATCAACAAAGGGAACCTTGCCTCAAGTTTGAGACAAGTTTTCTTAAGATATGCACCATGTAAATAGCAGACAAAATCTTTAAAATCAGAGGTTTTATAAGTGTACACAGGACCAAAGACCCGTGCAGTAAAAAATCACCAGACAAAATGATAAATCTGTGTCTAAAAGCAAGTCTCCAAAGGATTAATGTATTTAACTCCTATATTCAAGCCACAACTAAATTCCCTAGATTTCTTTGTTTGTTGCTGTTTATAATCTCAAAAAACCATTCAAACAAATTGTTTTGTATTTCAATTTCACTAAAGCAAAACCAAGAAGCATATATTACACCTTATAAAAGCTTCACAAGCTGATAGGATACCAGCCAGTACCACAAGTTAACGTGGTAATAACAAAACATGCAGTCTCAACCTGCTGATTGAGCATAAAGCTACTCTAAGAAAATAGTAGACTTTCTAGCTAGAATTGGTGTGTTGTTGAACAAATACCATATGCAATACTTTGATAATTTTAAATGCTCTCAAGGAGAGACGATACATAAAATACATATATAAAATATTGATTTGAGGCAAAATTCAAGCCTCTTCCTGGACAAGGGAATGAATTGAAGGATATCAGAACTAATAGTAGGCCTTTGAAAGTGGTAGTTCAGGAAATACTATGCAGCACACAACCAAACTATACTCGTAATAACAGAAAGTCGACATAAACAAAAAACAATTGGCTATTGCTGTCAAGGAAACATGTAAATTTTGAGAATCCATGCGAGGGAAATTAAAGAAAAAGAATATCTGAAGGACAAAACAATTGGTTAAAAACTTAAAGAAGACATGCTTCAGAATAAATACTAAAGACTAACAGGAACATGTTAAACAACATGATGTCAACTGCTATATGCAGATCTATGCAGTGATCACGTGAATGATGATAACAATGCTGTAATAGTATAGATGACAATTTGCAACAAAACAAACAGGACGTAAGATATAATGTCATTCAACAACCTATAACTACTAAGATATTTTGTATTTAAGAATATAGGAAGTCCATTCTTACATGAGCAAAATAAATAACCAAAATGATATCAACTTCCCATTATGTGCAGAAGCTATTTTATGTTTTCCTGTCAGCCACTTCATATGTCACAATTTTGGGAAAAGGAACACGGAAGTGAAAATATAAAACATTAATGAGCAACATCAATTTTCAGATTCCAAACAGAAATAAATACTATCTTTGATCCAAACAACAATGTGCCAATAATATTTTCTGTCTCTCTCTCCATCAAATTTCAGCACCATGCAATTAGAGTACAGGCAAGAAAATAAATGGGCTCAATAAAAATTTAAAAACCTTATTTAGCAGAGAAGGTACCTCTGTCCGTCCAGGCATAATTGGTTTTCCTGCAAATAATTCAGCAAGAATGCAACCTGAACTCCACAAATCTACAGAAACGCCATAATCTGTTGCACCAAGCAAGAGCTCAGGAGGTCGATACCACAGGGTTACAACACGACTAGTTAGAGGCTGCTTTTGATTGGCCCGGAAAAAAGTTGCCAGCCCGAAATCACCAATTTTCAGATTTCCATGGTTGTCAATCAGAAGATTTGAGCCCTTAATATCACGGTGCAAGACTCCACGACTATGACAGTGTTCAAGTCCGCGAAGCAGCTGTTGCATGAAGCACTTTATCTGCTTGGCCATGCATAAAACACTTATGAATAAATCAACATATAAAAGATACATCACTTCAGTTAGCTCCACATAGAAACATGAATAATTTTATTAAGTATAGTCAAAAGCAGCAATACTACAAAAAGTATAACAACATCTGAAAACCAGAATATAGAGTGTATGCAATTCAATATTTTACACAGTTTCTGCACTTATCCAGTGTTATCCTATCTTGACCAATCGAATTATAGCTAATTTTCAAATTCACACTCAAACCTATCATGGCTACATGTGATCATAAGTATATACTATGTATATTTTACATTTGATCCAGACTTCAAACTTAAAAGGTACGAGATGAGGAACCATGCCTAAATATAGCCAGTATATTTCCAAGGGGAACCAAAAAACAATTACAAATGAAACCACTAACACACCTGAGATTCAGTAAACCGAACTACTGGTGAAGCCGCGAGCCCAGCAAGATCGTGTTCCATGTAATCAAATACAAGGTATAAATTGCCCGAAACCCTGGAAGTGACCAGACCATCAAGCTTCATGACATTTGGGTGATCAAGCCTCACGAGAATAAGGATTTCCCTTGCCATAAACGGACGCTTTCTGGGTCCATGTTGACAAAACGCACCTTCTTCAGTGCAACAACTTTTCCAGTTTCAAGGTCACGAGCTCTGTACACACTGCTGTATGTCCCTTGACCAATCTGATAAATTGGCATTACAGTTGAAATAATTTAAGCTAGAGATAAGAAAAGTAACTATTCAGACAATGTGAATATTTCGCACATATTGCTTTGGAAGCTGGAATCAAGTTAATGTTTAACAGCATAACCTGCATTGCTTCCAAGAATACAACTAATTTCTCTCGGCAAAATAATAATAACTAAAATGGTAATAAATAAATTAATAAAGCAATAGCATAATAATAATAATAATAACGACGACATTCATAATGGCCCTCCTGAGAATTCATTCACAGGACACAACAGTTATACAGGAGAACTATCAGGAACCTGAACTAAAGGAATAACAGCATACGAAAAACCTAAAACAGCCAGCCTTTCAACTGAAAGACAATGAAATGAACTCATGTTTTTCACATCAAAGCAGTTACATTCTTCACCTAAAAAGGCAAGTCGGCAAAAGTCTACTCCTTGTATTTCAGAAGATTTTTTACTGAACTTTCGCAAATACACAAACAAGTGGATTTAGACGAACAAAATAACAAAAATTAAATCTAATCAATGGAAACACAAAAGTGGAAGCACAAAAGCCAATAAATCACCACAAAATACAAACAAATAAGATATTGGTAATATATGTAAGAAAGAAGGTGACTGCATCATACCTTATCCAATTTCTCAAAAGAGTCTGCTTTCCGAGGTATCCATCCTTTGATAGCTTCCCCAGCCACAGAAGTCAGCCATGATGGCCATCCAGCAACAACTTGTGCCCCATCTACTCCATTTCTAACACTTAATACCCTACACATCTGAGGTTGTCCTCCTTGCTGCCCGGGATCCATTGTTTCCCGTATTTGCATCTGCGGCACAACAGCTTTCTCAAAAACCATAGGCTTCTTATCACCATCTTCCCAAACGGCTGGGGTGGAGGCCGCACTTTTCTCACCATTCTCTGTTGAAATAAGCCTTGCCGTTGCATCATTGCCTCCATTATCAACCTCCACCACGACGTCATCCTTTCTTGAGGACGCTACCAATTTCTTCGACCCTTTCTCTTTCTTGACTTTGTTCTCATCTTTTGCCCCTTTGGAGCAAATGCAGCCCATACCAAATGAAAGTTTCAGCCCCTGTTTTTCTTAACAGGAAACCTAATATTTCTGAAACATACAACTAGTTTATTTTTCCCTAATACCCGCAGCATTTAGCTGAAATTTTAACAGCATCCTCAGCACTTAAAACAATTCCAACAAATTAGAGATCCTTAATTTAGCAATTCAAACACCTATCCTTCGTGTATATAACTCAATTTCACAAAATGTAGCCGCAATTAAATCCAACCAAAAGATGGTATCTAAAATCGCGTTCTCAGATCAACTAAACTTGTGAATGCAAAATATTCACCCCAAACCTTCAGAAATGTCCGATTCACAAGATACGAGAAAACTACAATCAAATTCAGAAACCTTATCAAACTTGTCGACAATAGAAGATTTGAACGGACCCAGATCACAAAATCAGATATTTCCAACAGAAATCAACCCACATTGCCAGAAAATTAAACAATGTAATAAATTTCTGCAAAACAATCTAAGAGAAAAATAAGGAAACAAAGGTAGCTTCTATTTCTGGGTTCCCAGAGAGAGACAAAACAAACAAAAACTCAATCAATCTGAAGCATGAATTCTTGCTTTGGCAATGGCTGTTCCTAAATTTTCTACTCTCGAGTGACTACGAACCGCTGATTTTATCCAAATCAACGATGTAAAAAATTTCTTAGAAAAGAAAATAAATGAAGGCGGGGAAATGACCTTATAGAAAACAGAGGAGGAGAGAGATTTTCGGATCTGAGGAGTGCCTATAAACGCGAATGACCGATTGAAATTTGGTCCAAAGAGAGAACTTGACAAGAACCCAAAAAAATAAATAAATAATTTGAAATAAATAAATAAGCAATGACAGAACCTAGAGGAGGAGGAGGAGAAAAAACAAATTGATTTCACCTTATATCAAAAATATGATTGAAATTACAAAGAAAGTTTCCATCAGAAATTCTTAATTTGGAGAGAGAGAGAGAGAGAGAGAGAGAGAGAGACAAGATTTGTTCTCGTGAGGAAGAAGGAAGGGATACTGGTGAGAACTATCGGGCCCACTTCATGTTTTTATATACTTGACAGGTGGCACACATGACATGGAATGGGGCACTAATAATAAGAATTAACCAAAATATTTGATACTCGACTTGAAATCGAAGATTAAAAATTTGTTTTCAGAGATTGTAATGGGGCGGGCGGATTGCAGATCTAAAGACTGGAGACTCAAACTCACCCCGTTCTTAAAATGGGATGAGGCGACTCGTCGTAGGTAGCGAGATGGGTCAACTCGTCTTGCCACGAATCAAATGAACTTAATTAGAAAAAATGAAAAAGAAAAGAAAAAAAATATTTTTCAATATATTTATATAATATTCTATACGAAGGTTGTTATTTTCAATTTATAAAAGTTAGATATAGTATTACAAAATAATATGTATTAAATACATTTAAAAAATATAGGTGGGCGAGGCGGGCATCCGTGGGTGGAAGTGATATACGGACTTGTCCGCCCACGGGTCATCGAGAGGGGCGAGATAGGCACCCGAGAGATGGGGGGAGCCGGACGGTACCCGCATGCTTCGGGGCAAAATTGTCATCCCTAGTTCATTGAGCTTGGTTCGTGAACATAACGAACCAAGAATGAACACATTTTTTCGTTCGATAAAATATAGAGTTCAACTCAAGCTCAACGTGAATAGTTAAAAATAAAAAACATGTGTTTGAATATCAAACTACTGAAGACATATGATTTCGATTTGGTTGATAATCAAACAAGCTCAAATATAATTTTCAAAATTTGAATTTTATTCAAACAAGCTTTAACATCACAGAGTTGCATTTCTATATATTAATAATTAGATAATTCAATCTTTTTAAATTATATTAGTAATGTACATTCAATTTTTCATTCAAAAATTTCACCGTATTGTCTCACTCAATCCGTTTAAAATTTTCAGACACAAAAGTGACAACACATATTTCTAAATCTGGTTGCTGATTGGCAGAGTGTGTATGATAAGTTCTGAAAAGGTATAAGAATAAAAAAAATTAAGAAATATATATATATATATATATATATCAGTAAAAATAAACGAAAAAATTAGAGATGTTACTGTCAAATTCTTTCTGATACAGATTCAGTTGATTACGCTTGGGGGTGGGTGGATGGGGTGGGGGTAGGAGGAATACAAATGCTTTTATTTCATTTCCATGGACCACTTCCATAGTTCCATATAGAATATTATTTCTTGATTAAGTTTATACCATTTTCTTTTTGTCTTTTTTTCTTTTTGAAAATGAATATAAGTGATACTTTTTTTTAGGATTTTGACTAAACATACTTAATTTTTTTTTTTTTTGTAAATCTATATAGTCAACATGGACACGTAATTATCCAATACTTATTTTGCTTTTGCATGAAACTCTATAAATAAATAAATAATCAACCCATAGAACATGAATATCTCATCAATCCGAAAATGAAATCACATGGGCTCTGAGAGCGTGAATGGTTGATCTTTCGTTCTGTTCATTTGTATTTTCGGAGAAATCAGTGTGGAAAATTATAATAATAGAATTTAAGAGTGTGATTGGATGTTGATGGAAATGTAATAATAATAGTTGATGTGATGATTAAGGTTGCGATTGGATACATAATGATTTCCATTTTCATTCTGATAGAGAACTTTTTTTAGCCAAACATACAATTGTTCGAAAAATTTAAGAATATATATTATTCTCTCACTTTCACTTTTTTAATTTTTTTCTTACCAACACATCTACACATTTTTTCACAAAAATGTCAAAAATCTAATCATTACACATTCTTCCATTAATTTTACTATTTTCTAAACATATTCAATCATTATTTAACTATTTTTAAATCAAATCAACTTTTATCATTAATTTTTCATCTCACATTCAATCACACTCTCAAAATTCATCTTTTTCTTCCATTTTTTTTTTTACTATTACTATCTAGCAAAAGAAAAATTCAAAAGAAAATCATATCCAATCGCACTCGAGTTTGGTAAATGACTAGTGATTGGAAATTTTACATGATGAGTAAATAGTATCGTGATGTGAAAATATAATGATAATAGTTGATATGATATTTTTTGTGAAATTATGATTGGATATGATTGATGGATGGAAAAAAACGACTATTATATTTATTGGAAGAAAGATCACAACCAATCGCATGTTAGGAAAAAAAAATGCAGAGAAATTTTGCACAAAAAAAAAAAAAAAGAAAAATTACAACCAAACACAACCATTGCGGTTTTCTTTTCATTTGAATGTTTTAAGGTTGAAATTATAACTCGATGAGTCAAGCTGAGTATTTTAAAAAGTTCTATATACCCAAGCTTCAATTTTGGGGTAGAAATATGAAGTTCAGTTTCTAAAGAATTGGTTAGTTAATGACCTAGCTTTATTTAAAATTTTAAACCAGCTACTCAATAATACAAATTTATTATTTATTTTTTTGAAAAAATTAATACGTATTTATAAACAATCACAAGTTAGAAAAATTTGTACAACTGTACATATACCTGCACTGAAATTATTGAATTTTTAAATCATTATAATTTGGTTCAAACCCGACCTATATATGATCTAAAGCTCAAAAAGTCAATCTTTTAAACGTTAAATATTAATTGAGAGAATAACACCTTTCTCAAAATATAATTCTTCAAAAATACCTTCCTCCAAAAAACCCAAAGCATAATCAAACATAGCCACCACTCTGAAATTAATAGCAATTTCACCAATGGAACAAAAGGTTGTTGATGATGGTCTTGACCACAAGCCAACTCATATATTTGTAGGAGGATCAATCATATGAACCAAGTATAATGTTGGGTTAAACAATAAAATTGGGTGTCTATTCTTGAGTTTATTTTGTAAACATTGGTTTGATGGAATCCTGTGGAATATTCCGTCGGCAAGTAGTTTTAAGGGTCAAAATGTAAATCCCACGAAGTTTGTATGTGTAAACGAATAAATATATATAGGAATTGTGTAAAAAAGTTATAATTTGAGGGGGTTTAATGTTTTTAATTTTTTATCCTTTTTCATAGAATGTCTTTCATATTTAATGTTCCCCTGAAGCCAACTATCGCAGCTCGACCACTAAAAGTTATCCAATCTAGCTTTTATCAAAATCCACCCTTTTAGACTCGATCCAGGCTCGGTCCATCCCGACCCATTTATTTCCACCACACAAGTCTAAATTGAACCCATAGTCATTTATATCAACATGTATTAACCACCTATATCCGTGAATAAAGAGAGAATTTGGCATTGAATCTTGTAGAATTGCGAAGAAATGAATGAATGAATTAAAAGATGATACATCAACTTCTTAAATAAGTCGTAGTCTTGTAACTAACTTAATCGAAACCAAACTAACTTAATCGCTATTTGAAATGAAATACAATGAAATCTTGAATTTATTTAGCTACATTTGAATCTAATTTGGAGTCTTTACACCCCTCAAGTGGAGCATGGATGTTTAACATGCTCAACTTGCTAATGATATAATTGAACCGAGTGGTGGTAGTGGTTTAGTGAATATGTCCGCCGTTTGTTGTGTTGAAGGGATGTGTATGAGTTTGAACAATCCCTCTTGTAGTTTCTCCCGACAAAGTGACCAGTCCGATTGTATGTGTTTTGTTCTTTCATGATGGCATGAATTTTGTGAAATGCAATATGCAGACGGCTATTTGTCTGTATACATTAGCGATCATGGATGCTTTATGTGCATATCTTGAAGGAGATATGTTAGCCATTGTATTTCGCAAGTAGTCGAGCACCGCCTGCACTCAGCCGGCCAAAGCAGAAGAACGGCTAATGGTAGGTTGTTTCTCGATTTCCATGAAATGAGGAGTCCCCTAGAAAGACCGCAAATCCATCGATACTTCTCCTTGTTTCTTGACATCTAGCCCACCGCATCACTAAAACATTTCAAATGTAAAGGAGAGGTAGATGAATAAAAGAGCCCTTTTCTGGGGTTGATTTAATATATCTTAAAATTCTATGAGAGCCGTAAGATGAGTAGTAGTAGGTTTGGGACAGATATTGACTCAAGGTTTGTATGCTAAAAGACAGGTTCATGTCTAGTTATGGTTAGATATAACATCCCGCCAATTAGCCTTCTATACTCGGGAAGCATCGGTGAGGGGAGAGGAATCATTACTAGAAAACCGAGCTTTGCAATCCATAGGAGTAGTGCTTGGTTTGGAACCAAGAAAACCGATTTTCGTGAGTAAGTCTAATGCATATTTCCTTTGGCATATATGAATGCCTTTGGTAGATCTAGCTACTTCAATACCTAAAATGTATTTGAGAGTGCCAGATCTTTTATAGTAAACTTTTCATCCAAATGAAGTTTTATTGCTTCTATTTTATGATATCATTACCTCGCTAAGATTATATCATCTACATAAACACAAAGAATGGTAATAGAATCATCATGTGACATAGTAAATATAGGAGTCATTCGATTTGGATGTATGAAACCATAGTTAAGAAGACAAGAAGTTAACTTTTGAAACCATTGCCTTGATGCTTGTTTTAGGCCATAGAGACTCTTAGTTAGTTTGCATACCTTTTTGTCATTGGGATCGTAAATAACCTGGAGGAGGGAGCATGTATACTTCTTCATGTAGATCACCATGTAAAAATGCATTGTTTACATCTAATTGATGCAAAACCAACCTTTTTAAATGCCAAGGCAATCAACAACTGACAAAGTAGTTATTTTAGCAACAGGAGAAAATGTATCAAAATAATCTAACCCTTCTTCTTGTGTGTAACCTTTGGCTACAAGACGAGCTTTGATCTTTCAATAGATCCATTTGATCTATATTTCACCTTATGACCCATTTGCATCCTATACAATGCTTGTCACAGGAGATCATCATGATCCAAGTCCGATTCTTTTCAAGTGCTCTTATTTCGGCTTTCATAAAGATCTTGCCATTCCTTTTGCTTGCTAGCTTGAGCATAAGACTGGGTTCAGAACCGAGAAATTTGTGCAAAAAAGCTTTGTGTTTGTTAGAAAGTTTGTCAACCGAAAGAAAATCTTGAATGGGATATTGTTTTTACGAGAGATGATAGTTTGTCTTTGAGTGTTGTGATTGAATAGAAGGAGGTATTTTACAATCATACACTTGAAGATAAGAAGGATTTGTTCTGCTTTCTGAAGACCTTCTTAGTATTGGAGGATTAGGATTAGAATGTTCAATATGAGAGTTGACAGGATCGGTTTGTATAACAAAGTGGTATTTTGTGCAAAGAAGATCATGTTGTGCATCGCCAAAGGTCATTTTGTGCATCGTAAATAATTTGTGTAGTTGTAACAATATCATTTTGTGCATTGATATTTTGAAAATGACTAAATGATTGATCATGTGCACTTGATAAGTCGAAATAGGAAACAAAGGAGCTTCAGGGGGACACAGATTTTGAAGCAATCTCTTGAAAAGGAATATATTTTCACAAAATATGACATGTCTAGAAATTAAAACTTTATGTGACTCAAGATCATAAAGTTTATACCCTTTGGAACCAAGAGGATATCCAATAAAAACACATTTTGAAGCTCTTGCTTGAAATTTGTGTCTCTGAGCTGTTAGAGTAGAAACATAAGCTAAACAACCAAAAATCTTAAAATGAGAATAATCTGGCATTTTGTTAAACAGAATTTCAAATGGTGTTTTATTATGGAGAATAGGAGCAGGAAGTCTATTTATTATGTGTGCAGCTGTGAGAATGCAATGATCCCAGAATGAGAGAGGAACTTTGGACTGAAATAGTAATGCTCTAGCAACTTGTAACAAATGTTGGTGTTTACGTTCGACAATACCATTTTGTTGGGGTGTTTCAACACAACTAACTTGATGGATAATTCCATTAGAATTATAAAAATCATGTAGAAAGAATTCAGAACCATTATCAGATCTTATAATCTTGATCTTCTTTTGAAACTGAGTTAAGACCATGTTAGAAAAGGTTTGCAAACAGGATTTAGTATCAGATTTGAATTTGAGCAAGTAAATCCATGTACATCTAGAAAAGTCATCCACTATTGTAAGAAAATACTTGAAACCAGAATTAGAAATAGTAGAAAAAGGTCCCCAAATATCACAATGAATCAAATCAAATACATCATTAACTAGAAGTACTTTTAGAGAAGGGCAACTTTTTTCTGTTTTAGCAAAGTGACAAATGTCACAAGAATGAAAATCAAAGTGTTTTCGTAAATGTCGGGAATTAAAGCCATTTTATTAGTCAAGTGTGGCCTAGCCTTCAATGCCATAGAAAGAGATCTCAAGATGTCATAGGCGAGAAACGAGGTTTAAACAGATATAGATCATCATGTTGTTATTAGAACCAATCATCTTGATGTTTTCATGTCCTACAAAAGGCAATGTGAGGATAGAAAATGGAGGGCATAATTGGATGATTGTGTTAATCGAGAAACAGTAAATAAGATTGAAGGAGAATGAAGGTACACATAGAGCTCTTTGCAGGATAAGATTTTCAGATATTTTCACATCTCCAATGTGAGAAGCTGTGGTAGTATTACCATTAGGTAAATGGATAATGATATCAACTGGCATAACCTTGCTTGTAAACAATGAAAGATCACAGATCATGTGATCTGTAGCTCCAGTATCTAGAATCCATTTAAATTTTGAAACAGAAACATTACAGCAGGTTGGAATTATACCTGGCTGATTGGTTGCATAAGTGGCTACAATTTGTGGGGGTAGATGATGAGAGGTATTTGCAGGAGTATGATTGATGTTAAGATCCTTTGCATAGGCTAAAAATTGTTCTACCATTTCCTTAGAGAATATAGGATGTGCAGCAGACTGAGAATCTTCCTTTGGAGGAGAAGTGGAAGTAATGTGAGCTGCAAGTGACTCTTTAGCATTTCTTGGTCCTTTAGGCCCTTTCCATCCTGGTGGATAGCCTATTAGTTGAAAACATTTATCCACAGTGTGACCACTATAACCACAATGGGTGCATTTAGCCTTTTTCTTGTCTTTAGGAACTGTGTATTTGGAAAAATTATTTTGTCTAGCCAACATGGCCATTGAATCCATAGAAGTGACAGAGTTCTCTGAATTGTGCAACCCTCTTTGTGCTTCTTCTTGTAGTAACAAGGAATAAACCTTAGAAAGAGAGGGTAAAGGAGATTGTAACAGAAGTTGACTCCTTAATGGAGCATATGACTCATTTAAGCCAACAAGAAATTTGATGACAGAATCTTGCTGTTGAGTTACTGCCATTTGAGAGGGGATATTGCAGGAGCAGAGTCCACAAGAACACTTAATAATAGGCCTGTGACTTATATATTCATCCCACAATCCTTTAAAAGAATTATAGTAATTTGTAATAGAATTTGTGCCCTGACTAATAGAACTGAGAGCTTTGTCAAGTTGAAATACTCTGGGGCCATCACTTCTTGCATAACGCACTTGAGTTCATCCCATACTTCTGTGCGGTGGAAAAGTAAAGTAAACTTTGCCTCGATTTCCTTAGAGACAGAGTTTAACGGCCATGACAAAGACCAAATTATCGCTCTCTTCCAAGAATTGTGCGGCTAGATAAGGAGATGGCATCGGAAGGGATCCATCAATGAAAGCATTTTTGTTCTTGACACTCAATGCCATGGCAACACTCGACTCAGGAAATATAATTGTCTCGATAAAAAAAGAATCATACACTATTACACGCACTGGGTTATCTGGGATGAAGGAAATATGGGGAATTAATGTCATCAAGTTGATGAGTAGCGAAGCAGGAGCAACAGGATCTTCATTGTCAAGACCTTCGGCATTTTGTTCGAGTTCTTGATATCAAGAATATCGATGAGTGATAAGAGAGAAAGATTGATCAACAATCTTTGAAAAAGAATCGAGATATAAGATTGATCAACAATCTTTGAAGAAGAATCGAGAGAGAAGATTGATCAACAATCTTTGAAGATACTCGCAGATGTAATTGGAGAGATTAGCGGAAGAAAAATCTCGATACCATGTGAATAAAGAGAGAATTTGGCATTGAATCTTGTAGAATTGCGGAAGAAATGAATCGAATGAATTAAAAGATGATACATCAACTTCTTAAATAAGTCGTAGTCTTGTAACTAACTTAATCGAAACCAAACTAACTTAATCGCTATTTGAAATGAAATACAATGAAATCTTGAATTTATTTAGCTACATTTGAATCTAATTTGGAGTCTTTACAATATCTACTTTATATACTACTATTTTCAAACTATATCAACCTAGTGAGAACCACCACCAACAAATCTTATAAATATGATATAATATATAGAAATTAAATATTAAAAGTGAACTTCACCATCAGTAAACTTTTCAAATTATTATGTGCATAAAAAATTAAAATAGTACTTTCATCTTTATCACGTACTTTTAAATTCAAAATTATCTCAAAACTACTCAACCAAGCATAGTCTCATTTCTAAACTAATATAAAAATTAATTTTCATTCATCTAAACACAATCTCACTTTTCTCGGCTAGACTTTTGGTCCAAATTTGGGTTGTGAAACCAGAGTAATGAGAGACGCAAAGTCTAAAATTATTGCCATCTATCCCATTGAATATATTCTAATAAATGGCAAAAGCTACGGTGCTATTGCTTGTATTTCCTTTCATTCCTTATATTTTCATTTTATGAGAATAACAATAAGAAGTTGCGGTAGCAATTGCTTATAAAAAAATTCATTTTCGTCTCATGTGAATGTTTATGAAAATTTCCCAAAAATACACTATTCATTCAATTTTATTTTTCTTTCTTCCACCAATCACTTCTACACGTTTTTCAAAAAAAATCATTAAATCTTCAATCATTATTACACATCCACCCACAAATTTTATTATTCACTCACTCACATTTTTAACTACTAATCATATTCAATCACTATTTTACTCTTTTTATATCAAATTAAGTTTCATCATTATTTTTTTTTTTTATCTCATATTCAATCACAATATCAAAATTCATCTTTTTTTCTTCCAAATTTTTTTACCACTATTCTCGATCAAAAAGAAAATTTTCAAAATGAAAACATATTCAATCCCAAGTTTTGAAAGAACATTTGAAAATGTAAAAATGTGATATATTATGTGGAGGACTGTGACGTCAAGTGAAAAAGTAATGATTATAGTTCGTGTGAGAATTACAATTACAAGTTCTTGAAACATATTCCTACTCAAGAGCACTTAGGACCATGATATATTTAAGGGATAATTACAAAAAAACTCCTAAAATTTAGCCTAAATACAACAACATCCAGGTATCTTTAAGAATTACAAATACTCCCTAATATTTATTTCTATTTTTAAAAATGCATCCTCAATAGGGGGTATTTTTTAAGTAATTACAAACCTCAAAGGGTTATTTGTAATACTTTAAGGGGTATTTGTAAGTCTGAAAGATAATCAGGTTTCTTTGATAATTAGGTCAAACTCAATGGTACTTTTATAATTATCCCTATATTCCCCAGTTTCCAGTGATCATTGCTTCGACATGTGGAATTTTAGGACCTTAAACATAAAATCTCAATCCTTGTCAAAACAGAATATTCTGCCAGAAAGAAGTTAGATGCAATACAAGAATACCCCACCACAGATAAGCTGGTGGAAAAATAAGACCAAAAACAAAATGATCCTCAGCTTTTAGCTGCAAGAAATCACTTTTTAAGTGTTTGTAAATGCCGGCTTTTGTTTTTGTCAAAATCTAAAAGTTGGGGACGGGGTGCTTCTGGTTTTTTGTAGTTCTATCCAAAAGCTAACTTTGAAAGTGTTTTTTTCCTAAACACTTCGACTTTTATTTTTCAAACACTGTTATTTTCCTTCTACTACAATAAATCACTTTTTAAAAAAGCATAAGTGTTGCAAATATTCCCTAAGTTAGTTGGCTAAGGAAAAGAAAAATACAACATCTCAAGGGAAAAATTCATATTTTATCAACACCTGTGGGTAAGTGCTGAGCTCTGAGCTCTGGGGATGATTAAATTCAAGCCAATAAACAACCAATATTCACTAGAAGTCATTATGCCAATAGTTTCTATCGTATCCTAAGATACAAATTGAAAAAAGATGTCAATGAAATATGAAAATCCAAACATATCCACGTTAGATGTGATTTCACACAAGGTTCGTGCTAAACTTCATGCCTCTGAGAAAATTCCCAATCGACATTGCATAATCACATTATCCAGGGACGGACGCAGAAACTGTAGCATGGGGGGCGAAATTGAAAATATTTGAGAGAAGGGTGGGCGAAATTGGAAATATTTAGAGAGACAAATAACTTGTATATATATATGTACATATGTACTACATTACATAAAAATTTGAGTTCCGTCCCTGACATTATCAGAAAACAGAAAATCATGTATAAGTGCAACCACAAATCTAAAGAACTAAGTGATTGTATAATCACATTATCAGAAAAACTAGTTTAGAAGAACAAATCACAAGAAGAATTTTTTTATCTTGTGTCCATTTTCGATGAGTAGGAAATTACTCTTAAGGAGTCGGGACGAGTGCATGTATATTAGAAAACTGATGCGAGACGGGGTGCTCTTTAGAATATGAAGCACTGGCCAGCACGGCCGTCAGGTAAAGCAATGGTCTCAATTACTTCTAACTACGTAAAAATGAGATAGGGCAAGCAATACAAAAAGATTCGTGTTTTATTAGAGAGGATGACTGCAGTTCAAAATGTATCGTAATTTGAACACAAAATAGTTATAGATTAGGAATTCTAATATTTCGAGTATATCACAGCATCATCGCAAAGCTAACGCTTGATTGTGCCAATCCATTTCAATCTTCCTTTAACTTACTTATTGCTAGACATCCAACCAAGAGTGTGTATAACAAATGAATTCAACTGGGGCATATATTAAGGTAGAAAGGAGAAAAAACTCATTCTTCACATTATCTTAGTTCAATGCTACAGGTTGACAATATAATGAGAGGACGATAAGAGGGCAATCATATATCTTTAATCAACTTTTCAGAATGTGAACAGAAAAGGAAAAAATCATACAAATATGCAGTTAAAAAAATTTATAAGCACCGGTATAAGTCTATGGATAATCGGTCCATAAAGAATCTCACAATTACTGAGCTTATAAAGATGAAATAATAAGGTCCTATGAGTTTAACTCCTCCGTGGTCTAGACAAGCATATAATACGGTCATATGAGTTTAACTCCTCAGTGGTCTAGACAAGCTTATATTTATTAGGGATAATTACAGAAATCCCCTGAGGTTTGGGCTAATTACAAAAAAATCCAGAGATGTTTTAAAATTACAAAAAGCTACTCCAAGTTTAATTATGTCTTAAATTTAAGGGGTAATTGTTATATTTCTATAAATATCAGAGGGGTTATGAAATATTTTATACTTATGAAGGGGAGAAATTTAAGACGGAATCAAACCTCAAGGGACTATTTGTAAGTTGTAATATTCAAAAATCTCTGGAGTTTTTGTAATTAGCCGAACCCTCAAGGTTTTTTTGTAATTATCCCTATTTATTATGACAACATGGTAGACAGGGAAGCTTATTAAGCTATAGTCTTAGAGGAATTCTGGCATATGTGAGCACAACAAAGCAAATAGGTCACACTTTATTTGAGCATTATTATACAAAATGGAGACATCTATACAGACCCCTTATTTAAATATAGTATAGGGACGTAAAGGAATACCTCGATTATAAGCTCCGAGCTTCAAATAATATACAACTATGTGACTTCATCTCATATGTTGCTAACCCGGCCTCAACAGGAACACCATCCACAGTGAAAACCCGGGAAAAGGAAGTGCTGTATCGACCAGACAAACCCAAGTTGTGTCAACTGCAAGTGGTGGGAGAGTAACTTTTTCCGAATGATCACCACTGTTGAAAGCAATAAATAAGTCACCACCGGCATGTAAAGAACCGGATGTTGATTGGCTTAATTGTGCATCAGCTTTCAAAGTCATAGCTAGAAATTTGCACGACTCGTCATCCCATTTTGGCGGGGATTGTTCGGTACCACGCCATTCAATGTTCTCTTCTTTCAGAAAGCTCCTATTCTGAAGAAGATCGTCACTTTATTTTCAATGAGCTCAAAAATGAAATGAATTTTGCAACCTGAATCCCAAAGCCTGAGTTTAAGCCATTCCAATCCAACGGTTTTCGGTCGGTATATGCTGGGGAGCCTCCAGTTGATTGGCCACACTCGTCTCCCATGTTAAGCACCGGCACGCCCAAAGAAATAAACAAAATGAAGAGGAAATTGCGGATCTGTTTAAGACGTGTCTCTAGCACAACGGTTTTATTCGTGGGGCCCTCTTCCCCACAGTTCCAACTACACTGTGGTTCCAGATCACTACCACTGAAGCTGACTAAGTCGACGAGAGTAAGTCCGACATTTCTTGTAATAAAATTGAAAGAGAACGCCGGGCCTCGGCCACTCAAAAAGAGATCCCCGCTACCACAAAGCCGTGTCGCGAGGTTGCTTATAGGACCTTGACCCCTCAAAAAGTTCCTGACGTCGACACAAAATTTTCCGTTCATCTCCGCCCATCTCTTCCAGTGAGGGAAAACCGTTTCTTTCGTCTCCACGCCGTGTGGGTCCCACGAGTCTGCTATTATCTTGACTTTCGAAAGTAACGGATCGAAAGCAATAGCTTCAATCAAAGGAGGGCGTGAAAGAAACTCGCCATGGCCACCTCTCGTGAGAGAAGATGCGTTAACGAAACAGAATCCATCAATATGAAACTCAATTACCCAGTATCGGAGACTCTCTAAGATCATTTGTTGAACAATGGGGTAATTGCAATTTAAAGCGTTTCTAGATTTCAACTCCTCTCCTCCATTAACACTATAATAAGAAGAATTATCGATTTCTCTTAGTGATGCAACCTCACTAGTATGAGTGAAAACAACTTCCAGTAAGACCTCTATTCCACTGGCATGCAGTTTCTTCACCATCTCCTTCATGGATTTAGCAACAGTCGTTCGGTCGCCAGAAGGTCCATATAAGCTTCCAGGAGAAAAGAAATGCCAGGGGAAATAGGGTCCCTTTTGCTCATCAAAAGGAAGATTGGCTCTAATAAGATGGCGTTGACACCGAGATTCTTGAAATGATGCAGTTTCTCAGAAATACCAGCGAAAGTTCGGCAATATCACCAGGTAACTTACTGGACTTATCTATTGTAAAACGTGTAACATTCAATCTATAGATAATTAATTTCTCCATTGGTAAGCTAGGACGAAAATCACCACTCCAATCAAATGCAGGTTCCTCGCACAGTTTTCCAAGGAATTTTCGAGGCAAATCCAACCCAAAGTCTTCAATAACCCTAGCATAAGGATCCAACAGAACACGATGCCCTTTATTTTCAGTACCATTCCTGCATCGATAGCCATAGCCCACAAAGGGCAAAGAACAATCTAACAAAGCATGCCAGATATCACCCGAGCGATTGACATATGGATCGAGATCAATCTCTAAAGCAGGTTTGTCTGCTCTGCTGTCTGCATATAGGCATAGAACAACACTCTCCACGTTGCGTGAGAAAAAGGCAAAGTTGATGAGTCCATCATCTGTAAAAGAAATGCCCAATGGAGAAGGACGCCCGAGCCAAAACCTACTGGGACAATGAAATTTGTTTTCCTGTGGCTTCTGATTGTTGAGAATTTCGAATTAGAACCTAATTGGGACTTCAATAGAATTGAGACGTAGAAAGGCGATAAACTTTCGTCAAAATCTAACTCAACAGCTAATGTACCAACGGAATTTTTCACGAATGGGGTTTCAATGGTACTCTGTTTGCTATCAGCACTGGATTCTTTAAAGTCCAATGGCATAAAACTTGTTGAATCGGATCTAAACAGCCCCCATATCATAAATAGCTCCCCCTGTCCTTCACAATGATCCAAGAATTCAACTTCAACATGAAGTCCATATTTGTTATTATTCTTTTTTTTAATAATTACCTTTAATTGACCACCGATCTCCATCATAAATCTATAAGTTGCCACATTTTCTGACATTTTCACAACAGAAACATCTGAAGTTGCCAATGCTTTCAGTACATGATGGTTGTAAGAAATCCTTCTGGCAGGTTTCATAAGTTGTCCGTGAACTGTTTTCTGTTTGAGATTCAATTTATTAGAATCACTTGTAACCCTTCTCCCATTTTCCCCACAACTGGCGGCAAATAACTTGGATGATTCCAAGGCTTCAATGCTTAGGCAATGTGATTGCATCACATATGGTACTGAAAGCAAGGCCATTCAGACATACAGAAAGGATTAAAATCACAAAATGGAGTTTGATTAGATATATTCTTGCAATATCTTCCTGCCCAAAACAAGAATATTGGATTAGATTGGGGAAAAGCCATAAAACTAAAGACTTTTCAGTCCTACTACAAGTAGAACAAAAAAAAACCCCCCACACACACAGTCCACATTTTTCTTTTCTACTTTTTTTCCCTCTTCAGGGCATAGTGCATATAATTTTTGGAGAAACTATCCTCAGAAAGTTTAAAAAATTCTATCAATATGTTAATGTAATAGGCAATAGCTTTTTGATTGTTCTATGGGTAATATCAACATCAAGAAACACAGATGTCGTATGATCATATTGGCCCAAAAAATATTTCAGATACATCTTCGATAAGGACTATTGCTCCCTAAAAAAGAAAAAATAAAGTACTGCATATAAACATAAGTAAAATGCAATTGCATTAGTAACTAGAAAAATCCCAATCACTCAGGAAAACAATGCAACACATTGAGCCAACTAAGTACGAAGAACAACAAGTGGATTCTCTATTTCAGGTGGTGTTTCATCACGTATTCCAACATCACTATTACACGCTAAATGTACAAAATGACGTCATCAATGCACACGTAGCATGGACTGATCTTACTAAATATGAGATGAAACACAACATGAATATAGAAAGAGTACGGATTGTCAAAAACTGCCGCAAGAGTTATAAACATACAACAAAACAAAAGCTTCTAATTTAAACGGAGGAAGCCGGGATGCGCGTACTTCTTCAAAAATGTTAAATTATGGGGGCTTGGTACGGTCCAAACTTGAAGCGTACCCAATATGAGAAGAAGAGCTAGCCACCCAAGTGAAGTTTCATCCTAAAACCAATTGGTGATTGGAGGAATAGTTCACTAGGCTTATAAGTTAAACTCTCTTTCTCTAATTAATAAATGAGGCACGAGGGGCAACTCACAAGTGACATGGGTGGCGCCATTCACACCCCCTTTTCCTCTAAGCACACCCCCTCCCCCATAATGACAAAAATGCCATGAATTTAAAAGACTATATAATACTCTTAGTATGGTAGATGGCACGATGGCTCAAATGATAGATGGCATGATGGTATAATAACTCAAATGGGATGGTATGATGGCACGGCCATCGTGCCCCCCGCCATCATGTCATGTGGCGGGGTGCCTCAAATGGGATGGCATGATGGTACGATACAATGGCGGATCAAGGGGGCAAGTGGGGAAGTTTTCCAAGATTGTTTTTTCTTCTTTAATGTACTTGTTATTTAGTCTATAACTATGGATATACTAAGGGAAAAATACATTCGCCCCACCAAAATTTTTGAGAAAAAATCTTGTAATTGTCTTAAAAAATAGGTTCGTACTCCCAAGTCTCAAATCCCCGCATCCGCCATCGGCACCCGGTAAATGGCATGATGACTCAAATGGGATAGCACGACCATCATGCCATGTGTGTTTAATGAAGGAAGGGTAAATTGGGGAATATGGGGTGTATTAAGTAGACATGTTGTTTTTAAAAGAGAGAATGTGGTGTATTTAGAAAGTTAGGTATCTTTTGGTGTAAATAATGGCGCCCAGTGACATATCTCATAGAAAAAAAGAAAGAAAATAAGGAGAATTTTTAACTACCCATTTTGGATAAGGGAATCTCTTTTCTACCCACTTTTTAACCATACTACTTATATACCCACAATGACCGAAATGCCCTTAATTTAAAAAAAGTACTCGATTTTAAAAACATTCAAATATACCTTTTCAGGTTTAACTTTCACAATTCCCAATATATAACGTGATAAGGGTTATATAACGTGATAAGGGTTTTATAACGTGTTAACTCTTATCAAGATATATAACCTTATAACGTGATAAGGGTTATATAACGTGATAAGAGTTTTATAACGTGTTAACCCTTATAAAGATATGCAACCCTTATAACGTGATAAGGGTTTTATAACGTGATAAGGGTTTTATAACGTGTTAACTATTATCAAGATATATAACCCTTATAACGTGATAAGGGTTATATAACGTGATAAGAGTTTTATAACGCGATAAGGGTTTTATAACGTGTTAACCCTTATCACGATATGTATAACGTGATAAGGGTTATATAACATGATAAATGTTATATAACGTGATAAGGGTTTTATAACGTGTTAACCCTTATCAAGATATATAACCTTATAACGTGATAAGGGTTATATACCGTGATAAGAGTTTTATAACGTGTTAACCCTTATAAAGATATATAACTCTTATAACGTGATAAAGGCTATATAACGTGATAAGGGTTTTATAACGTGATAAGGGTTTTATAACGTGTTAACTATTATCAAGATATATGACCCTTATAACGTGATAAATGTTATATAACGTGATAAGGGTTTTATAACGTGATAAGGGTTTTATAACGTGTTAACTATTATCAAGATATATAACCCTTATAACGTGATAAGGGTTATATAACGTGATAAGAGTTTTATAACGCGATAAGGATTTTATAGCGTGTTACCCTTATCACGATATGTATAACGTGATAAGGGTTATATAACGTGATAAATGTTATATAACGTGATAAGGGTTTTATAACGTGTTAACCCTTATCAAGATATATAACCCTTATAACGTGATAAGGGTTATATAACGTGATAAGGGTTTTATAACGCGTGTTAACCCTTATCAAGATATATAACACTTATAACGTGATAAGGGTTATATAACGTGATAAGGGTTTTATAACGTGTTAACCATTATCAAGATATATAACCTTATAACGTGATAAAGGTTATATAACGTGATATATTATAACACGTTATATAAAATAATTTTACAACGTGTTATACTATAACACGTTATATTATAACGTGTTATAGTAATAAACACGATAATTAGTTTAAAAAAAGAATCAAAGCTTTTTAAAATCAAAAAAATTATAAAATATTAAATATGAAAATTTTAAAAAAACTATACACCTTTTTTTTAAACATTTGCCATTTATTTAAAATCTTAAAATTATAAAATAATAAAACTCAAAATTATTTTTACAAAATTGTTTTTTTATACTAAACGATTTTATAAAAATCTGAATTTATTTTAATTAAACTACAAATTGTGTTAAAAAATAAAAATCTGAAAATAAAGAAAAATGTATTTTATGTAAGATAGAAAATACCCCACCTACTTTTACTTTCCCACCACTTCTTGCTTTTTAATATTCAAGTGTCAAGGGTATTTGGGTAAAAGAACCATAAAAGTGGGTAGAAAAGATGATATTTTATCTTGGTGGCTAAAAAAGAGGTTGACCTATCCAATGTGGGTATTTTATACCATATCCTCAGAAAATAAAATCCCCAAAAACAGTGATAATTCACTTCTCCGGGAGAGATGAAATAGATACACTTCCAGAAAGTAAAGAGCAACTTCAAAGATAAAGTACATTACTAATTGCGCAGAGTGATTCAAATCTTATTCTACAGTTCAACACAGAATCAGAGGCATTAAGCAAACTGCAAAAAAGAAGCAAGTTACAATCATGGCGGAAAAAAAGAGAGAGAATTAGAACTCACAGCCCATCTGGAGATGTAAATGGCCCGTACAGAGTGACTCTATCAGATCAAAATTGCCCTGGAGATGGATAATGATGAGCTAAGAATGTTCACTGATTTGTCATCGAGGCTTGGAGAAAATAAGAACAGAAAAAATGAGAATTGGAAATAAAGTGTGATTTCTTTTTTAATCAAATAATTTGCGTAATATTTAAACGGGTATATGGATCAGGACCGTGAGGGCCGTGCGTATTGCCAAAGTTATTCTCAGGACCAAACCCATGTTTTCCCTCAATTGAAGTTGGGCTTGGCCCAACATCTTCAAATTTAGAGAACTTTTTTTTTTTTTTTTTGACAGAAAAATTTGGAGAACTTTTTGAGAGATTATTTTACTTTTAATTTTAATCCTGTAACTTTGGCTTATTGCAAATAAATCCTTTTGCTTAAGTTCTTTATCGGTTAGGGCAATTGGTTTGGTTTAGGGCAGATGTCCGAGACCCACCCTGTAGAGCTGGTTAAATGTTAGGGCCGGCTCAGTTCGGGCTAGTGACAAATTTCGGGTCGGGCCGAAGGGTACGACTTTTGATCGTATCACAAAAATGTTTAGTTTAGTCTAATCCGTGTATATATTTTGTACACAAAATCTATTGGGTTTGGGCTAAAAATTCGCCAACTCCACCATCGTCAGTAGGGCCAAATAGGCACGATTGTTTTTTTTTTTTTTTTGGGGGAGGGGTGGGGGGCTAAAAAACATTGCCTTATCCAATCCAAGTCTCGGATCAGATTGCATTTTGGTAGTTCTACAACTCTGTCCCGAATTCGACAATGACCCACTAGACCCCTGAATCCACTATGACAAATACTTGTATTATCTTTCATTTTCACCCCTACAACTGTAATGTCAAATATAATGCCTATTCAACTAAAAATGAATGAAAACTACCAACAAGTGATTTTTACATGTTATAGTAGATAGTAGAACTAAAAAAAAACTAGATAAAAACTCTTTTAAAAAAGACTACACGTCAAAAATGAAATAAATAAATACTAAATCTCTGGAATAGTCCAATTAGAGGACTAAACAAAATTTGCCAAATAGAAACAACCAAAAATACTATTGTAGCATTTATACACTAGACATGCGTCACATGCCCAGATGTGAGCCATGTTTTTTTTTCTTTTTCATTAATGTTTTTTAAATTGTAAAGTTTTGAAAAGTATAGCGGTCAAAAGCACCAGGCCGGGGCTTTTCCTAAAATCGGTCTGGATCGGGCCACGCCAAACAGTACCCTGGTCCTTAGGCCACAAAAAATGGGAATCAAGCCCGACCCAAACATTGAAAAATACACTAAAAATGACGGGTAGATTGGGCCGATTGGGCCAAGGCCTCACCGATCGCCGATCGTCTGGGATTTTGAGGCCCGATTTTTTGGGCCTAGAATATTAAAGCCCACTCCGGGGAAAAAAAAAAAAAATTCAATTTGGTCGAATCGGGTTTAATTGACAAACTTTATTGAAAAGTGATTGTTATATGCTTTTTCAACCATGTATCCAATAAGACAACAACCCCTTGATGGGCCACGTCACTTAAGTCAGCATTAACATTAGGCTCTCATTCCCTCATATTTACAAAGTTGCCACCATTTTATTTCTCAATATTTTACAGTGAGTTTGGGCGGATCCGTCCCATGGATTTAGACCCATGAGCAGGGCCGATCCTACCAATTTTTTTTTACCTGAGTTGAGCTTTAATTTGAGAATGTTTAATTTTTTGCCTCTTTAATTTGAGAATTGTTTAATTTAGGGCTTTTGATAAAAATTAAATGTGATATATTGTTAGCAATTAGCAAGGCTACAAGGCCCAATGGAATATGAGTCCTTCATTCTTGTGATATATTGTTAGCAACTAACATGGCTACAAGGCTAGAAGGATTTAGGCCCACACAATGTGGATCATTCATTCTAAATCACAAAATACAAAAGTAATTGGTGAGTGTTAGAGAATTTTTGTAACCGCAAGTCTACGGTGTCAAGTTTTAATATAGAGTAGTAAGGTTGTCGAATCCATAGGAATAATTATCGAATTATTGCTAAGTACTATAATATAGTAGTCTAACTTTATTTAGAAATTCAATAATTGATGGAGTTGATTATACTAAAAATACTAAAAATAAATTAAGACTATGAAAATATCAATGAGTTTATCCAAATGATTAAATGAATTCTAGAGGTATGATGAATCTAGTTATCCCTTATGTTGTCAATATGGTTTATCAATCATCAATTATCAATTTATAAGTCAAGATTTCTACAATAATCATTCCCTTTCTCAAGTGCCAATGATTTTAGATTCAATTGGGAAATCAATATCTCTATAAAAATCACCAATCAAAATATCAATAAAAGCTATGAATCTTGATAAATGACTTCAAAGGATTCACAAATCTCTCAATTTTATGAAATCCTAGATTATGCTATTCCAAGGTCATGTATTCAATTACCTCTCTCAAGTGTCAAATCAAATACACCAAACAATCTAAATTATTGATCAAGTAATTTAGAAGCAATAGATCTAAATAGCACAAATAAATTGATAGATCTAGATTAACAAACCACAATCTCAAAACATAAGTTCAAACATAGATTACATCAATCCTCTAGAATTATAGAGTTTAGCTCATAATTAAAGAAAATGAATCCATGAAAATACAACAATACATCTTACAAGATATGAAGAAAGCAACAAAATAAGAACAAGAGTTGAGGATCTTCTCTATTTCTAGATGATAGAAGCCTCCAATCTTCTTCTCCAAATTCTTCTCAAAATGCTCAAATTCTTCTTCCTTGTCTTGTAGCTGTTTTATTGCCTTCCCAAGGGTTCCAAGATGCCCCAATTTCAAGCCCCAAGGATGGTATTTATAGTACACAAAAGTCCAAGAAGGGGTAGGTGAACATAGGATTTTCGCCCCTGGTCTTTGCGGCGCCCAAAGACAACGTTGCAAGATTGTCGCCGGCGCTGCAGCGCCCAACTCGATTTTTTTTTCTGTTCGGGCGCTGCAGCTGGTCTTGGGCGCTGTAGCGCCCGGCCGCTGTCCGGATTTCGCTGTGCGCTACAGCAGCGTCTTTTTTTGGCGCTGTAGCGCCACCCAAACGTCCGAATTTGGTTTTCCGTCCTTCATCAAAGTTGTAGCCCTATCTCTTAGCTTTTTATAGCCACTTGAATCAGCTCAATATCAATTTTGTAGAGAGAGTTATGACCAAAATACGAAACCCTGCCATTGCTAGAAATTCCAGACGCATTTGGACTTTTCTTCAAATCAATCTCTCGTTGTTTGTTCGTTCGTACTTCTTTTGATACACGATTCATTAATATGACTATAAACTCGATATAATTGGCTCTCAACATGGCTTGACCCCTCAAATGACTCGAAACAATGGAAAATAATGCCTAAACTATGAGATATAACAAAAATGACTCAAAATACTCAAAAACAACACAAAACTCTAGTGTAGGAAACTCAAATCAATGGTATAAAACCAAATGAACAGTGAGTTTTAAGGTGGAATGCATCAACCACTGCGCTATACACAAACTTTGTTCATAAACTTATTTATTTTAGATTTAGATATGTGTTATATATAAAAGGTATACATAAATATTTGTCCCCTAAATTTTGTAATTTTTTTTGGGCCGAGTCAATTGACTCGTCCGATTAATATTATGAGCGATTTGCCCGTGAGACAGTCTTATATAAGTTTTTGACTTTAATATTATGTAAGTCCACATTATCTTATCATGTTCGTACTCAAATAATAAATATTACCATTTATTGTCGAGAAGGGCAAATTAACAAATCGCTCATAGTTGAGGGATATAATTAGGGGTGTTCATTCGGCCAAATCGAAATGAACCGATAATTCGGTTAACCGGTAATTCATTTGGCCAAATTCCAGAACTAAAACCAAAATGAATCGGTTTTCCGTTTTAGTTTGAGGTGAATCGATAATTTAAAAAAAAGGGAAAACCCTGGAAATGTAGACTGTACTGTAGTGCCAAAAATGAACCCACCTACCAAAAAAACAAACTGAATATTGCAAGTTCCAACAAAAACCAAAAAACATGAATATAGTCCCACACATTACAATACACTATTATAGTCCTCAAATGCAAATGTGTAACAAAAGTGCAAGTGCTCACATCATATAGTCCCATACACTACAGTCGAACAAAAGTGCTCACATCGCAAATCACACCTAGTAATCATGAGTTACATTACAAACAGAAACAAAATATCAAACTTCTACAAATACATAATTTTTGAGGAATTCTACAAATACATAATTAATAACTGATTAAAGGCTAAAATTATGCACAATTTACAAGTTAGGGACTTAAAGTTAGGGTTCTAAAGAAATAAATATAAAAAATTGAAATATACTTGATTAAATAAAACCGTAAGACTGTGTGAGGTTGTGCTCCGCCGGATGAACAGGGATGATCGCCGGAGTCAGACTGTGCGTGAGGCTGACTGGATGAGGGAGAGATACGAGAGTTGAGACAGACAGAAGCTGAAGTGTAGAAGCAGATGAGAAAAGTGAGGCTGTGATTGGTTGTACTTTCATTCCATCTACTTTTATTTTCTGAGTGAATAATAATGATTTTTTTTAAAGTGAAAGTTAGATGAGTAGAGAAAAAATAATAATTGTATTGATATGACTAATAATCTTTTAGAGACGTCGATTGTTTTTGGGATTTTTTTGTGGAAATAATAGTGTAAAATATAATGTAAGAAAATCAAATAAAAAATAAAAAAAATCTAAAAATATGTAATAAGAACCTCATTTTATATATTTTGTTAACAAGATTAAAAGAAAAATAATAAATAAATTAAAGAAATTATCGAAATTCTTTATATAAATAGGGAGATGAGAGAAATAAATAGTATAATAAATAGTTAGTCAACCGAACCGAAACCTACGCCGAAAATTCAATTCGAACCGAATGGTTCGATTTTTATTTTTAAAATTTTTGGTTATTCGGTTCGATTTCCCCTTTAAAATTTCGATTACCCGAACCGAACCGAATAACCGAAATGTTTTTTTTTAATAATATCATAAGTTGCATATCCCTAGATGGAAAAGAGGTGTCAATTCCGGCCGACCGAACCAACTGCCCGCTGGCTAGCCCAAAAAGCCCGACTTTTTTAGTGTAATTTTCATTTTTAGGTCGGGTTGAGTTCCCCATTTTTGTGGTCCGGAACACTGTTTGGTCCGGCCCTACCCGACCCGATTTTTGAAAAGCCAGCGAGTCGGCCCGGCCCGCCCGATCTTTTGACAGCTACTCACTCATGGAATAAGCGTTTACCATTTCTTTTAATTTTACGGAGTAACAACTAACAAAGTAGTGTCAACTGTCAAGTTCAGCGCTTCAACACTGAAATAAATAATTTATTTTATTTTTATATAATAATAATGAGTAATGACTTGGGTTTATTGGCTGGCGACAGGCTGTCAGCAACAAAGTCCCCCACTCTCTCATACAAAAGACTACAAACCTCTTCCTCGAGTTGTTTTTATTCTCTTTTTCTCTCACACATACACATACCTTTTCTCTGTGATTTTTGCTTGATTTTGCTCTCTTTCACACACTAGGGTTCTAAGGTGGATTTCAGATTCGTAGTTTGAGGTCGGCGGATCGGTTGTTACCAACTCGTAAGCTTTCTCCAGATCCTTATTTCTTGTATGTTTGTTTTGGAGTTCAGTTTTTCTTTTTTTAAAATGGTGAAATTTAGAGTGCGATTTCTAGTTGGGTGAATGTACGGATTGTTTGAAGGTTTTTCTCGAGATTTATTGTTTCCGTTGTTTCGGAGAATTGGTTTTAGTTGACATTTAGTTTTTTTTTTGTTTATCTTTGTGCCGCAACTGTTATGCATGTCTGGTTTTGTGTGTTTTTAAGATGGCGTTTGGCCTTGCTTTTAGCGAGTAGCGACTGTAGATTATGAAATTTAGTTTGCTGTAGGAATGCTGCTTTCTGTGGTGAATGTAGTAGAAGGAATTGATTTTGTATTTGAGTTTACTCGTGCTTACTTACCTGAATACTATGCTTATCTATCAATAGTATAAGTAAATTTTGAGCAAATGGCATCAACAGTCTAAGAGTTAGAGCCTTGCAGTTTCGAAACGACGGAAAATGGATGATTGCTGGATCTATGAAAATAATTGGACTTCAAGATTTGGTCAATCCACTGTTTAAAGATATACTCATTGTTGAAGGTGCTATGAATTGGATAAGATTTTTCGAAGTAAAGAGGTTTTAAATTCCCAGAAGGTATCTGAATTACGATTGGAAGGTTTTAAGTCGGCCATACAACACGTGACATAGATGTTGAAGTAGGAGCAGGAATCTGAATTACGATTGGAAGGTTTTAAGTCGGCCATACAAAACGTGGCGTAAATGTTGAAGTAGGAGCGCACTGTAATTTGGCTGCTATAATGCAACTTTATTGGTGCTCTATGTGTAACATGATTTTCCAACAGCACGATGATGCACATCCCATCACATCGGTTTGGTAAACCTTGATAAAGTTCTATTGCACACAAATTTCTTTTATCTTGGCTTTGTTTCCAGATTATATTTAAAAAAATATAGAAGGATGACCCGATATTCTCTACTTCTAACTTATGGGGCCAAGTGAAAGAATATTTAAGAATACTGGCTATTTCACTCATGGAATCACTAGAAAAACTTGGTTTGTGAGATTTTTTTTAAGATAGATATTAATGTAGTCTTGGGAAATCCAATTTTACCTCATGTGTATGATTCGCTATGCGCGTCTGTTGATTAGTAAAATTCTAATTGGATGGGGCTTCCATATGCATACAATTTTCTTTGGTTTTGCTGTCTTTTTGGAGAAACAACTTCCGCGCTTCCTTTTTTAGCTTCTGATGGCAGTCCATTAAAGATTGCTACAAGTTATGTCCTAATAAGTCTCTTGGGTTTTGTACTCGATATATCCTGAGTCTTGGATTATACTTTTCTCCGCTGTTTTATTGTTTAGCTTGCAACTTGTTATCATCAGCTCAACCACATACCACTTAATCATTTAAGTGGTTATATTGCTGTAGACAATGATGGAACAACTCTTACTTTTATTATTTGATTAAATTTTCTAAAAAACCAAACTTTGCTAAATGTAAAGTGCATTCTGAAAAAAATTGTAGACATGATTTAGTTCTGTTTGATGGTGTCTTGTCTGATTACTGTAGACCTCACTTATCTTTGCATGCCATGCACATTTGACAATTTTGGTTTTGGCCATAGTTGCCTAATCAAACCTTAGATCACCATGTTCGTTTTTCTTCCTATATTTCCCTTTTCCTAATTATCTCCTCAAAATTTTGATCACTGTAATTGGTTCGGGAAGAATCTGTTGAGTGGTTATTGTTCTTTCAGTTTTACATATTATTCTCATGTCTCTATGCATTGGCTTTATATCTCCAAGAACTAATTATACATGGCAATGTAATGCATTTCTTTAAAATGAAATTGAGGGTATCATTTGGCATTATTCTCAATCTCATTGAGATTCATGCAGGCACAAGCACTCACATACACACTTGGAACATGCAATATACGTTTTAATACTAACACAAATTACTGATGAACCAATTTATATCATTTCCACATTTGATTTATTTCCTGAAGTTGAACAGTTTAGTGTTTCTTCTCTGTTGTTTTGAAAATTAATCATTTTTGTATACCTCGTTTTTGGTGCAGATTGTTAGGCTGGTTGATCAGTCCTGAAAGGTTAAGTTTCATATGTCCGTATTCTTTATAAGTAGACTTTTCAACCAGAATTCAGTGGAGGTTGAGAATGAGGGCAGAAAGTTATAAAGCACTTCTTGTTTCCTTTTACCCCTTGTTGCTCAGGGAGCATCTAATCAGTCTCTCAAGTAGTTGTTTATGATTGTTTTGGAGTCGATAGGAGTCTTCAATAATTGCAACCAAGTTTTCTCGGCTTGCTTGCACTCTCTGAGGAACCCTGTACTCGATAGGGGATTATTTTGTGTCCATGCTGGCGGAGAGCATGCGTGGATTCTGTGTTTTGGGTAATGCCCCAGAAGAGATTTATTGCTGATGCACTCAGTGTGGTGACGATTTGTCTTGTTGCTGTATTGGTCCTTTTGGGTTTGTTTTGCATTATATATACAATTTACTTCCGCAAACGGATCCGTAGTCAAGGTCTTGTTCGGCTTAATTATTTCACCGGCCCGTGGATTATCAGAATTACATACATTTTTTTCGCCGTGTGGTGGGCGTTGGTGAAATTATTCGGTTGAATCTTTTGAGACGCAACGGAAGAATCTTGGATGCCCTCGACTCGAAATGGCAGGAGAATGTTTGCAAATGCTACATCGTCTCAAATCTGGGATTCGCAGAACCATGCCTGTTTCTCACCCTCATTTTTCTTCTTCGCGCATCGTTACACAGGTCAGGTACCTTAAGTCAGAAGTGGAACGCGAAAACAGCCGGTTTCGTTCTTCTTTACTGCTTACCGATGTTCATCCTTCAGCTTGTAGTTATTGTAATCGGACCAAAGTATAAGGATAAACTCATTCCAAAACTACCTTCTTATTTCATCAAAGCAGCTGTTTCTTCCGATACGGATATTGCCCTCTGCACTTACCCTCTATTGAGTACCATCTTTCTTGGTCTTTTCGCTACTGTTCTAACTGGCTACTTGTTCTGGCTCGGTAGACGAATTCTTCATTTGGTCATCAATAAGGGTTTGCAAAAGAGAGTGTATGGGTTAATATTTTCCATTTCTAGTTTTTTCCCATTAAGAGTTCTTCTTCTTGGTTTATCGGTCCTATCTACGCCCGAAAATGCTGTATTTGATGCCATCGTATTCTTGGCTTTTCTTTCCTTTTTATGCTGTGCGGGCGTGGGTATCTGTGTTCTTGTCTACTTTCCTATTGCCGATTCTTTAGCTCTGAGGAGTTCTCAAATAGATATAGAAGCTAGGACCGGTGACGTGTGCAATGACACCATTTCGCTAATTGCTAATCAGGGCCCTGTTGAAGGAAGTATCGTGGGTAGTCCTGTGAGAAACTCGAATGCTTCTGAAAACAGTGGATCGATTTCATTTCGTACGATGGAAAAAGATGAAGGTTTTGTGGAACTGAGCCTTTTTACTCAGAGCCAGCATTTGACTCCACCCGGGTCGCCTAGAGTTCTTGGCTGGCCTATGATTTCTCCTCCGGCACAAGGTAAGGCACCCTAATTGGTGCTTGCTGAAAGGTAATGGTGGCAAAACCATTTTTGTTGTGAACTCACTGTTTGTAAAGGTTGTTTAGCATTTTGATAAGGATTTGCTAGTTTTGTTTTTTTGTTTTAGTTTGGTGGTTAGATATATAGTGGTGTGCTTGTTATCCACCTCATTTTTTGTTGGTGGCAGTTTTAATCTGTATTACTTAAAGTCTTAAACCATGTCTCTTGTGGCAATTTTACAGTTGTGCTGACTATCAAGGCTACTTCTGTTTTTGACTTTCTTCTATGTTAGGCAAGGGCTTAAATTCGTTCTGTTTTTCTATTTTTCTCCATTTGAATTTGAATTTTTTTCTCTTGAAAAGATAAAAAGTAAATAAATAAACTGGAAGCAGAAATGTGTTTTTGGTCAAGAGAATCATATATGTCCTTGTGGTTGGGGTGTAAATGAATCAAACATGATATTATTTGAGTTTATTTGAGTTTTTTATCGAGCTTAAACAATTGTGTATGAATTTGATTATTAATTGAATTGATTTTGAATAAGTTTTAGTTGATTTGAACATCAATCGAGTTCGAGTAGTTTGATATTTTTACATATTGCTTATAATATTTTAGTTAAACAAGTTACGCTCGAGCTGAACTTTATCTTCTATGAATGGAAAATGTTTTCAAGTTTGTGTTTGTTATGTTAATGAATCGAGCTAAAATGAGCTTTTAAAGCTTACCGTCTCTAGTCGAATATCAAATATTTTAGCTTGTTTTTCAGCTATACCTCATGGTTTTCATTGGGGAAGTCTCGGATTGGACATATTGAACAATGAGGTTATAGTAAAGTGTTGGACTTTGAATAGTCGTCCAAGGCTCTTAATGTATGGGCCTCAGCGTTTGAGTTAGACTTGGAGAACGAATTAAAGCATATTGACGCTTACGTTTTGGATTGTTGCATTCGAAATTGAAGATTTCAAATCTACAGTACCAAATCAGTTAAACTTGTTTGGAAAAAATGAATTTAAAAATATCTTAAAGTAGTATAAATACTAAAATCCAGTTATATCAAACTTGATTAAAAGTAAACTCATTGGATAATCATATAAAGCATATTATTTTGAATTTTCATATAAAAATCTAGACAAATTTGAGATGTGTTATCATATACAATTGAACTCAAGCATATACTTTCACAATTTGGGCTCAAACTCGATAAAATTGGGCTACAATTGTTTATGAAAAATGTTCATTTTCGTTGTGTTAGAGAAATATATTTCGAAAGAAAGAAATTTCTCTTTTTCCCTTTTAAGTGTTTGAGACCGATACAATAATAGTTGTGTACGTATATCATGATGGTAGATCGATATACTTATCTCATGACGTGAGATAAAAATTAAGAATCCACTTATGTAATAGAGTTGATCCACTAAAGTCTTGAGCAGCGACGTGCAAGGGTAAACTCGGATAGGATAGGATTGTGTGGCGTCGGGCCCTTCGGGTGTCATATTTTGGCCGAGTTTACCGTCAAAGAAAGAGAGAGTTGTGGCAGCCAGAGTCTTACTGTAGACTTAGATGCGGCGTGACTAAACAAACACAAGCAATTGGTGAAGCCCATATTCTATTCTGAGATTTTGACATTCACTCGAAATAAGCAAAGTTATGTTCTTTAGCATTGTGCGCTTGTCCAAGTCAGCCGGTATTCACCTCCTCTTGGGCAGGGCATCGGGATTTGCTTGTCTAATTTACCCATTTTCTATCGTCGTTGATCCAACTATTTGATGCATGTGGGGTTGCCCACCAGACTGGGGAAAGGAGAAGTTCAAGCGAGACTCATCCGGAGAAGATATAAGTCCAGACGGAGCCCCAACCAATTCATAAATATCACCCATGCTCATACCCCAAAGATAGTAATAAGTCTTCTCTTTCTTAGGAAGAAAAGTCTTTTTTTTTTTTTTTTTGTAACCCACAATGTGAATGCTAATGAAATTTTCTGGAAAATACAAATATTCAATTCCTTTTATTTTTCTCCCTACAAATCTACAATCACTTATTCTCATTTTTCAAACAAGCCATCAAATCACCAAGCATTATTAACAATTTTCCCACAAATTATTATATTCATCCACAAGCAATTTGCTTGTTATCCACCTCATTTTGTGTTGGTGGCAGTTTTAATCTGTATCAGTTAAACCATGTCTCTTGTGGCAATTTTACAGCTGTGCTTACTATCAAGGCTACTTCTGTTGAATTTTTTTCTCTTTGAAAAAAGAAAAATAAACTAGAAGCAGAAATGTGCCTTTTTCAAGAGAATCATATGGTAGGGTTGTATATGAATCAAGTAGTTACAAACATTGTATTGTTCAAGCTTAGTTGAATTTTTAACGACCTTCGAAAATTGTGTTTGAGTTTAATTTAATTATTAATCGAATCGAGTTCGAATAGCTTGATATTTTTACACATTTTACCAATTTTATCTAATTAAGTCAAGTTGGAGGCAAGCCTTATATATTTTATCAAACAAAACAATATGTTCAAGCTTGTATTTGTTATGTCAGTGAACCAGACTAAAACTAGCTTTTTAATGATGATATCCAATAGTCAAATAGTTTGTTTTGTTTTCCACATGAGGATTGAATAGTTTGATTTTTTTTTCTTTTCTTTTTCAGTTCTACCATTGTGGTTTTTATCGGGGTAAGTCTTGATGGGAATGAGTAACATAACACAATAACACGATTTGATATCCCTAAGTCTCAAATTGGAATAACCTTAAGACTGTCTCTCTCTCTCTATCTTTTCTCCCCCTTCTCTCTAACCCAAAAGAAAAACCCTAACACAAACTTTCTTCCCCTCCCTCCCCAAACCTCAGCCGCCCCACCCTTCTCTCTCCCCTCCCCCTCCCTCCTTCCCCCCCCCTCCCCTCCATGTTTTTTAATGGAGGGCCACCAATGCGGTCCCTTGGGCGTATGAAGGTGGCCGGAATTTTTTGGGAATGAAAGTGAAAGTGGGCCTGAGCTTCACGGAGGTGTTTTGAGAAGTAGATGATGGGCTACGGTTGTAGATCGGGTGAGGAGAGGCAATTTTCTTTTTTTTTTTTTTTTTTTCGGTTTTTTCGTTTTTTTTTTTGAGTCTTTATTTTACCGGTTGATTTGCGAATCTCGTAGGCGATCGTAATTTCGTCTTGCGGTGCGTGATGTAGCTCGTGCCGGATTTGTTCGAGTTGGGTAGTCTCCTTGAGGAGTGTCCGAGTCCTCCTTTTGGAGGTGATTTAGTTTCCTTTGGAGTGTTTAGTTTTATTTAGTTTTGTGTTTTTAGTTGTTTCTTGTTATGCTCCCTAAATTACGGTGGTTATACCTCTCAGATGCGGAGTTCTCCCTGACATGTATCAATGTATGTATGTTCAAGGTAGAGTGTTCGAACGGGTGGCGGGGGCGGGCCGGCCCGTGCCCGCCAAAACCCGCCACTTGGCGGGCGGGCGGGGCCGCCGAGGTGGCGCCGAGAAGAAACCTCAACCCAACCCAACCCGCCTTGGTCTGCGGGTTGGGCGGGCCGACCCATTAAAAAAATAAAAAATAATAAAAAAATGAAAAAAATATTTTTTATTTATATTATTATTTTTAATGAATTAAATATACTAATGGATAACAAGTACATATTTTATAAATATATTATATACACTTTTATAAGAAATACAAATATAAAATATCAATTATACTATTTTTTTGTCTATTTTATCTAATTTTTCCTTTTTTTATTTTTTTCAATTTATGGCGGGCTAGCCCGTCGGCCCGCCGCCCGCCCGCCAAGCCCGCGACGGGCTAGCCCGTTAGGCCCGCCCTTTGGCGGGCTACTAAATACTAAACCCACCCCTACCTTAGGCGGGCGGGCCGGCCCGACAGGCCGACCCGCTTTGACAGCTCTAGTTCAAGGTGGCCATTTTTGGGTTAGCGATGTAAGTTTTGTTAAGTAATGAATATATTTCTATCGTTTGAAAAAAAGTCTCAAATTGGAACTATTGAACAATAAGGTAAAGGTACGCGTTGGACCGTGTGACTCTGTCTGTGAATGGTCATACAAGGGCTCTTACTACATGGGCCTCAAATGTTTGGGTTAGACTTAAAGAACGAAATTAAAGTCACTCTTAAAAAACTATTTGTGGTAATTTATTAAGTATGATATAAAAATTAAGTTCGATTTTTTAATGATATACTAAATTCGATTTAATCAATTAAAAAATATTTTATTATATAACATACTACTTAAAATCAGTTCCATTAAATTTGATTAAAGTAAACCCATTTGATAATCTTATGAAACATATTATTTTGAATTTTAAACAAAATCTATACAAATTTGAAAGAGGTTGCGTTTGAATATGTTTTCATTTTGGATTTTGGAAAATTTCTTTCTGTTGGATAATATTGTGAGAAATTCGTTAGCGAGAATAATAATTTCTTTTGGAGATGTGAATAGATATAAAATGATAATATAATGATGAAAAATGATGTAATACAAAATAGTAGAATAATGATTGATAGTAAAATTTATGTGAGTGAATGAATAGTGGAATCTATGGGAAAATGTGTAATATGAAGTATGAAAGTACCAAATAATAAAAGATGAACTCCATCCCTAAAGACCACCATTGTGACGCCTAGAAAGCTTCATGGATGAGGTAAATCGCGGGATATATCTCAACGAGTCGAGTCTTGAGTTCTTTACTAAGTCACCACACAAGAAATCATTATCCAACCTGTTACCAGGCCGGATTCAAACATCCACATTGCATGTGTCGTTGCTTTTAGATCAATCCCCACACAAAAATCATCATCCATCAAATGGATTCAAATCTTTACATTGTAGGTATCACCAAACGCACATCACATCACCCAAATAATTAATGAAAATTTACTATGAAGTATGAAATCACCACAAAAAGAATCTTTAAGACCACAATAAGCCCCTGGCATAGCTCAACCAGTAAAGGACTTGGGTGACGCGTGATGTTCTTTGCCTTGCACCCACGGTGTGGTTGTTGAATCCTCCTGCAGTAACGATTTACTGAGGTGGAGAGAACTTTGTGTGTGACTTTCGATCTTTGGCCCCCGAGAGACCTCGACTAGTTGAGATAACCCGCACTTCACATCCTCCACGGCCTCTAGCAAGAAAGACAAGATAGGGAGCGCCGGGGATGATGTTCATCCTTTTTTAAAAACCACAATAACATTTAAAAACAGCCCCAAACTCGTGACAATTGAAATGTTACAAGGCAAATATTGACCAGTCAAAGGGACAGAAACGTAATTTTCCGTGACGGCCTGACGCATGCCGCCGCCTTCAAACCAAAAACCACACGCCTTTTTTACTAAGTCGCCGCCTAAAATATTAATCAATAAATCCCTCTGCAAGGTGTCTAGAAACTTCTTTTTCAATTTTCCCCTTCGTATATTCTTCAGACGCCAAAACAAGGATTTCAGAACCCTAGAGAGAAATCAGTTTGGGAGAGAAATGGCATCGTTTAATGAGGCACCGCCGGGGATGCCAAGTCCGGTGAGAAGATTTTCAAGACAAAGTGCGCTCAATGCCACACCGTCGACAAAGGCGCCGGCCACAAACAAGGTTTTTTTAGGGTTATTTTTGTTTTTAGTCTGTTGATCTACATTTGCGCGATCTGATGATATTAGCCTTGTTTGGTGTAGATCTCCTGGTTTTGTTTTTAATTTTGTTTTTAATAAATCTGATAGTGGTGAGAGATAAGGTTTTAGGTCTTTTTCTTTCTTTTTTAATACTTAAGTTGGTCCTTATTGATTGATACCTGTCAATTTTGTTTTGAATGTGAATGGAAGTAGACTTGCATATTTATATGTTTGTTGATTGTTGATTGCACCAGTTTGTTCATGCTATACCTAACCAGATTTCTTGTATCTTGATGGGGGCTTGTGATTTTGTAGATTCAGGATTTACCTCGAGAACGTTATTTGTTATTTTTACTTTATTTTCATGCTTGTTCTGTCTCATCTCCATTTGCTATGCTTCGAGGATATCCTCATGTATTTCAAAATCTCCAGGTCCCAACTTGAATGGCCTTTTTGGAAGGCAATCTGGTACCACCCCTGGTTATTCTTACTCTGCTGCCAACAAGAACAAGGCTGTAGCATGGGGAGAGGATACTCTCTATGATTACTTGCTTAATCCTAAGAAGGTACTTGACCACGTGTGTAAATGTGTGTTTGAATTTTAGTGATTGTTGGAGCTGGGTTACTTTTCATGGAATATCCATCTCAAAGTTAATTTAATGCCGACAAAGAAATTCCTTCGGGGTATTTGAATCAGTTGTGGGATGTCATTTTTAAGATAGATTGCTTTATGTTTTTATGGGTGTATAATCTTCATGCAGAGCTGGTTTCTTGTAGCTTCTTTGGAAATAGGTTTTGTGACATTTTCTATGTTCTGCTTAAATTATCTTACTCCCTCTATCCAATATTTATTGCTTCTATTTCCTTTCACAATTAGACTTCCTTTATCAAGCCTTTTCTTTTCTTTTATCTTTTGCCCAGAAAATAAATATCCGTCACACGTTTAACTTTAAGTAGTAATCATGGTCACGCTTACTTCAAGGAAATATTCTCGAAAGCTTATTTTTCAACTGGTGAACTCTTTTTGGAATCATATGAACAATGATAGCACACATTATATCTCTTTATCTATTTTCATGCATACACTTTGTCAATTTGATACCTCATATTTGAGTATATAAGTTATTTATCAAGTAACTAGCGCTGGTATAAAATTGGCACAAAATGTTTTATTAAATTTATATAAGGGAGTTCATTATGAATTTATGATGGTCTATAGTTAAATTAAACAATGAAAAATAGTTAGTCGATAATTTGTAATTTTGAAAAAACAAAATCTGGAATTTTACTAGGTAAAGTCCAAACATATTATGTTATGAATCCAAACCTTGTTCACTTCATCGATAAATTAGGATTTTTAGATTGATTCAATTCGATTCGAAAATCGAGAAATCCAATTCGTTTAAATTCGATTCGATTAGTATTGGGACATGAGGAGCTTTCTTTTAGAAGGCTTTATGTTTTTTAGAATTTTACAACCAAGGAAAGTTAGTGAATACAGCCTAACAAACTTTCATGAGCCCAAAGCCATGTGTTCATATACTTGAGAATAGTTATTAAAGCCTCGCCAGGCCACAGGCCATGGTTTATTGCCTCGTTGCTGCCAGGCGTCGCCTTTCTGAGAGGGATAGGCGATTGCTAATTGTGATGTTGTCTTGTTTACATTATTCAGTATTTGACTTGTGCTCCTGTTGCTTGATGATTGATATTGGTGTTTGAGAGAGTTTATCATTGTTTTATATGATTTATTATTTTTATAGTTGATTTTTATAAGAATATAAGTATATAAAATGTTTTAGTTGTTTTCGGCTTGTCGTCTTGTATTGCCAGGCCATTGCCTTTTGTCGCCTAGACCGTCGGGCGCTAGGCCATTACTTGTTGTCGCCTATCACATTAATAACTACGACTACGGTTATGCCAAATGATTAGAATAAGCTTTTCTGAACATGTGTGGCTGTTGTATGTTGCGAAGCTTTGACTTGATTGTGGCTGGTTAATTATCCGTGTCTGCTGCTTGAGAAATGTATTTGTGGAATTGATTGAGCAAGGTAGTTATTGCTATTTTGATTTGGAAAAATCTTAGATCTGTTAAAGGATAAAAGAACCTTAGAGCTATGATCATGAAGGGTATTTTGTTGCATATGGTTTCGTTCCATGTACAAGTTACTACTCAAGAAGCAATGTCTTGGGTGGTCTATTGGTAAAGTATTCATGTCCTGCTATTTTGATGATATTTGTCTCATAGACGGTTGCCTTTCATGTGACTCCAAAGCATGAGACAATTTTTTGGTTGATGTGTGGGGCTTCTACAGAAAACTCACACACACAAACAGGATAAAAAATGATAGGCTGAATCACCTAGTTCTAGTGACAGACATAATTTTACAAAGTTGAGCGATTTGAATTAACTGTGGGCTCGTATGTGAAGTTGTGTCAAGATACTTTTCTCCTTCCCTTTGGAAAATGTTTGGCGGGACTTAAAAGTTGGGTGTTTTGTTTTGACGCAGGAATTTCTATCCAACGATACAAATTGTAGTGCCTCTTTCCCTTTAGTTTTTAGTATCACTAGAATCCATTAAGAGGTACAATCCGATTTCCTAAGAACAAGCTGGGTTATTGAGACAAACTGTGGCTGCTTATGGTAATCATTCCTTCCTACCCATAGAATGTGGGTGGCAGGGATTTAAATGTAAGGTGGTCTGTTTAGATGCATTATAATTCTACCAGTAACTAAGGGATTATCATCTTTCTTGACTGTGAGCAATACTACTCGTATGAAGTCTAAAATTAAATAGATGAGTGATGCCCATATTAGCAACTGCTGTTCATCTTACATGATTCAGAAAATTGTCATTAGGCTTAAGAAAATGACTGTAATTTTCTGGTCCAAGTTTTGTTGCATTTCTACCTAGACGGTGGCACCGGTGGTGATCATTTCCATTTTTCTTTATTGCTTTTTTCTTCTGCGTGGCGGAGTCACGGAAGGAAACCATGTTTACTGAAGGGAGAGATGTTAGAGCATGAAATTTTACATTAGTTACTTGTTACTAACCTTCTACTTTTTCTTTACTGGCAAAATAACACATGTGGGTGTGGTTATTTGAGTGGTTGAATTTTGTTTGGCTGCTTTTCTTTAATTTTCAAGTTGCTAGTGTGAACATGAGAGAGAATCTCTGTTTTTTTCGAATTTTGAAACGAGCGTGCATTTATGTTGGTGCAGTACATACCTGGAACTAAGATGGTATTCCCTGGGCTGAAGAAACCTCAAGATCGTGCAGATCTAATTGCTTATCTCAAGGAGGCAACCGCTTGAAGATTGTTTGGCAAAGCATATTAACATTTTTCGACAGTTGGAGATATCGGTTATTGGTTCAGTTCGGGATTATTTTTCTGGTAGAATAGCTGAATGATACTTGGTCAAATAAAAGGATTATATTCATGCGCTGTGCGTTCTTTGCTTTGATCTATGCCAGACGTGGAAATTTTTGTTACCAGTTATGATTGTGATATTGTTTCCACAATATAATTGATTTTGTGCCATTTAAGGCGTCAATGTATTCCATATATCATATCATTGGTTTATGGACTAGTCGCGTTGCGATGTGGTCCGTTTCCGCCTTCGTTTGCGCGAGCACTTCTGATTGATTCATTCATCCCCAACCCTAATGAATGGTGTGGCAGAATTGGTCATTGTTAAATTCGTTTAGCAAAATCACTTTATTATTGAGTCTTCAATATGCCTGAAACTTTAAAATTTCTCAAAAAATCGTAACGTGAGTTGCATATGAACACAATTGCAACTCAACACAAATAATACGGGATTTTTGGATTTCCAGCCAAAAGTCAGGATTATTAGTGAAACATTGGGTCTTTTCGAGTAACTACATTCCAAGTTTTGCTGAAAATTTTGAAACTTCCCATCTTTTAATGCAATTCACGAGCAATATTTTGTACCATCGTGAAATTTTCGCAAATTGAGGATTTAATCAGAGAATTTTTTAAAAATATAGGGTGATTTTGTCAAATGAAGTTTAAAAATTACAAATTTTGCCGCAGGACCAATGTTGCAAATGAAAAAATCAAAAAGCTTACTGAACAATTAACAGAGATTCAAAAGCGTGCACAGACACCGGATACAATCTTGAGGGAGAAAGGGGTTGAACGGGAATTGGAAGAAACTTTCAAGTTAGAAGAACTCATGTGGCAACAGCGATCTAGAGCATTGTGGCTTAAAGAGGGGGATCGAAACACGAAATTTTTCCATCAAAAATCATCCCAGCGGCAAAAACGTAACACCATTGATCGTATAAAAAATAGCGAAGGGTTGTGGTACGAAACAGACGAGGAGATTGCTCACGAGATTAAGGGGTATTTTACGAAGTTGTTCATGAGTGATAAGCCATCTGATAATACTACAGTTCTTGACTCTATGGAAGCCAGAGTTACACCAGATATGAATAAGGCGCTGACAGAACCATACACGGTAGAGGAGATTTACGGGGCCCTAAAACAGATGCATCCTTCTAAAGCTCCCGGACCGGACGGTATGCCGCCTCTTTTTTTCCAAAAATACTGGCACATTATTCAAAATGATTTTATTTCCACAATACTGCATATATTGAATAATGGTCATGATCCATCTAGCTTGAATAAAACTTTCATTGTTTTAATTCCTAAAGTCAAGAGTCCTGAAACAGCAAAAGACTTTCGCCCCATATCTCTTTGCAATGTGATTTTCAGAGTTATTACCAAAACAATTGCAAATAGATTAAAGTCAATTTTGTCTCATATTATCTCCCCGAACCAAAGCGCGTTTATTCCCGGGCGTCTCATTACTGATAACGCGATGGCTGCATTTGAGATTTTTCATAGTATGAAAAAGAAAACTCATGGTAAAACTGGACATTGTGCGCTGAAACTCGACATGAGTAAAGCGTATGATCGAGTCGAATGGAGCTTCTTGAAAAATATTATGTTGAAACTTGGTTTTGTGTCTACTTGGGTTGATTTGGTCATGCGGTGTGTGTCCACAGTTTCCTATTCTATCTTGATTAATGGCATGCCCACGGATTTCTTCTCTCCCGAACGGGGACTCAGACAAGGAGATCCCCTTTCACCTTATTTGTTTTTGATGTGTGCAGAAGGTTTCACCCATTTACTTATGGAGGCTGAAAAAAGAAGTTCGATACATGGTTTTAAAGTCGCCAGACAGGCCCCCCGATTTCCCATCTTTTTTTCGCGATGACAGTATTCTTTTCTTCCGAGCCACAGCTCAAGAAACGAATACGATAAAAGGAGTCATCAAGGCTTATGAAGAAGCGTCAGGTCAACAGATTAACTTGGAAAAATCTGAGATTATGACGAGTGCCAACACTACGAGCGAACAGAGGAGATTGGTGGGTGAGAATTTGGGTGTTAAGCAAGTGGATAACCATGGTAAATATTTGGGTTTACCAGCTATGATTGGAAAATCAAAAAAGGTTGTCTTTCAACATGTACATCAAAGGGTGATTCAAAAACTAAAAGGTTGGAAGGAAAAATCTCTTTCAATAGCCGGAAAGGAGATACTTATTAAAGCAGTCATTCAATCGATACCGACTTACATAATGAGCTGCTTCCTGTTGCCGAATGGTGTTTGGCAGGATATTGAGAAAAAAATCGCACAATTCTGGTGGGGGGCGGACGAAGAGAAAAGGAAGGTTCATTGGGTCGGGTGGAACGCACTGACAAAAGCCAAAGACGAAGGAGGTCTGGGAATGCGATCGCTATACCACTTTAATATCGCAATGCTGGCAAAACAAATGTGGCGTCTTCTCGAAAATACTGAGTCATTGGCGGCCAAGTTACTAAAGGCAAAATACTTCCCTAGAACATCAATCCTAGAGGCGGGAGAGGGATATCGTCCAAGCTTCTTATGGAGGAGCCTTCTTGCATCCAAAATGGTGGTTAAAGAGGGGATGGGTTGGAGTGTTGGAAATGGACAGAACATTTCAGTTAGGGGAGACAAGTGGGTTGGGTCGCCAAAGCCTGGGAGCTTGGAAGGAGACATATCAAGAATTCCAGAAGAACTAAGAGTAAATGAGCTAATTGATATGGAAGAGGGAAAGTGGAGAGCCTCGGATATACAGCAAATGTTTGACAGAAGGGACGCGGAGCGGATTATGAGCATCCATATTAGTAGTCGACTACCACCGGATAAACGTATTTGGCTTCACACCAAATCGGGTTTATTTACGGTGAGGTCCGCCTATTATTGGAGCAAAAATAGAGCAGACGAGCAAATGTGGAAGCTTCAATTATCCCGAAAGTGAAGCATTTCTTATGGAGAGCTTGCAGCGAATCCCTGCCCACGAAGAACGGATTGGCTAGACGAGGACTACAGATTGACACCGTTTGTGAGCTATGTGGCGAAGCGAATGAATCCACCACCCATTTATTCCTGGAATGTCAGGCCACTCTCCGATTTGGTACTTGAGCACACTCCGACTGGATCTCCGCAACCAGGCATATGGCTCTTTTAAGAACTTCTTATGGACAATGCTACATAAACAATCTGTGGAGTATGTGGAAATGCTGAGCTTAATAGCATGGAGGATATGGTTAGCTCGAAATAAGTGGTGTATGGAGAAAAAGAAGTTTGATATCATAAGGATTTTAGATGGAGCCCAATTAATGTTAATGGAGATGCACAAGACTTCCAAATCCTCTAAGAGTGAGAGTAGAGCAGCAGCAAGAACTCGTTGGACACCCCCACCAATTGGAATTTTAAAGATGAATTCTGATGTTGCAAAATTCAATGATGGGACGGTGGGTTATGGGTTTGTGATTAGAGATCATTCAGGGGATGTTTTATTGGCCGGAACTCGTCGCGAACAGAGAGATGGAAGTAGTACAGCAATGGAGGGATTAGCTATAATATTTGCTATTCGGAGTGCACTCGAAGCGGGCTTCATGGAGTTCCAAATCGAAAGTGATTCTAAATGCCTTATTGATAGCATACAGGGGAAAGGGGGCACTGAATGTAGCTCTGAAGTGGTTGTTGGGGACGTGAGACACTTTGCCAAAGCTGCCAATTGCAAAGAATTTTTTCATGTTTATAGGGAGGCTAATCGATTAGCTCATGCTCTAGCACACTTCCCACGTAAGATTGATGCCAGTTTATTTTGGATTGAGGAGCTTCCTAATAGTATGGAGGAACTCCGAATTAAGGATATGTATTTATCTTCAAACAATGATTAATAAAATTGCATTTTCCTTCTCAAAAAAAAATCCTGATGACTGTGTTTGCTTTTCGCAAGTATGGAAGTTTACAATGCCTTGGAAGAAAATAGATATTGCATTCGGGGAAAATTGGCGTACTTTTTAATATAAGACATCTTTTAAGAAAATCTGAGACTGTGTTACTATTTAGAAAAAAAAAACTAATTAATTAATTATAGGTATAATTACAAAAGGCCCCTAAGATTTGGGATAATTACAAAAAACCAATAAAAAAAAACCCTTTGAGGTTTAATTGTGTCTTAAATTTAAAAGGGTAACTGTAATATTTTGATAAATATAATGGGAGCTTTTGAAGTATTATTTGGATGCGAAGGGGAAAATGTAAGGCGGATCAAACCTAAAGCTTTTTTTCTTTTGTAATTTTCGAAAATCCCTGTTTGTTTTGGTAATTAGCCTGAACCTCAAGGTCTTTTTTTTTTTTTTAACCATCCCTTAATTATAAGCTCTTAAACATCTTTTCTTATGATCTTATAAGCTCTTTTTAAAAATCTATGAAAAATGATTTAGAGCTTAAAAGCTCAACCAAACACATTATCAAGTGCCTAACAGAAAATGGCCTTAGAATTTTGGTCGCCAAATTGAAATGGCTGGGTGTACAATTGTACATGCCAAAGCAATTGGGTAGAACATAACACAGAAGAAATTGTACCATATTTATGTAGGAAGCTTAATGTACATAGTTGTAATATTTAAGTTTTGTATGTGTTACAAGAAAAATGATATTCTCTACACCCAACTTTTGAACCTAGGCATAACTATTTCCAATTGCGAGGATGAAAATAACTTTTCACCGAGGGGCCAAAATCTAATTTACAATTTTAAAAGAACACCACAAAATTGTACTTACTTTGAGTTGATGAACCAAGTCTAGACTAGAATTTGATAAAATTGAACCCTCTTGAAGGTACATTCTTACCGTGGTGAATAACAACAACCAAGAGGTTGCAAAACTCGTCATCATGGTATTGCCGGGATTGCCTCCGTCCGCAGCAGTGCAACAGAACTATTGTAGGTCGGAGCAGCCACCCTCCACGACATTCTGATTAGTAACTGCACGGGAAGGAGACAATTCGGGGAGTGATTGTTTGGCCTTTTAATACATATCTTTTTTATTTCTGGAGAGAATAGTGTGAAAAAGTTCGGAAAAATATGAATGAATTTCGAGAGTGTGATTGGATATGAGATGAAATGTAATAATAAAAGTGAATGTAATGGTTCTTTTTCCCTCGTAAAATAGTGATTCGATGTGATTTGTGATTGAAATAGCAAAGAATGAACAATGTACACTAGGCTTACGCAAAACTCTTTTCTTCTCTTGTCTCGTTATTTTCTTTCCTATATGCTCTCAGTCGCTCTTTTAATTTTTTGCTCTCCTCAAAATTTGCCTTCCTTTTCAGGGCTTTCTGCGGAAGGAAGAGAGGTCCGATTTCATCACAAAAACACCACATAAATTATATGAATAATGAGAATAAAGAATGCCTAATCTTAAAAACTTATTACCTCTTGACGGAAACATTTGTCGAGCTTAAGTTTTAAATCTGTGCATTCGCCAAAAAAACTTCCAAGCGGATGGTCTATATGGCATTTCTGGAACTGCTCAATAATCTGCACAACAGTCGCATGAATTCCAATGTACACACGCTTACATACTGCATGTAGCCAATCAAGAAAGGTAAATATGCCATAAAACAAATCATACGACTCCTGAAAACAACCACAAGGTTATGTGTTTCATCGCACGCGGTAACAACTTAGAGAGCGTTTGGCTGAGCTTATAAGATCTCTAAGAGTGTGTCAGTTTTTCAAAAAAAAATCTTATAAGCTAAGTAAGATGTTATGAGCTTATAAACTGTTTTTAGAAAAGGTGGGGATAACAACTTTTTTTTTTCTTTTTCAAAATAAGGTCTTATTTTGACAACCTTCTCCTATTTTGACCATTTTAATTACAAAATTATCATTACTTTTTTATTCATTACTAGCATCTTATAAGCTCTAACAACTTATTTTTATCCTAACACTTCAACAATTTATTACCAAAAACATCTTATAAGCTGTAGGAACTTGTAAGATCTTTTAACTAAGCTTAGCCAAACACCCTCTTTAGTTATGCCAGTTTAAGGATCATGCAACATTAACCAAAATGAACTCAAAGAATGAAACATTAAGGTGGTTGGTTAAAATTTAAAATTTAAGAACAAGAATATCAATCCACAGTTGCAGAAATTCTTTTCAGCAGTATCCAGAATCTAAACTTATATATATATATATATATATATATATATAGATATATAGATATATTCCATGTATGGTCACACATTATCTATGAAGAGTGTTTGTTGTGACATAGGAATTACAAATTTAGCCAAACAAGTTTGGTAGAGTAAATTATATCCAAACACCATTCATTTACAAAAATTAACTTCCTTGCAGTTAAAAGTTAGCAATATGTGATCAAACTTACTTCAGCACACATTGGATGCCTGTGGATTGTAAGAGGAGGATGCATTGTTACTTTCCAACTATTCTTGTCTCATGCAACACCTAAGAAACTGCAAAAAAAAAGAAAAAAATTAAATAAATAAAGTGTGCGCCGGATCGTTACTCTTTATTAAATATTAGCAAGCAATTAGTTCTTTCATATTATAGGAGTGTTTGCAAACACTGAAAAAAGTGATTCTCAGCTTCTAGAAGGAAAACCATGAGAATCACTTTTATTTAGGCTATGTTTGTTTCACTTCCCCATCACCCGTTTCTCCCAATCACTTCCCCAATCAATAGAATCATGTTTGTTTACAAATTTTTCCATTGAAATCATCATTTTCACTTTCCATTTTATACATAAAACAATATCTCAAACTTATAATTATAATTCTCAATCACCAACCAAACATACATTACACTTCCCGATGTATTTCTCTACTAATAGTCTAATACACACATTTCCCAATACATCACATCAAACCCCGTCTCTCAATCACTCCCAAAAACTTCCCCATCACTCTCAATCACTAAACAAACATACGTGTTTGCAAACACACCCTATATCTCTTCCTCCCCATTCTTGGCCATTTAAAATATGTATAGAAAAAATTCCTTCAATTATTACCGCACCGGTGAGAAAAGCCGCTATGGTTTGAGTTACGGATGAAAAAGGGAATTTATAAGATGCCATCTCCATTAGTTGTAATTACAAGAACAAATAAACCAAACCGATCAAAAAAAAAAAAGAACAAATAAACCAAGAAATTTTCCTTGAAGGGGTCCTTTTCTCTCTCTATCTATCCCACAAGTCTCTTAAAAAGCTTTAGCCCTAAATGTCAGTTGCAAACACATTCCCAAGAGGGCAATACGGTTCATCCATAAATTGGGCCCCCTAAAATCGCCATAGAAAGACATCAAGGAGCGAAAAATTTGACATAGTGCAAATAGAACTGTTACAAGATGCTGTGAACATACAACAATATAGAATATATATTGCTTCTAGCAGTATTTGTGTGCACATGAAAATTTGAATTTCAGCCCTCCTAACATTCTCTCCATCCCACTCAGTTTCACTATTTGGTTGATGTAACTTTCAACTGGCAGCAAAGAAAAGCAACTTAAGGGATAATTACAAAAACTACCCCTAAGGTTTAGCCTAATTACCTAAAAGTCTAAAACATTAGTTATTTTCAAAATTACAAATATCCCCTTAAAGTGCTACAAACACCTCTTCGAGGTTTGTATTTACCGAACAAATATTCTCCACTTGAGGCGCAATTTATAAAATAAAAACAAATGTCAATGGAATATTTGTAATTTTGAACAATAACTGAGTTTATTTGTAATTAAGATAAATCTCATGGGTAGTATTTGTAATTAACCCTAAACTTAATGGAAAAGTCCCAAACACCAAAAAGAGACAGCTGATTCATGAAGATTTGGAATCAAACAATCACAAATTTCGATAAGAAATTATGCGCAGAGAAAAGAATAAGAAACAATGCATTCATCCATATCCTTTAAGACCTTCACTAGCTCAACGAGGTCGTAAATCAAACAATAAAGATGAAAAAAATAGAAAAAAAAAAAGGAAATTCAGCTAGAAATACCACTCAATATCCAGCCAAACGAAGTAACAAACAAAAATGTCGATTGGGGAAAAAAATTGGATTCTTCCCCATTAATTCCATGAATTACAATTATTTAATGCATTTCAATATTAATTCATTGCTTGCCAGTAAATAGCATGGCTATTATAATTTTTAATAATGAAAATGCGGGAAATGTTTGAAACCCTATTGTGAATTTTTAAATAGAAAAAAAGAAAAGAAACGAAAATCTCGAAGAAGATGAAGATCGATCGAAAGGAGCAAACTCACCGGAGAAAATCGCAGGAACTGCTGCTGCCTGTGCACTAGATTGCAATTTGCCCCTGTACTTGGGGGTATTTAGCAAGTTAGCCCTAACATTCAAAATCTTTGCAACTTAGTTTTTTAATTAATTAACACTATTATTCAATAGTTAATTTTTTTTTTTTAAAGATCAAATAATCAAAAGATCATACAACGTCATCTCAAAATCAGGGGAGAAAAAAATTTACTTTTGGAGAAAAAAATTAGAAAGTGTGTTGTTTGTGAAAAATATAAATTTTTAAAAAAATAATCTCATTTCTCTTTAAAATTAACTCATTTTTCTATTTTTCTTTCACATTTCTCAATGTCAATTATATTATTTATTTCTCTCTCATCTTCCTAATTATATAAAGAAATCCGATAATTTCTTTAATTTATCACTATTTTTATTATTTTTCTTAATCTTATTAACAAAAGGTATAAAATGAGATCCATATTGCTTATTTTTTGATCAAATTTTTATTTTTGTTCAATTTTCTTATATTATATTTGATATTATTTATTTTCACAAAAAATTTCACAAACAATCAACATATCTAAAAGATTCTACATCACATCAAAATAATCACCAATTTCCTTTTAATCAAAATAATACCCCGGGGTGGGGGATTGAGGCGTGATCCCCTAATCGTAAATCAAATAATCAAAATGTCAAATGATGTCATGCCGTCAAGGCGGGAAAATCAAAGAACAAATAACCTATCACTACGATATCTAGAAAGACTATCATAGAGAAATCTAAAGAATAATAGGAGAACCAATGATCTATGAAAATCCAAGCTCGGATATCCCAAATTGGTTCATCCGAATGAGCGCAAGAAGGTGGTGAGAAGTCGTGCCCTCATCAACAATGTGATCGCAAGGGTAGCGGCTCCCAACTCGCTAGGTGATCTGTGGGCCGGGTCGATTCTCTGTGTATGTGGGAAATCGACATCAAGGTCCTTCAAGATGTTAGAATGCGAATCGGGGTGTCTTGAACTGCGCCAAGAGAGGCCACCGTAAGTGATCGTGGTAACCACCGCATTGCGTCAACTCGATCCAAATCTGAAGTGAAAAGCGTCGGGCATGCCATAATCCGATCTCAAGCGCTAGTAGTTTGGCATGAAAGCTATACACCGCCTGGAAGGAACTATGAAACGCCAACATAAGTCCGCCAAATGACCTCGAATCAATCCCCGCCAAAGAATCAATGTGTCTCGATCAAACGAACCATCCGTGTTGACTTGATCCGAGGAGACCGATGGGCTCGCCAAATGACCATCCTAGCTGCGTGAAACTTGTGGTGGAGCATTCCCCCGCAAAAAAACTCACCGTAGGGAAGCATCCGGACAATCCAAAGGGCTCAAACGCCGACCTGAAACAAGAATCCGGAGATACCGCTTCTTCACCGCCAAATAATGTGAGATGCCAAGAAAGAAATGTGTCGATGCTTGACACTATTCCTTTCCGTCTGACAAACCATAAAATCAAGCAGGGAACCAAGAAACTCAAGTGCCTCGTATGTGATCCGTGTGTGCGATTCCTCCAAAATGAAATGAACAATATCATATCGGTGGTGTGTGGAAGTGTAGTGTCAAACCAAGGAAGAAAGTGATTCCACACGACTGATTTGAACATTATCATTCATCAAAAAGAGGTGAGGGATAGATTCGACTTTGAGGAGATGAATGTGGATTATTCAAGCAACAACAAAGAACATGAGGCAAAGGAAGTGCCACGTGCCGAAGCTTGATATCCACAGGAAGACGATTACGAAGGGAGGCGCAAAGGAATATAGAGATAGTAGGAATAAGAGCATCGTTCCAAATGGCACCATACTGAGAAGGTTCGAGCATTTCTACCCGGGAGAGGATCCCAGGAAGAAGGCGTAGAAAACCCACCACGAGAGGTAAACATCCACCGCATGATATCCTCTCGACCCCGGAAGAATCGGAACCCGGATATATCCTCAATGAGACTCTCGGAAGCCCACATCCGGATACCATGACCTGATAAAGTCTGTCTCTATCCCACATACCATCGCGAATGAACCAATCAACCGTCATATGACCCAACGGCCGATCCAAACAATGATCTGCAACCGTCTTTCTCTACACATCTAACTTTCACTTTAAACAAAAAAAATTAAACGCAATTCTCTCAGAAAATGAAAATGAATGGAATGAAAGTACAATCAATCACGACATTAGTTGCCGGAACTTCATTTTTGTCGCATATGCACACCCCCCATCCCCAACCCAACTGTTGGTATATGTTTTTGCGTGATGTAAACTTTACATTTTACTACTTTATCTCCTAAACTTTAAATATTTTTGCAGTTAGAGTTAGAAGTTCAATGAATCAATAATATTATTGCAAATAATGAAATTAACATATTATTGTCCATGTTTAGGGAAGAGGCGAGGAAAATGATAATGTTAGAAATATTTTTTGTAACTATCCCATATATTGATGAAAAATCACGATTTGTAAAAAAAATCTCATAACTTTTAACAAATTCTTGAATCAATTCTTTGGTTGCCAGAAATAACTGCATATCCACATTTCTGGCGAAACTAGCTGATATAAGGCTAATTCGATGCTATCAAGTGGGTAGTGCCCAACTTTGATAGGATGTTGATATGTGACCCATTAACAAAACATGGTTGTATCGATTTTCAAGACAGAAAAAGATAAATACAAAAGTGAGAAACCTTGCTTATGTGTATATCCTCCAAGTTAGTTTCACGTCAACACATTTGACTATAATGCGAACATTGTTGTGAATTATTTCTATAAATTGGTAAAGACTATGATGAAAAGCTAAGAGTAGTAAAATTCTTTGGTGTATTTTTAATTCCAGTAGCTCTAATATTTATATCCATATATAGATACTATTTCACATATGATTGCATTTGTATTGTTGTGAAATTTTTCCAATGCTACAATACTAAAAGTCCAACTCTCACGGACTATTGTCGTAACAAACACAAGTTTTTCTCGTTAATTTTCCAACTAAATCCAAAGTTTTTTTTTTTTGTAAGGTATGAGATTTTGCAACACATCTTGATTTTTACATGACTATTTATTGCTTGGTCTAAAGTTGCAATTTCGCCTTAATTTAAATTTTTGTATTCAGCCATATTTTAAACACAATTATAACACTGGAACCCAATCTGCATCCCCCATCCACGACACAAAATGGACCCACACAAAAACAAATGGCACGAACCCATTAGCGAGTACCAAAACTATTCAGTACTCTCGCGAAGAGAATACACCCACGTCCTGCCACGTACAACACATTCTCCCGTTTAACTCGGCAGCGCACAAACGTTTTTTCTCTTACTTTCGTCTTTCCTGTTACTGTACTGTACAGACCTATACATACACCATTTTTGTATCTATATTTTACTTAAAAACCGTTCAAAGCGGGGGCGTTTCAAATTTTAATGGTGGGGTATTGTCTTGAGAAGTTCTGGAGGTGGTGGGGAAGGGACGCGGCGTCGTTTTGAAGGGTTGGTGGGGTGGTAGAAGGAAAAGAAAAGAAAGATACCTTTATTGCGTTCTTTCTGTTGGGTTTCTCTTTATTCGTTGCTTTTCTTGGATGGACTATTCGACTTTCTTCTGATTAGTTCAAAAGTTCGAAGAAAGGGAGAAAAAAAAAGGCTGTTTTTATTTTTTTGTGGGTGTTTCTGGTCTTCTCTGCAGCGACCATACCTGGGATTTTTTGGAAGTCTTTATTTCTCATGCACCATGAAGTCATACAATTGTGTAACTCTCTCTCTCTCTCTCTCTCTCTCTCTCTCTCTCTCTGTGCGTTTGTGTGCGTGTGCGTGTGTGTGTGATGTTTTATTTGTGTCTCTTGTGTACTGATTTTTGGATTGTACGTGTGGATTTGTGTGCTGTAAAGGTGGTGATGTTTTTTTCTCTGTAAAAATAGGCCTAGGGGTGCCGCTAGGCTGAGGCGGTTATGTCCAAATCGGAAAAAAATTGACTCGGCCAAAAATCGGGCGTAGGCGCCAAAAAGGGCGGCCAAAAATTGACTAGAATAAAAATTTAGTATTGTTCCTAGGCGCTGGGTGCCGGGCTGCCGCCCGACTGGCGGCTAACAATTTCTGCAACTTTGGTTTTTGAACAATAGTTTGCCCTGTTTCTTGCTTGATTTACTTCAAGGTCTAAATTAATGTTGTAAAAAGCGCTAGACACTAGTCGGGCGAGGCTGGAGCCTAGCAAGCGTCTGGGGTTAGGCGGGCTAATCGGAAAAAACATACGACGACAAGCTAGTGCCAGGTGGGACTAATCGGACTAGGCGTAGATTTTTACCATAGAGGTCTAAATGCGTTTCACATTTATGGGGCCCTTCCATATTTTCTTGCTTGGTATATATATATATATTAGGGGCGGCAAGGGTGGCGGGTGTTTACTTGGTGAGAAACAGAAGTTAGAAATTGTGCTGACTTTATATGGGTTAGTTTGATGCTGCCGAGGAAAAGCTTTGATTGTTACTTATTTGAATTTGTTCCAACTATTGGCAACCAAAAGATGAAAATAGGACAAACTTATTTAAAAGTAAAAAAAAGAAAATTGAAAATCTTCTTGATTTGTTAATTATTCGTTGCGATTTATATAAAATGTAGTGAGTTTGGTTTAGTTAAGACTTATTTAGGGCATTTGTTTTTTAAAATCATCTTCATGATGATTTTTGCTATTGTCAACTCTCTAATTGAGTAAATTGCTATTTGATTCAATTGCTTAGAATATTATGTATTAATTTCCCAATTTAAGGTGTTACCTGAACATTTTGAGTATATCACTTATGCAATTAATTGATTTTAACTGGAGGTATAATTATTAAGTTCACTGATATTTTGTTGGAGGGGCAGTATGTATGTTATCACTCTTCGTCTTCTATATCATGTTTAATCTCTGACCTTCAAATTGTGTTTCTTTTTCAGGTTTTTCCCTTATCTGATCCTAAAAGCAGATCATGTCTCTGCAGCCTTTTCATAACTGTGTCTTTGATTTGTGGTGTTTACTTCATCGGCAGTGCATGGCTGAGGAAAGATTTATTGAAGGTATGCATTCATCATACGCATAGACATTTTCTTTATTTTCCTGAAGTGGTTGTGTATATTTCCAAGTATGCACAAAAAATATTGTGGACAATGTGGTTTAATTTTTTTGAGTTTATTCGTGCTTGTGCATATAATTTTATAAGATACTCATTTGCTGTCTTCTAATCGAAAAAGTCACGTAGAACGAGCATAATTTTCATTCAATTTACAATTTGGCAAATACTGACAGCTTCTCGTCCATTTCGTTTCTCTATGCTATAGTGCGTTAGACTTGGAAGGTTATGAGACATTCCATATGTAAAGATAATTCTTCGGAAAAATGGGAAATGTATTTAGTACACCCTTCGAGAATGCATTGTTCCTTTTCAGATGAAAGTAGATGATTAAAAGGGGAATGTTACTATGCGATTATTTTGAAATCATGTATTTTCGGTGTCTTAATGTAAAAAACATCATCTTTATTATGAGAAGTTGTCTAAGCTTCCGAAGCTTGAACCTTTTAGAAACAAGAGAATAGTAAGGAAATCATTTTCCTTCTTTATTGAATGACTTGTCGAGAATTACGAATATTGTTTCTTAGTTCTGGTTTTGCATTTCTGAGTGTGATGTAACATAGTCTCAATCTACATTTAATCAACTTTATTTTATCGTATCATTTTGCAAAGTGTCTCGCATGAAATGGATCCTGCTAATATTGCAGTATATAATCAATGCAGTTATCACCTGGATTTGGATTGAATACAAAACAGCAGCATACAGACTCTGCTAAATGCGAGGTAGACATTTATATTAGTGCATTAAATTTGCTGGCATCCAAGTATCTGACGATTGGAAATTACAACATTAGAAACTGAAGTCTCAGTAAATAGTCTGGTGTAGGAAGGTGGAAATATGGAAACCCGTCAACCGTTAAATAGGAAACAGAATGCTGGGAAAAAAAATGCTTTAGTTTCTGATAGAAAATTTGGTTCTTCAGAAAAAAGTCCTTGTCATAATCTGGACATAACTTGTTTTAAATTGACTTACCAAGAAAACTTGTAAAATTGACATTAACTGCTGGTATTTTTGGGATCAGTAGAATTCTTGGGTTTGAGCTCGATGGGAATGGCTAAAGTTGTGGAATAAATAGCACCAATAATTCAGGGATGACAGTTTCGTATATAGAAATTTAACATCCAAACACGGGATTTGAAATGTTGACGCCTCAAAATGGTTTCTCTTTGGAGTCAAGTGTGCCATACGTGGGACTAGGAATGGACTTGGGAATCTGATCGTCAACCCATTCTTTCATTTCAAATGAAACCTATGTTTTGCAGTTTCCTCATGATCTTGGTGCTTGGAGTAACAAGTGCACTTTGATAAACAATAGGGATAATTACAAACACACCCTTGAGGTTTAGCCTAAATACAAAAAAACTCAGGTTATCTTTCAAAATTACAGATACCCCCTTGACATTTGATTCTCTCTTATGAATCACTCCTCAAGAGGGGGGTATTTGTTGGGTAAATACAAACCTTAAAAAGGGGTTATGTAATGCTATAATGGGGTGTTTCTGTAATTATCCATCCCTAAACAATATGGATTTATGTGATTGACATTCAGTGAGTTCAACATTTGGACCGCTCTGTCCATATCCTGCCCACGTACCCTCCCTGTCAGAAATGGATCTTTGTTACAATATAATTAAGCTCTTTTTCCAACGTTTTGAAGGATTTGCCAATCATGAGCATTGGGGAAGTTAAAGAGTGTTCTCTTTACTTTGTTCTCCTGTCATGTGATTAGTTGGTATTACCGTATTATCAAGCTACTTTAGTATACTTTCTATATTTTTTCATAGACATCTTTTTAATTTTAGATTACTTTATAATTTTGTTTCAACAAATAATACACGACTCTGAAATCTGCTATTGAAGGTATCATCAGTGGACATAGAGATCAATGATAGCACGGAGAATACACGTCTCGAAAGATGCAAAGTTTGTTATTTTTACTATTTTTTTTTTCTTTTTTCTTTTTGTGTTTTTTCTTGTATGATTTTTCTAAATAATGATCGCTCTAACTTAAAAAACTTTGTTTATCCTCTTAGCGGAAATGCAGGCCCATTGGTAGCGAAACTTTGCCAGAAGGGATTATTTCCACATCTTCAAACTTGGAAATGCGCCCTTTGTGGGGACCTGTTTCAGAGGATGTATGTATAAGTGGCATTACAACTTTTTAGTTAGTTTGCAACACCTTATAGAGAATGCAACTATGTAAGAAAGTAATAAACGCACTGTTGGTGGTGTAAATCTATGTTGATGATATGATCTTCCGGTTTTTCTTTTTCCGCTCTCATATGTTTTTTATTTATATTTTCTTCAGGTTGTCATTCTTAACAGTATCCATCAAGTTATACAGTTGTCCGTGCAATTTATTTGTCGACCTTTTGTTCTTTTTTATTTACTATCTGCAGTTTATTTGATCAGAATAAGTCAAAGCGTGCACCGGGTTTGTTGGCCATTGCAGTTGGGATAAATCAAAAAGGATTGGTGAACGAACTTGTTAAGAAGGTATTATTTGTCATGCTCTCAAGTTCCTGGTTATTGAAGTCCATTGGATGTTCACTTATTTGTTGTTCGAACAGCCGAAAATTTAAGTTATCTCAACTAAATTAAATGGTAAATTACAAAAACTATCTCCGGGGCTTAGCCTAATTTTATATTAAAAAAACAGTTATCCTTCATAATTACAAATACCCCCTTGAGGTATCACGACTAGCTTCTTGAGGTTTGTGTTTGTTTAACAAAATAACCCCCTCAGCAGGTACAATTTGTAAAATAGAAACAAATGTCAAAGGGATATTTTTAATTTTGAAACATGTTATTTTTTGTTTGGGTAGTTAGCCTAAAACTTAAGGGTAATATTTGTAATTCTCCCTAAATGAAATGATCTTTCCGAATTGGACAAGACTCTAGTTTATGGTTGTTTCTTTCTTGTGTGGGATATATGTGTAAGCGTTGATATCTAGTGGCTCGGATTTTTTGCAGTTTCTCGAAAATGATTTTGTTGTGATGCTTTTTCATTATGATGGAGTCGTGGATAAGTGGCGTGACTTGGAATGGAGTGACAAAGTCATTCATGTCTCTGCCTCAAACCAAACCAAATGGTATGGTTCTTAGAGCTTACCCTTGATTAAATCAAGTTACCTCTTACATTTGTCTTGCAAATGGACTTCATTCGTGTGTCTGAGAGACCTTTGTTTAATGACATAGGTGGTTTGCCAAACGTTTTCTACATCCGGATATTGTTGCTGAGTATGAATATATTTTTCTGTGGGATGAGGACCTCGGAGTTGAAAATTTTCATCCGGGACGGTATGAGTCGTGTAGTTTCGTTATGTAGATATTTGGATTTTTATTTGTAGTGCTCGAATGGAACATAATGTTTACCTTTACCAGCAATATAAGCATTATTGTACAATGTTTTGTTTGGGTCTGAGCTCCATTTTGTTCCTTGGTGATAAAAGTTTGCCTTTAACATTTAAGTGACCTTTTGTGGAGAATCGGAAATTTATAAGAGCTGACATTAGTGATTATAAATCCGAAGATGTGCATTGCATAATTGCTCACTTGCAGAATGTGAATTATTTCTTTGTAATGAAATGTTATTCAGAATTTTGTTGTAACATTGTACTTTTCGGACAGGTATATATCTATTGTCAAAGAAGAAGGTCTCGAAATTTCACAGCCTGCTCTTGATCGTAGTAAATCTGAGGTTCATCATCCCATTACCGTCCGCAGGCGCAGATCAAGGGTGCACAGGTTAGAGAAAAAACAATAGCTATTATGTATTCACAGATAATAATGATCTGATCATAGTTGATGGGGTAAATGTTACGTTAATAACTCTTTACCCTAAATTTACTAAGGCTGAGTTTAAACATAGACTTGGTAGATAATCTTTGTGATGCTGAAGTTCGGTGGTGCAATCATGGCGATTAAAATAAAAAAAAAGACGAAGAAAAAACAAATTACGCCACTTTCAGACGGGGTGAGATTACCTGTTTCATTTTCCGTATTCCATTCCTATTCCATTACTTTGGATGAATAACACGTGTACAAGATGATGTCACAATTGTACACGTGTCATTATAGGGAGTGAAATAGTGAAAATGGAATAGGAGATCTCACCCTTTTCAGACAGTCTAAAATCTCGTATTTTTCTTCTGCATGGCACATATATATATTTTCCTGTCTAACTCTTTTATCTTTGTCATGAATAGGAGATATTATAAGTTCAAAGGTGGTGGAAGGTGTGATGACAACAGCACAGCTCCCCCCTGTGTCGGGTAAGGATAAAACTCTTCATCACTTTTCTTTATTTATTCTAGAGATAATTACAAAAAACTCCTTGAGGTTTGGGCTAATTACAAAAAAATCTAGAGAAGTTTCAATATTACAAATGTCACCTCATGTTTGATTATGTTTTAAATTTAAGGGGTAACTGTAATATTTCTACACATACCATGGGTGTTTTTGTAATTTTTTTTTGCTTGTGAAGGGGAAGGTTGTTTGTAATTTTCAAAAAACTCAATTAGTCCGAGCCTCATTCTTTTTTTTGTAATTTTCCCTTTATTCAAACCATAGACTTTGGTCTAAACCCAGTGAAGAATGAACTTCGTCGTGGTGTTCACTTTCATATTCTTAATAATTTAATATTTGCACCTTTCATGTTAAATCACGCCTAGGTTTTCTTCTAAAGCTGAATTTATACGTATGCACTAGCTGTAATCATTTTGGGCTAATTACAAAAAAACTCTTCATCACTTTTCTTTATTTATTCTAGAGATAATTACAAAAAACTCCTTGAGGTTTGGGCTAATTACAAAAAAATCTAGAGAAGTTTCAATATTACAAATGTCACCTCAGGTTTGATTATGTTTTAAATTTAAGGGGTAACTGTAATATTTCTACACATACCATGGGTGTTTTTGTAATTTTTTTTTGCTTGGGAAGGGGAAGGTTGTTTGTAATTTTCAAAAAACTCAAGTAGTCCGAGCCTCATTCTTTTTTTTGTAATTATCCCTTTATTCAAACCATAGACTTTGGTCTAAACCCAGTGAAGAATGAACTTCGTCGTGGTGTTCACTTTCATATTCTTAATAATTTAATATTTGCACCTTTCATGTTAAATCACGCCTAGGTTTTCTTCTAAAGCTGAATTTATACGTATGCACTAGCTGTAATCATTTTGGGTAAACGCCAGTAGATTATTTACTAACAGTGCCGATTAAAATACGGTGCAGTTGGGTGGAAATGATGGCTCCAGTGTTCTCGAGTGCAGCCTGGCGTTGTGCTTGGTATATGCTCCAGGTATTTAATTTTTGTCTTTTTTACCTCGTCTATGCTTATATTCGTTTCGGAAAGTAATTTTGATGTCCTATACAGAATGACTTGATCCATGCTTGGGGTCTGGATATGCAACTTGGTTATTGCGCACAGGCAAGTTCACGACTAGAGTCTAAACTTATTTGTCTAATTGCCTTCCGATATGATGAAAATCGTCATCTTTATTACAGGGCGATCGGTCTATGAAAGTTGGCGTGGTTGACGAGGAGTACATTGTTCATCTTGGTCTCCCCACACTTGGTGGCTTTTCAGATAAATACAAGGTTTGCATCTATTGCCCCATCCCTTATTCAAGAAAACTAGAATGCAAAATCACAAGGATAATGATAGCATTTCGAACGATTTGGCCTATTTTTTTTTTTTTTTTTTTTTTGGAGAAAACAATTATCTTTCAAAATTATAATTAACCCGTTGAGGTTTGTGTTTGTTTTACAAATACCCTTCAATAGGTATAATTTATAAATATAAACAAATGTCAAAAGAGGGATCTTGGTTATTTTAAAAGATAATTGAATACTTTTATAATTAGGCTAAAACCTCATGGGTAGGTTTTGCAATTCCCCCTTTTAGAATAACATGAAATGTAATGTTGTTTTATAGTGGGCTCGATTTTGTTTGGGAGGAAAAAAAAAAGAATTGTAAGAAAACTATGATTTGTCTGATTATATTTATAGTCTTGTAAAAAAAGTTGGAATTTTAGTTTAGGGATAATACAAAAAAGCCCCTGAGGTTCAGACTAATTACAAAAAAAACTAAAGATTTTTGAAAATTACAAAAACCCTATTGAAGTTTGATATCATCTTACATCTTTCCCTTGAGAAGCAAAAACAAATTCAAAAAACCCCATGACATTTATAAAATATTACATTTATGCCCTTAAATTTAAGATAAATTCAAATATTTTGTAATTTTGAAACATTTCTGGGTTTTTTTGTTATTAGCCCTAACCTCAGGGGTGTTTTTGTAATTATCCCTTTAGTTTATGTTTGACTCACAAAAGTCGTGCTTTTGATTACTTATTTAGTTCGTTACAAATGCAGACAAACGCTGAATTACCCGATCAATCTTCACATCCAAAGAACTTGTCTGATTCAGAATCATTGGTATGAATCTGTGTGCATTTCTTATGTTGTTACCTCCTGCCACTGTCGATATAAACGGAAAATTTTGTGCTACGAATTGCAGGCTGGCGAGATGCACAATTTCAGTAACAGATCAGCGGTAAGTTTAATATAGTTTCCGTTGAAACCCACGAACCATCTGGTTCATGCATTTGTTTTTATTTTACAAATTGTCTTTCAAAATTAGAAATACTAATACCCCACTGACATTATGTTTTTATTTTACAAATTGCGATTATTAAGGGGGTATTTATAAAACAAACACAAATCTGAATGTGATATTTGCTTTACTTCAAGGGGTATTTGTAATATTGAAAGATAACTGCATCTTTTCGTAACTAAGCTAAACCTAGTAGGAAGTTGTCATAGTTTACTTACACAAGTATACTGAAGTATAATAGTTAGGGGTAATTACAAAAGTAAAACAAAACTGAGGTTCGGGCTAACCCTACGGTTTTTGCAAATTGCCAAAAAAAAAAAATTACGGTTTGACTGCGTCTTATATTTCAAATACTCTGATATTTATTTGGAAATATTACAGTTACCCCTTAAATTGTCTTACAGAATCAAATTTGAGAATCAAATCTGAGAGGGCTTTTTGTAAATTTGAAACATCTCTAGGCTTTTTTTGTAATTAGCCCCTACCTCACGGGTTTTTTTGTAATTATCCCTAAGAGTTATTACCCATGGATCATTCTTTCTGCATAAAGCTTTTTGCTCCGTCTAGCCAATCTTTCGACTATTCTTTACCTGCTTGCATTCAGGTCCGACGACAATCGTATACTGAAATGGGAATTTTTAGGAGGAGATGGAACAAAGCGATCAAGGAGGACGAGTGTTGGGTTGATCCCTTCAAACAACCGGCCAAGCAGAAAGGTAATTAAGTAATTGCCATTTTTAAGACCGTTGTCGACCAACAACGGTGGTGGAATTCCAATACCTGTACAGAATTCAGACATCATCAGCACAGTAGCTACACATTCTTCTTGGACAAAGCATAGTGTCGCAGGCCTAGCCGACGCACAATCCACCAAAGAGTCGTAGCGAAAGACATCCCAATGTGACGGGTCGTGACAATCGTGTCTGAAGAGCCTTATGACTTGTCAAGCTAGCTCTGTCTGTACAGATGATGGTGCAATTTGAGGAGTTCCAAATCAAATGTATGGATCATTTTCTGTGTATCCTGATTTTCTTTATTACTTGTCTTTTTTTTTTTTTTCTAAGTTAGAGAAATGAATTTTCCTTGTAGAAATAGGTTGTGTTAGAATTGTATAATTGTATTATTCCATCTCTTGATACTGTGATAATCGCCTAAATTTTATACAAAATGCAAATGTTCTTGTAGATAGAAACCACACTATTGGTGTATGTATGCATTTGGTACAATATTTATCGCCTAAATGTCTTTTGTTTTTAATTTTTGCAAAATGGGATATAAAACTTTATCATATACTAGTTGTATATGCACCTAGGACACGTTTGGGAGCTAATATTGGGCTGGAAAATATTCTTTTTTTTTTTACTGAGAGAAAATTATTGCTTTTATTAACTCATCGAAATATCAAAGAAATACAATTTCCTCCAACCGAGATAGGAAAATCTCCATTCTTCCACACAAACGGTAATGGAGTAAAAGAAGCAAAATTAGCTAAACTATGAGCGGCTCTATTAGCTATTCTTCGGACGTGGCTGATCGTGGTTGCGCCCAGAGTTGCTAGCAACTGATTAATTTCTGCAGTTAAAAATCCATTATGACTTATATCTTCATCTGCGGCCATGATTTGCTTGACGGCTACTAGTGAATCCGACGTGACTTCAAGAGGTGTTAGGCCATTATTCCTCGCTTGGTGTAATCCCAGCTCCAAAGCTTGTAATTCCCCATCAAACCGACCCCATGTCATTAACTTTTTTCCCAAAAGCACAGCAAACCTTTCCTTCGTCATCTCTGATTAATCCTCCTATTGCAAATCTATTTTCCTTAGTGTTATAGCATGCATCAACATCTACTCTATACCACCCTCTTCTTGGTTTCTTCCATTTTCCTTCGCCTTTCTCTGTTGTGGCTGCCCCCTGTATTTTGTCTGCAGATTTTGCGTGGTGGAAGGCATTAAGAAAGGGCTCTATCGATTCGCCGAATCACTCAAACTTACCTTCGATCATGGAGATATGCTTGTTTCTCCTTCCATACGGCCCAGGTTATGCATGCGAACATGCTCGAACTCCTTTTCCTTCAACTTCTTGCTCATCCAACATCCCACTTCCAAAATATTTCGGTCAGGTGCTTGTTTCAGGAGTTCCCGAAAACCGAGTTCTTCCACATCTTCCTCAATGCCGGCAATAGAAGATTGCATGCGTTGTATCATCCATGCTATATTGACATAGCTCACAACCCCTTCTATTGGAACATGGTGGTCACGTAAATTCTCTTTTGACACTAGTAAATTATGTGAAGCCCGCCACCGTAAATTTTTTTTTTCGGAGGTATATTCATTGCCCATAAGAACTTCCACCACTTTTCCATTTCTATCGATGTACAATGCGGGTGTTGCTCAAAGAATCCGATTGCGCATTTGTATCTGTCCACGCTTGTGTATATCCTCCATTTATTATTATATCTCCAATATATCGATATCCTCTCTTGATCTCTTGGGCAATGGCATTGACACAATCTTTTCCGCCACAAAAGGTAAAATCCCCGTTAATAACCTCTTCATTCCATTTTCCAAATTTGAGATCAATGAGTCCACTTTTTTCATTCCTCGAAGATTTGGATCGTGAATTGTAGCCGGGATCGTCGGATCTTTAACCCATGAATCGCCTTCAATACGAACCTTTGTGCCATCTCCTATTCTCCATGATATCCCTGTTGTAGTAATTCCCTTGTAGTAATTCCCCTGCTCCATAGGGAGCGATCTCCATATGTATGATGGTTTCGAACCAAGGTGGCTTCCATGATATCCACATGTCCGAAATACCTTGCTTTCAACACTCGGGCGACCAAACTATTCGGATAGCAAATAATTCTCCAAAACTGTTTTCGCAAGGAGTGCTTTGTTAAAATCGAAGTTTGCGGAATCCATACCCTCCTTACATTTAGGACTGACAGAGGTCATCCCATTTTTTCCAATGTAACTTCTTTTTCCCTCCTTCCATTCCCCACTAAATTAGCACACGTCTTTCGATCTCGTTGCAAATAGATTAGGTATACTAAATCTGGACATCGATACGTCGGAATTGCTTGAAGATCGATTTTATTAGTACTTCTTTTCCTCCTTCGAGAAGTTCTTGCCACTCCATCCCTTCACTCGATCAATAATGCGCTCTTTAAGATATCCAAATTGAAGCCGCTTACTACGAAGTGTGAAAGTAGGTAATCCCAAATACAATTCATGCCCCTGGACCACTTTTACCAAAAAACCTCTTTGAATACATCAATGATATTAGGGGATGTGTTCGGGCTAAAAGTGAGGGCTGATTTATCATAGTTTATAACCTGGCCTCGACGCTTTTTCATACATTTTTAAAATATTGCTCACTCTTTCGCATTCCTCCTCTCGTGGCTCCGGCAAAAAAATCGACTATCATTTGCAAAGAACAGATGAGATATCGATGGACATCTATGTGCTATTCGGACCCATTAATCCATCGCTTCTCAAGACTATATGTGAATAAAGACGACAATCCTCGGGCGCATAAAAACAAATAAATAAGGTGATAACGGATCACCTTGCCTCAATCCGCGTAGGTTTGACATATCCAACGATCTCCCGATTTACCGCAAAAAGAATAGTGAACCGTCTTCGACACAATTCATAATCGGTGCTATCCATTTTCTCAAATCCCGACCTTATCCATTCTCGCTCTAAGAAAACCCATTCCACCCTATCGTATGCTTTGCTCATATCCAATTTTAATGCGGCGTAACCCCCACATTACTCCCCGATGATTTCGATCCAATGAATACTCGAAACCCAAAATTACATTGTCCGTGATTAAACGTCCCGAATAAATGCACTTTGGAATTCATTTATAGTATCATTCAAAATAGGCCTCAAACCGATTTGTAATGGCCCTCGCGACAATTTTATAGCATACATTCTGAGTGCAATTGGCCTAAATTATTTAATGACCAGGGGTTATTTACCTTGGGAATTAATGTGATGATAGTCGCATTCCATCCCGACAGATCCTTGTGATTATTCAACACTTCTAAAATCTCACGTGACACATCCTTGCCAATCAAGTCCCAATATTTCTGAAAAAATAGAGCCGCATACCATCGGGTCCCGGTGACTTATCCGGATTCATGTTGAAAAGCGCTTTTTTACCTCTTGCTCCGTAAAAGGTTGACATAGCCTTTCATTCATTCCTTCATCTATCCGCCTTTCAACATTTCAGAAGACCGGGTCCATATCATTTGTTGTTGGATTTCCGAGGTTAATACTTTCGAGTAGTAATCGAGATTATCTCCACCATCCCTTCTAATAAGGGTCTTTTTATGCATGTTTTATGTGTATATTTGAGTAGTATTCGAGTTATTTTATTGTTAGTTTTATAAATTTTTGATTGTACATAGTTCATATTACTCCGAGTGCTTTTATTGATGTAGATTGACCATTTGGGGCTAATTTTGGTGAATTTCGGACCATGGATTCATGTCAAAACATACCGGGAGTTTAAGGATGCAAAAACGCTACTTAGAAATTCCAAGCCAAACGCGTCATTTCGGGGCCTTTTGGTCCAACACGGCAGGGGTGTCGGGCAACACGGCCGTGTTCGCACGGAGCTAAAAACTCGATTTTTTTCGCACAAAAAACAGGCCGAACACGGCCTGGCCGTGTCGCATAACACGACCGTGTCGCACAACACGGCCGTGTCGGATAATTCTTCAAATTTTGTGCAAAGACGGCTGGCCGTCCGCTTAACACAGCGTGTCCGGACCTCTTTTTGCAACTTTTCTTTGCGGAATTTGGGGAAAACTCACCAACCAACCCATTTTGGCCACTTTTGTACACTTTTAACACCCTATTTTGTTTGAAACATGTCTCCATGTCCCTCCTCATCACTTGAATACAAGAATTCACCAACCAACAAGGAAAATGGAGGCAATTGTTTAACAAAAGAGAGTACTCTCAATGTATTGGTTGCCTATAAAAGCCAAGGGTTGAAGTTGGGAGAGGATTCATTAGATACTCAGAAATATTATTCATTGTATTCATTTCATTAAGTAGAATTGAGATCAAGGGTCTTGGAGGAGTAAGCTTGAGGCAACATTGGGGAAGAAGGCTTGGAGCAACATCATCAAGTCAATTGAGATTTTGATAAAGATAAGTACACCATGTCTACAATTTTACATCTTGTGTAATTTATTCTTGTGTCAAAAGCATGTGTAGCTAAAACTCCTAGTGTTTGAATGTAATGACTCTAGAATGGATTTGTGATTAAGGTGTGTATGTTTTTTTAATAAAATCTTCATATTTTGTGTGATTCACTTATATTATGCTTCGTTCATTCGAATTGATATATGCGCAATATTGATTTGAAGTTTATTTTTCATCCGGGAAATCGAGAGATTCATGGTGAAATAGAACCTATATAAGTGAAAAGAGTTGCATGCAATCCTAGATATAGACGACATAAATCTTCCTCGGATTAGGGTCAAACCTAATATGGGAACTCACAAATCGTTATAATCTTTGTCTGGGGGTTTTAACTAGAAAGAGATTTCGAGTTAATCAACTTGAGATTAGGAGTTTTTCACCTTGAGAAAGGGTTTAACTTAAATTGGGAATTTCTACGGTCCACAAGACGTGAGATTTTATTAAAAGAGGTTGGTTTTTGCTTAAGGGCTTACGGTTGTATTTTTAACTTGTCAAATCACAAAAACATTCTAGAGGGATTCACATTCAAACACACTTCTATCTCTTGATTTCTTATTCTACAAATTTTACTTCATTTTTACACTTTGATAATTTAGATTCTTTATTTTTTTATCAAACAAAAACTCGAAAATTGTTAGATTAAATAACAAAAAACGGTAATTATTAGTACTTACAATCCTCGTGGGAATGACACTCGGTACTCAATAATCTATACTATAAAACGATAGGTGCACTTGCTACTACGGTTTTAAAGGTAGCTTTTGAGCCATCAAGTTTTTGGCGCCGTTTGGGATTGTAATATTAAGAACGCTTTATTTTTGTTAATTTAATCATTTTTTTTACCATTATCTTTCTTTTTATCTATCTTTGTAAGTCTTGGTTTATACTTATCCTCTTTGTTTACCGCAGGTGTATGCCTACTCGTCGCCGAATTTGGAAGTCGCGACACCGCCGTGAAGAACGCAGAGGAAAGTACTAACACGGAACCACGAAGAGGATACTAACGAAAGTAAAGATTTCGTCATGGAGGATGAACAAAGAACTATGTATGACTATGCCAAACCATCCATGGACGACACGTCATCTAAAGATCGTAAGGCCCCATTTGTTGCCGCCAATAATTTTGAAATCAAACCGAATGTCATTCAAATGGTGCAACAATTCGCTCAATTCGACGGACTACCAGGCATTTAAGATCCGAATAATCATATCGCAAATTTCCTCGAAATTTGCGATACATTCAAAATCAATGGGGTCTCGATGATGCCATCCGTTTACGCCTATTCCCATTTACTCTTGGGGACGGGCTAAACAATGGCTAAATACTTTGCCAAAGGGAACGATTACAACGTGGAACATCATGGCCGAAAAGTTCCTTTTGAAATATTTTCCACCGGCCAAAACTGCACGATTGAGGAATGAAATCTCTTCATTCACTCAAGAAGATGACGAGACCTTGTACGACACTTGGGAGAGATTCAAAGAATTGTTGCGGAAATGCCCACATCATGGTCTTCCTATTTGGATGCAAGTCCAAACATTTTACAATGGGCTACTCTCGTCAACAAGGCAAATGATTGATGCGGCGGCTGGGGGAACTTTGAACAATAAAACACCAGAAGCTGCCCAAGATCTCATAGAAGGAATGGCCATGAATGGCTATCAATGGCAATCCGTACGAGGAAAAACCAACAGGGCAGTGGGAGTATACAATGCGGACGCGGTGGTTACACTAGCCGCACAGGTCGAAGCTCTGACTCAGAAAATTGACGGGTTGGCAGCTCCAAAACCACCACCACAACAAGCCTTCTCATGCGAAACGTGTGGAGGATCGCACAACCACCAAGATTGCCCTCATGCGATACCACCGCATGAACAAGTGGATTATCTAGGTAATCAATCTCGACCCTCTCAAAATAATCCTTTCAGTAACACCTATAATCCAGGTTGGCGTCAGCACCCGAACTTCAGTTGGAGTAATCAAGGTCAACCACGACCTAATCCCAATCCTAATCTACACACGCCTCCCGGATTCCAGCCGACCCAAGGAAAGCCTAACTTGGAGGAACTTATGGGAAAGTTTGTGCAATCAACAGATGCCCGATTCCAGGCGGTCGAAACATCCTTAAGAAATCAAGAGGCATCTATCCATAATTTGGAAAACCAAATAGGCCAGATTGCGAAAATGATTTCCGAAAGGCCACAAGGAAGTTTGCCGGGTAACACCGAGCCAAACCCAAGGGAGCACGTAAAGGCAATCACCATCAGTTTTCCACATGAGCATGATTATGCCAACGCCACCATGCAGAAATATGTGGAGGACAACAAACACGAAGAAAAGCCCATGAAAAAGGTGGTCGCCGAATACAAGCCCAAGATCCCTTAGGAGTTTAATGAAGAAGATAGAAGGGGGACAAATTTGGTAAGACTTGATTCTTTCAAACAATTACATGTCAATATTCCATTTGTTGACCCTCCTTCAAAGCATGTTAGGGATCTTAATGACATCATTCCTAGTGAAAATAAGCTTAACAAATTATCAAATGTGCAATTGAATGATAAATGTCCTTCCAATGAACTACCACAAAAATTTAATGATCCAGGAAGCTTTATTATCCTCTTGCACAATTGATGGTTTACTGTTGATAGGCACTAGCCGACTTGGGAGCTAGTATCAATGTGATGTCTTATGAAACATTTAAGCATGCGGGATTAAGTGAACTTAAACCTATTAGGATGGACATTCAATTAGCCGATAAATCGATTAAACATCCTAGAGGTATTATTCATGATGTGTTAGTCAAGATTGATAGGTGCACTTGCCTACGGTTTTAAAGGTAGCTTTTGAGCCATCACCTTCCTTCTCGTGCAAAAATCTCCTTGTCGAGTTGCCAAACCTTTGATGTGATTTTTCTCCTTCTTTTATTAGCTTGAGCATGGAAATATGGTGTGTTTCTATCACCATGCTTAAGCCAATTATTTCGGCCGTTCTTCCAGGAAGATTTCTTCCCGATAGCGAGCTTTTCCACCTCTTTCTCCGGTGACCGATTTGAGCTTCAAACATTCCCCATCTTTTTGCATGTTGCAATCTTTTAATCGCTTCTCCCTTTTTTCTTTAAATTTTTTGGGAGGTGTTGAAATCTAGTTCTTTGCTCGATTCAGTAGAATCTCCCATGATCTTGATCGCTCTTGAAGGCCCTCATCCCTGTCTCCAATTGTCCAACCTCGGCTATCACGTCTTTGCAAGTCTTCTCCAAACTCCAATATTTTTCAAATTGAAATCGAAATTTTTCAATTTTTCTTCCTTCACCGCAATATCAACTTGCCGAGCCCAACATAGATAGATAGCCCGATGATCCGACGAATAAAATTCCAAAGTGCACATCTTGCTGTAGGTATAACAGCCGCCAAGCAATGTTACTTAGGTACTGCCCAATTTTCCAAAAATAAGTTGATCTCCCGCTCTCTTGTTTACCCAAGTATATATGTCTCCTTCTCCGTAAACCTCTCTTAATTCACATTCTTCTATGACATTCCCGAATTCCTCCATTTGACCTTCTTGCCTTCTTCGTCCTCCATTTCTCATTATGATGGCATATTTCGTTAAAGTCACCCCGATTAACCATGGAAGTTCTTGAAGTTCACTAATTGTAGCAAATCGTCTCATTAGTTCCCATGATACTTTCCATTGGCTTGTGTCCGCTTGTCCATAAAATCCCGTGAATCTCTATCGTTTTTCTCCTTCCATAATAATATTGTCAATGTGCCATTGAGAGTAAGATTGGATTGAAACATTAATGGAGTTTTTCCAAAAGACGAAAGAGCATAAGACCTCCTTTTTGGCCTTCACGAGTTAACCACAAACATCCCCTCAAACTTCAACCATTCCTTCCAACCTCGACAATTATTCTCTCTCATTTTTGTTTCGCACACAAATAAGAGAGAAGCGGTCCTTTTCGGTGATTAAGCGCTTAAGCTCCCGAATGCTCGTTGGTTCCCCAACCCACGAGCATTCCGGATAATGCACTCATGATTCTAGGCGGGGTTGTCACGCAATCCCCACCCGATCGATTGTATCTATATCATGTACACTATCCTCATATTTTCCGGTTGTGTCATGACTATGTTCTCGTGCAGGGTTTTGGCGCGATCAAGAACCGAGGGAGACGGGGACGGGCCGCCGCCGCCAGTGCCTTGGGCGGATGAATGAGAAAGAACTGGCGTGGGTGGAGACAACTCAAAGAGGAAACACGTATGATATGGGGGGACAACGGTGGGGTCATATCATGAGGGATGACGGGTGGGAAAGAAAATAACCTAAAGATGGAAAAGATAAACTAAACAAATGGTGATAATAGACAATACCATGGGGAAAGCTAAAGATTTTTTTTTATTATTATTTTTATTGTTTTTGACCAGTGGGAAAGCTAAAGGTAAGTATGGGTTATAGTGTAAGTTGGGAGTACGTGGTCATGGTAAGGACTTATGCATAAAATAAGGATCGCAAAATAATTTAAAAAGAAAGTGGCAGACAACAACTAATGGGTTCAATGCTTTAAGGAAAAAGAGGAAAAATTGGAAAAAAGAACAACTAAGAAGAGGTGAGGAGGAAAGGGAAAGCAAGGGTGGTGGCGGAGGAGAAGGGAGCGACGAGAGGAGCGGAGCTACGGAAAATAGGTGAGGAGATAGACGATGGAAAGAAAGTCGACGGGGAAGAAAAAAATTGGTACTTTGGATGGATGAAGCACGTAAAAACGTGTGGGTTGAAGAGAAGGAGGACTGTGAAGGCGGTGAGGAGAAGGTGGATGACAAATCGATTTGGGAGCAGGAGTAGGGGGAGAAAGAGAGACGACGAGGATCGGGAGTCCCTAACACAGCCCTAAAGGGAACAAAACTCAAAAAGAGAACGAGACTCCGAGAGGAGAACGGCCTGGAAAATATTCTTATCACATCATATCGGTGCATTTGGGAGGTGTGTAAGGATGGGCCCATGAAATAATCCACTTTTCCGGTTGAAGTTGGATCCCACTCATGAGGTAGTATTATTTAGTGTTGAGTAGTTTTGAGTTATTAAATGACTATGATGCGCTCAAAAGCTATTTTTTCATGTTGGCGGCTATTCGATTTTGAAAATTTATAAATAGGGGCAATTGAGTCATTTTCGTGTTTATCATTATAATCAAAGTTGCCAAACATAATATAGATGCAAGTATTTTATGATAAAGGAAACACACAATACCTAACCCCAAACAAAAGTTAATGCTACATAGATGTGATAATAATAATCGTATCCTATATAGTCTACAATTGCTTATCTTTTCCCATCAATTTTTCCAAACGTGTCCCCAGTGTAATATTGATTTTACCAAAGACCAACTCGTAATTGTAGTTTGGCTGAAATAACCCGAACCGTCATATATAAAATTTGATAATTTTTTGAATTTTAAATTTTTTTTATCAATTCTAGTTAGGAAAATGAAAAAAATTAAAGAACATGAACTTAATATTCATAATAATATAAAGCGTTGGGACTTAATATCCATAATAATATTAAACTTCCTATGTATCATAATATCCTCTTAAAGTATAAATGAATTGAAGTCCAGACGGTTCGCTTACAATATTTGACATGCGGTTTGCAATATAAAATATCATAATAATATTATTCTAACATATTTTTACCCAAAAAAATTAAAATTGTCGTTTTAATAGCGATAGTTCGAATCGACGGTTAAAACCGCGGTTCACACCGAGAAACTAAAACTACAATCGGTCTACACGATTTTGGTTACAAGTTTAGACCCATTTTCGACCAATTGTTCGGTTCCCCTTTTAGCCACCTCTACATTAAATTGGGGAGATTAATAAATCGGGTCAAACTTAAAAACTACCTTCAAATTCGCATAAAATATACATATCGGTATTGTCGGTCCAAGCACTTTAGAGACATAGGGCTAAATATAAAAATGAGTCCCTTCAAGTTGTAGCAACACAAGAATAAAACTACATAATGTATAAACAAAAAGAGTATCAAGACGCCATTTAAAGTGTCTTCTTCTAAAGCATTTTGAGAAGCAATTTCATCAATATTTTTTCATAATCAATCTGATCAAATTTATCATTTCCAATTCATAAAATTGTTAATTCATTATATTTATTGTGACATTGTTTTTAACAATTTCAACTTAGAGAAACTTCTTACTACGGATACTTTCTATAGATACATCACATTCATAGATAAAAATGTTGTATATGCAATCAAGATGTCAGGATATCAATCCAAAACAAATACAAACTCTAAAATTTCAAGTCTTTATCTTTTACTCGGTGGTAAAGTCATTGAAACACTACCTATTAAGTAAATAAATCATCGAATTAATATCTAAAGAGTAACCATGTTTTAAAACATTTCCAAGATTTTGACAATATTCTTTCAATTTATTATTTTCTAAAAAAATCTTCGAATTAAATAGGAAGTTTAAAACTATATTTGCAATTGTCCAAATATACTCTTTAAGGCAACAATAACAACATTCGCTACAATTATACATTAATTAAGTCTAAAAGAATATTCACCGGATTGTATACTATCATTATGTACATTTTATAGAAAATACGCAAAAGGATTATGATTTTACATAATTTTATCTGTTGGTAATTGGTAAAAGTGTGTAAGAAAGAAAACAGATGGGCTCATAGAAAAATATACATATGTATATATATAAGCACATATATGGTAATCACTTGTCTACTCTCTCCAAAGTTTTCTCTCTCTAAAAACCTTCCCAAACCCCAACCCCAAAAACACCAAAGACTTTCTTTCTCTCCTCCTCTCCACCGCTCTCCCCCCCCAAACTTCCCTTGGTCGGCGATGGTTTGGACCGACTAGAAGTCGCCGGTCAAGCCATTTCCAATCCCGAGATATCCTTTTATTTTAGATCCGGTTGGTCTTTGATACATGTGTTCGGATCCAGGGCTTGAGAAGAATCTCATGGAAGTGGGTAGCGGCGGTCCAACCATAGCTCTATGCGGACACGGTGGTGGGACGGTGAAAGCGGCGGTCGAGGGGGAAAGGTATTCATTTTCTTGTTTGGCTTATGTCTTTTTAGGTAGTTTGTTTTTAAGGTGGTGTTGATTTTGTTTATGGTTTTGGATCTTTTGGTGTTTTTGTGTGGTTTCGATTGTTTGTGGTAGTAGTGGTTTTGGCAAGTGGTTTTGGTGTTCGCATTTTATTTTCCCATCCGGTGGTTTTTTGTCCCAATAAGTGGCTTGTTTTGTCCCATTTGTGGCTTTTGCTCGGAAAGACTTAGGACGTGTCTTTAACCGATTATATATGCGACAAAAACGAGATCAAGTTTTTTGGTACGTGTTTTGTCGGTCAGCCTTTCTTTGCTGCTAAGCTCAAGCTATGGATTTAGATCGTTAGGTTTAAAATTTGTTTAGATCTGTTTAGATCTATGATCCGTAGATTTGCAATTGTTTTACGTTTGATGTTGTCTTTCAATTGTAAGTTTCTTCATTTAATGAATGATTTTCATTCGACTCAAAAAAAAAAGCACATATATGGTAGATTTGTGGGGCCCTAAAATTTTTGAGGGCCCGTGGTAGTCATCATTTGGCCCTTCCTCAAGGCCACCAGTGAATGTAGGAAAATATTGGTTATTTTAGCCAAGAAGGGTGAGGACAAAACTTATTCAAACCAAATATTCAAGGGCATTTTTGGGAATAATTGAAACAATCCTAGATCATAAATGCAAAATTTTAGGATTCCTGGGGCCAAAATTGCACGAAGTTAAAACTTATGGACCAAAATTATAAAAAAAAATCAAAATTTATGGGACCAAAAATTGTTCTTTCACATTGTATGGGAGCGAAATAGCTAAATCCATGTAATTACGGAACAAATCTTGCAATTAAGCGCATTATATTATTAGATATAGATAATTACAAAAAGTACCCTTAAAGTTTGACCTAATTATAAAAAAACTCAGATAATTTTCAAAATTACAAAAATAAGGTTTGATTCAAAGTGTTAACTCAAGGGTAAACTGTAATATTTTTGTAAATATGATGGGTGATTTTTACATGCTTTTTGCATATGAATGAGGTAAATATTCGGCAAAATAAAACTTTGGGGGTATATTTTATAATTTTAAAAGTTAGATGAGTTTTTTTGTAATTATGTCAAACCTCAAGGTTACATTTTGTAATTAACCCTATCAGATATGAGCAGAGCTTCTTCTCCTCCAATCAAGGGTTTAAGCCTTCTCACTGCAGTCCTCTCCCGACTAGGGTTTCTAAACTCTACATACATATTTTTTCTCTCTATTTCCACCACCACCGTCATCATGACTCTCTGCCGCCTCCTCCTCCGCTCCGTCCGCCGATACTCCTCCACTTCTAACCCTTTCCCCTTCCATTCCCCGTTTCCTACCTCCGCCGCCGAAACCCCTGATTACCCTCCTCCCACCAACCCCCAATATACCCCTAATCCGCCATACCCTAATCCCCCCAGTCCCAATCAATTCTATTCCCCCGTTTCATCCGCCAACACCGCCGCCGACGCTGCATCAAATTACCACCACAATCCTCACATCCCTGCCGCCACGCCGGAATCGTCAAGTTATTATCAGAATCCCCAATTCTCCGCCGCCACCGCCACCAATGCATCGAATTACCAGTACAACAATCAGATTCCTGCCGCTAACGAGGCGTCTAATTATCACAATCCCCAGTTCTCCACCGCCAGCGCCACCAATCAGTTCCAGTTCCCCAGTTCCACTGCCGCCCCTTCCACCCCCTTTGTGCCCCAACGGTCATACGGCTTCTCCTCCGCGGAGGAAGCTGCCGCAGAACGCCGCCGGCGCAAGCGGAGACTCAGGATCGAGCCGCCGCTTTATGCCCTTCGCCCTAACCCTCCGACCTCTCAGCCCAACGCCAACAACCCTGACAAGCCCCGTCTCCCTGATTCCACCTCCGCCCTTGTCGGCCCCCGCCTCAACCTGCACAATCGTGTCCAGTCTCTCATCCGTGCTGGAGACCTCGACTCTGCCTCCTACGACGCCCGCCAATCTGTTTTCCAGTCCATTCGCCCCACTGTCTTCACTTGCAACGCCATTATTGCGGCAATGTATCGGGCAAGCGCTACAATGATGCCAAAGCCCTGTTCCAGTACTTTTTCGGCAGTTCAATATCATACCCAACATTGTTTCGTATAATAACCTCATTGTTTCTCACTGTGAGTCCAATGAGATTGAGGAAGCGCTGAAGGTTTATGAACACATTCTCGAGAATGCACCCTACAGCCCGTCTGCTGTTACCTATCGCCACCTAACGAATGGACTCATTGATGCTGGGCGTATTAATGATGCGGTGGATTTGCTTCGTGAAATGCTGCACAAAGGTCATGGGGCGGATTCGTTGGTTTTCAATAACGTGATTCTTGGTTTCTTGAATTTAGGCAACTTAGATAAGGCCAATGAGTTGTTTGATGAGCTGAAGGAGCGTTGTACGGTTTATGATGGGGTTGTGAATGCAACATTCATGGAGTGGTTTTTAATCAGGGAAAGCCAAAGGAGGCAATGGAGTCGTACAGGGATTTGATGGCTAGGAATTATAGAATGGTGCCTGCTACACGAAACGTGTTGTTGGAAACGTTGTTGAGGCATGGAAAGAAGAAAGAAGCGTGGGATTTATTCCATGACATGTTGGATGATCACACCCCGCCCACCTTCCAGGCGGTGAATTCAGACACTTTTAATATGATGATCAATGAATTGTTTAAGGAAGGAAATGTTGCAGAGGCAATGGATGTTTTCAAGAGGTCTGGAAAGGAGTCAAGTCGAAGCCTTTCCAGATGGATGTGGCTGGCTTTAATAATATGATGGCGAGGCTGTGTGAGCTTGACATGATGGACGAAGCAGAGCAGTACTATAAGCAGTTATGTGACAAGTCATTATCCCCGGACGTTAATACGTATAGAACATTGATTGACGCGTATATAAAGGTGGACAGGGTTGATAATATGTTAGAGAAGTATTCAAGATGGTTGAGGTGGGTTTGAGGGTTATCCCTCCGTACGCCAATAAGTGGTTTGGTTTCTTGATTGAGAAGCGCAAAGCTTCTGATTGTTTGCCCATTTTGTCGAAAATGGCTGATAAGGAACCAAAACCTGACGTGACGACGTATGATATTGTGATAAGGGGCCTAGTTGAGGAAGGTAATTTTGACGGCGCTGCCAATGTGCTCAGAGAGATGATGAATCACGGTGTTGGAACTACTGTTTCGCTTAAAGAATTTGTGTTGGGTGTTTTTGAGGGACTAGGTCGACGGGGGAGATTGAGAATATTCTAAACAGGTTTTCAAGTCCTTTCCCACCTCAAAGGCCTTACCTTGACCACCACGAGGTCCACCAAGAAATCCCACAATGCCATGGCAGACATCTTCTTCACATCAAACATCTTATGCAAATCAATTTACAGAACAGGCACGCCAACCCCATACGACCGAACAGATTGCACGTCCGCATCCGTTCCAGAGCAGGAAGCAGAGTTTCCCGCCCCGTTCCAGAGCAGGAAGCAGAGTTTCCCGGCGTGGCAGGGCAAAATGCTGCTTGATTTGTAGGTGAGTGATTACTGTTTATTTGGTTAAGGTATTTATTAATTATACAGCCCGAGCTACTAGTTTTTGCTTGCATGGGACTGCAAAACGATACGAATATGATCATGAGAAAATTTTGTAACAGTTACTTGATTGCCATAGGTTGTGGTAGCTGTTTGGAGTTGCACACATGATTCTTGCTTTGGACATGAACATTTATTATATATGTAATTTTTCAGCATAATGGTTAAAGGTATGTTGACTAATTATAATTTATGATTTTCATATTGTTTTTCGTAGTCATGTTGACTGTATTCCATCACTTAGTAAAATATGAGACAAGTTATATGTAATCTTGCAGGGTGCTGGTATTCAATTCATACTTGGGATATCTAAAATCTTCTGGAAATTTGAAATTAATGAGTTGGGAAGCATCATACATTTGGTGATGCTCAGATGGATTAGATTCAAGTCCATGTTGATTTTATATGAATTTTGCATTCAAATTTCGGGAACTGTTGTGCTATGATATTACGCTTTTGTCATTATTTTAAGGTTGTAGAAAGTAATAAACATCTCATTAATTTTAGGGATAATACAAAAACTACCCCTAGGTTCAGTCTGATTTCCGCTTCAGGTAATTCAAACGCCCTTAAGGTATTTCAAAATTATAAATACTCCCTTAAGGTATTTCTAACGCCCCCTTCAGTTTATTTTTACCTAACAAATCCCCCTTCCTGAGGTGCAATTTGTAAAATTGAAAAAGAAAAAAATTGTCAATGGAGTATTTGTAATTTTGAAAGAGTATTTTTGTAATCAGGCATCATCATCATCATCATCAACTCGCACCTTATCCAACTATGTGGGGTCGGTGGTGTGAAGTTTATAGTGTCAACTAATTGTCTAAAATTAGTTTAACACTACAAATTCACACTATAAATTGGTTTAGTGTAATCAGGCTAAACCTGGGTAATTTTTGTAATAAAAAAGGGATAATTACAAAAACACCCCCAAGGTTTGGGCTATTACAAAAACCCAGAGATGTTTCAAAATTACAAAAGGCACCTCAGGTTAGATTTTGTTTTAGGGGTTAACTATAATATTTCTACAAATATAAGGTTGGTTTTTTGAAATGCTTCTTGCTTATGAAGGGGGAAGATGTAAGTAGAATCAAACCTTAAAGGGGCTTTTGTAATTTTCAAAAATCTCTCGGTTTTTATGTAATTAGCCCAAACCTCAGTAGTTTTTATGTAATTATCCCTAAAAAAATTCAAATCAGATCTTACAGGTAACTGGAGTAAACAAACTCTGGATGCTCTTGTCACTCCCTAACATTGTACATACGAGATTTAAAAGGAAGTGAGATTCCTAAGAAATATACAATTGGAGAAAATATGAAACATAACAAACTATTATAAAATTTATTATTTTTCATTTTATTTATAAAAAAATTGGGAAATGAGTATAGCACACACAGAACAGTGCAATGCCAATATAAGGAATATTGACAAGCGCGGTTGGAGTAGGATTTCTGCTTCATTTTTGGCATTTCAGTGCATTGCCAATATAAGTCATTTTCATTTGTGAGATTTAAGATTTTTAAGATTGCAGAGATTCCATCACATTGCTTCCATGTAATGCCATCAGGTGCACAGTTGTTGCACTTGATCAGACCTGTTTCGGGTGTAAATTTTTGGTTTTTCGCTCCGCTTTTTTTTTTTTTTTTTTTTTTTTCTTTAGAGAATATTGTGAAGTAGTAGTTTGGAAAAATAAGAATGAACTTGAGAGTGATTTGATATGTGTTGAAAATGTAATGACAATTGATGTGGTGATTTTTTTAGTACAGAAACACCATGGGCATTTGTAACACTGTAAGGAGGTTCTTGTAATTTTGAAAGATATTTGGAGTTTTTCTGATTAAGCTAAATTGTAGGGGTGTTTTTGTGATTATCTCTTTTTAATAAAATAATTATTATATGTGATTGGTAATTGGAAAAGTAAGATAGAGTAAATAGTGTATTTGTAATTTATTTGCAAAAAAAAAAAAAAAAAGTGATGGTGTGATGTTTTTTAAGTATAATTGGAACAATTTTTTTTTTAATGGAAATTTACAAAATTGTCCACAGTAAGAACATCCTTCATCTCTCTCTCTGTCTGATTGTGTGTGCCGTGTGCGTGTGAGAGAGATGTGAGAGATGCACTACCAATTACAAGAAGTAAGCCAAACCTCATTTTGAGCTACTGGTCGTCCAAGGACAATACAACTAACAAATGCAACAAAGATTAACTAGCCATGCTTATATTCTTTTGTTTTCTTATTATTAGGAACAGAGCTTTCGACAAACTACTTGTGAATGAGCTCGATTAGCATTCGTTTATATTCGTTTATCAAGCTTAATGAATATAAACGAACAAGAATTTTTTTTTGTTTATGTTCATGAACTGTTCACGAACATGTTCATTTAGTGTCCGTTTGATGCTTGTTTATTGTTTATTATTCATTTTTAATTATTAATTATACATGTACTTTGCTTAATTCTCATTACTTTATTATGAAAAATAAGCTTGTTTTAGTTTAATATTACAACCTACTTACATTTGCAATTATCATAATGTTCATATAGTTGTTCAAGAACAATTAATGAGCATGTTTGTGAACGTTCGCGGACATTCGTTAACATGTTCGATTATTAAACAAATGAACACAAATAACCTTTTAAAATAAACGAACGAACACGAACAACCCTCGTTTGTTCGAGCTCGGTTCGCTTACAACCCTACTTAGTGTCCTCCTCTGTTACAGGATTTATGAATACAATTAATAAAACTTGACAAGACCACAAACAAACAGATAGGACATAAACAGACAATAAATGAATCAGCAAATGTGGTTTTTATATTGCCTCACAAGGATGGATCTTGCAAATTTCTCATCCCCAAACTAGTAATGGTAACTTACAAATCTAACATCTTTTGAGGGACCAAAACTTCCTCTTCATGTGCTATACAATCAATCTATCTTGCTACAAAATTTTGCACTCAAAACAGAATTGCAAGATGTCATGAGGCCTACCAAAATCTATACAGTAAACCGAACTTTTAGGGATAATTACAAAACTACCCCTAAAGTTTAGCCTAATTACAAAAAATCCCAGTTATCTTTCAAAATTACAAGTACCCCTTTGACATTGGTTTCTATTTTACAAATTGCACTCTCTAGTTGTTAGGAAAATACAAACCTCAATGAGGCATTTGTAATTTTTAAAGATAACTAGAATTGTTTTGTAAATTAGGCTAAACCTCAGGGTAGTTTTTGTAATTATCCCAAACTGTAACCAAGAGGCAAGAAGTCTCAAAAAAAAAAAGAAATCCCAAGATTTCATACTTTAAAATCCCATAACTTGTGCGGTTATATTCAGCAAAGGCTCTAAAGCACTCGGATCAAACTTCCTAGCAAACAGATAACAGATAGATGTTTTCCCGAGTTATACGAACATCGCGTCCCGTTATTTCTAAGCGACTCTAAGAATCCTTCTGTTATATTACCAGCCGTGAAGGTTGCCGGGTGTGGGCCCATTTGCGACCAATCGACATATGTGACTGAGCGGTTCGCATTAAGGGCGCCATGGAATTTGCGTATATATGTTGGAATATAATGCTCGTCCGGATAGCAAGAAGGCTTACAGTATTTTTGAAGAGAGTGTAATATTTGGTGTCTGCAACGATCTTGACGGCCAGAGCACGATGCATTTCGAACCATTGAGATCCTTTTCTCCAATCGGCGAGTTTAATATCAGGTTTCATCCGCGGCTATAGCGGCCCACGGCCGTAACGGGTCGGGTCGTCGTATGAGTCAACGAAACTATGGATGGATTCTATGAGATATTTGTAGACGGCCGGGAAATCGTGAACAGGGATACAACTCTCTGATAGGAGAACGAACCTTCGTTTGAGAAGTCGATAAGGGCGTTGGCTAGAAGCCGTTTCTCTGCATCGACTAGTGACACCGACCCCCATTCGACATGCTGCAAATTTGAAGGGAAAAGAAAAGGAAAAATATATATTAATATATATTCTTTTTCCTAGAAATACAAGTTCCAGCTAGTATAAGCAACTTTTATCATGTTCTGAACGAACTTAGATACCTAGTTTCATTCAGGACACCGTTCAATTAAATTTCAGACATCAGTTGGTCAAATTTCAAGAAGATGACTCGGAGACACATACCCAGAGAAGTTTCAAAATTACGGAAACCCCTTGAGGTTTGATTCCGTCTTAAATATTACCGCCTTCATAAGCAAAAATCATTTCAAACACCCCCTTACATTTATAGAACTATTACAATTACCTCTTACATTTAAGATATAATCAAACCTCAAGGTTTTTTTTTTTGTAATTTTGAAACTTCTCGGGTTTTTTTGTAAATACCCCAAACCACAGGGTTTCTTTTTAATTACCCTTATTTTTTATTCCACCAGTATCCATAATATAACATATTTCTGGTAAACATTCTTTCAATATCAGCATTCATAACATATTTCAATGCATAGCCACATTTGAACAGGACTCCCAACTTCATAAATCATGCATCTAAGACTAACTTTATAAATGCCAAGCATACATGATGCTACAATAAGCCAATTGTTTTAGTAAACAGCCAACATCAAACAACAAAAAGAAAAACTTGATAGCTCATCTTTGACAAGTTTTCCACTAAAGTGGTGTCTTTATGCATACTACATAAATCATGCATCAGAGATACAAGACGGAAAAAGAGGGGGGAAAGAAAAATAAAAACTTAACAAAACTTTTCAGCATTTCCTAGATATCATATGATTCACTTATCAATATATTTTATTTTTCGTAAAGTATAATATTCTCAGCCCATATCTTTCTGAGAATCTCGATCACGCTTAGCTTTAGGAAAAGCAAGTACACGTTCAGAGGCGGACACAATGGGGGGAGCAAGTGGGGCTGCTGCACCCCAAAAATTTGCAATTTTTTTACTATATATAATTTTAAATACTAAAATTATTTATAAGAAAAATTTTAGTATTCAGCCTCCCAAAATTATTCATAATGTGTTGTATTTCCCCAACTATAGTTCCGCCCCACAACTGTAAATTTATGCATCCGCCACTGTCCACGGATATGGCTATGATGCACTTAGCTACAGAAAATACTGCTCATTATTTACCATCGATGAGAGTACTAAGCCAGATGTTCCCCGACACTCTTGGAACTAGGGGTGGTACAGTTCGAACCGGAACCGTTCCTCACGGACTACGGTTCCAAAACCGAAACCGACGGTTCGGTTTGGAACCCGGTTCCTCCACGGTTTCGGTTCGGTTCGATTTGGAACCCGATTCCTCCACGGTTCCACTACGGCTCCATCGACGTTCTAACCGCGGTTCGCGGTTTTTGGGACCAAGGAACCAGAATCGGAACCGGATTACACGGTTCTGGCTTCGGTTTTGACCACGGTTCGGTTCGGTTTAGAACCCGATTTCGGTTCCATTTGGCCACTCCTACTTGGAACTAGCAGAACAATTCTCAATGATCTGCTGAAACTAATTATTATATAGGAAAATTACATAAAAAACCCTGAGGTTTGGGCTAATTACACTAAAAAAAACAGAGATTTTTTAAAATTACAAAAACCCTTAAGGTTTGATTCAACTTACATCTTCCCCCTTCATAAGCAAAAAAACATTTCAAAAACTACCCTGATATTTTACAGTTAACTCCTTAAATTCAAACCAAAATCAAACCCGAGGGGCCTTTTTGTAACTTTGAAACATGTCTGGATTTTTTTGTAATTAGCCCAAACCTTGGAGGTGTTTTTGTAATTATCCCTATTATATAATATAAACTCCCAATTGTAATAGGACCATTATTTTTCCATTAATATACTGACAAGTAGTACATTTTGAAGACCATAAATTTATGGGTTAATTACGAAAACTACCCTTAAGGCTCAACTTAATTACAAAAGGAAAAAAACAGTTACCTTTCAAAATTACAAATACCCCGTAACATTTGTTTTATTTTACAAAATGAACCCTCGGGACTCAAGTGAAAGGGGTACTTGTTAGTTGTTAGGTAAATACAAACCTTAAGTGGGTGCTTTTAATGCTTTAAGGGGGTATCTATAATTTTGAAAGATAACTGGGGTTTTGTAATTACACTAAACCTCAGGGGTAGTTTTTCTAATTATCCTTAAATTTATCCCATCTGAACCTAGTCATCAATTATAGGGTAAAAGGAGAATTGGTTATAGCTGAACGAAGTGGAAAGCATTTGAGTAACATGACTTAAAAACAAGTCATAAAAGAGGCATATATTTTCATTTTACTCCAGATATCCAGATACAAAAAGTAAAAACCTCCCTCCCTTGTCCAGAACTGTCTTTGAGCAATACTGTAAATAATTCCAATGTCTCAAACTTGATTAAAGCGATGTGCAAATGTAAAGATGCATTAGCATTTGACAAAAAATTATGTACTCCAGTAAACTTCTTGCAGCACCTTCAAAGTCCTAAAACTTAATAAGGATATGTTTGGTTTCACATTGCTAGAATGTTGTATTTTCAGTGCATATAATATATTCGTTTTTGTCATTCTATAAGATACTTCTAAACATTTTCAAGAAAACAATCCTATTTTAAAAACATAAACCGAAATTATCAACCCTACTTTGCATTCTTCAAAAGCCTACGCTTCACTTTCTAAAGTTCAATTTTCAAATAACAGTCTTTATTTTACATTTAAAGAGTAAACCAAACATGTTTTCTCAAAGTGAAATGTCAAATCCACATTTCAGCTCAAATGGCCAAACTTTGCAACTCACTAAGCCAAACTTTCTTCATTTATATTACTCAACTGGATCTTATCAAAACATTCACTCATAATATTTCCTCAAAACATTTTGTAAAATGAATCTAACCATAGTGTAAGCTTCTCAAGATGACAAAAGAAGCAGTAATATTGAGGTAACAGGTTGATTTAATCCTCAAGAAAATGACAAAAGGTACTTTCTTCCAATTTCAGAAATAAATGACTAATGCATACGTTTACCAACCATCAAGTAATCCACTTAGTGTAACAAAAGTTACAGATCCTCCAAATATAGCATCTCAACCTTAAAATCAGGCAATCTCAATACACTCCATTCAGTAGTCGCCATATTCCATTTCCATTTTGACCTAGTGTGGTAGACCAAAAGATTCTTACTACCATCCATGTTCAGTAAATAAATGACTAATACATACGTTTACCTACCATCAAGTAATCCACTTAGTGTAATAAAAATTTCAGATCTTTCAAATGAATCATCTCGACCTTAAAATTGGGCAATCTCATACACTCCATCCAATGTTCACTATTTTATGTTTCCAATTTGACCTTGTGTGGTATTCCAAAAGATTCTTACCATCCATGTTCAGTAAATAAATGACTAATACACACGTTTACTTACCATCAAGTAATCCAATTAGAGATGTAATAAAAATTACAGATCCTCCAAATATAGCATCTCAACCTTAAAATCATGCAATCTCAATACACTCCATTCAGTAGTCTCCCATTTCCATTTTGACCTAGTGCTGTAGACCAAAAGATTCTTACAGCCTGGTCTTACATTTTTTTACCACCTCCATCCATGTTCAGGATATAAATGACTAAATTATACGTTTACCTACCATTTACACTTTGTTAATTCTCCTCATTAGATTACTGAATTGTTATAAAGAAGGTTGGGTCCTTTTATTCATGGACGCATTTAGTTCAACAATAGTCAATTGCATTGTCAGGCTTAGACAAAAAACCATATGTTAGGTGGTTTTGCTTTTTCACCTTAAAATACCATTCTCATCTTCTTGAGGTGCACTTACCACGTCGACAGCCCAAACAACCCAGTCTATATCACACGTCTTTTGAAGCAAAAGTCATACTTCTATCTAGACCAATAGAATCAATGATTTTAGTCAATAACAGCTATAAAACTAAGAAACAAGTCATAATTTAAACAGATCAGCAATCCACTTGAATTCTAAATACAATCTCAATTTATCACACATACCAATTAATTGTAAGAACACAGATGACCTATTATATAGAATGAAAGACTTCAAGTAACAAAAGAAAAGCCCTCTGCAAGTCAACTGCACTCATACATAGAATTAATAATCGCACATAATATACTAATACTAAGTTACCCTAATCGAATTAGCATGAGAACCATAATCAACAGTAGAAACCCGAGCTTCTTCAACAAGTATAATACAGAAAGTAATACACATCATCAACAATCAAAATAGAAAGTATCATCTCACAAATTTTATACCTGACTCGGGATCTGGCGCCTGTAAAAAACGGACGAATTGGATACTTCGAGCTCAAACCCGGGAAGAGCATGCACATATATCGAATACTTCTCCACATCCTGGCCACTAAAGAACCTCTCCCATAACGGCAACATGGGCAACGGCCCTCGAGTCAAGAACATGAAAGCCACCCTTGGCACTCTCCTAAAAGGTAACTCTTCCTTTTGGGGCACAAATGAGGCCCTCCAAAACAACTCATCATCTCTCAATCGGTGGTTCAAATTTCTGAGCCTGACGAAACTCTCCATGCTCAGACAATCCTCCCCATCACAATTTACCACCATTTTCTGACCATCATGGCTAAATTGCTCGGTATCAAAATATGTATTTTTGAAATTAAACTCATCACCCTGGAAAGTAAAGTACCGATCAATGTGGGAACTAGAAACTAGTCCTATAACTACACCCACAACAAAAATTATCAAAATTGAGATGAGTTTCAACAAGCTGATTGATGAATCTGCCATTGATATTGACACTGGAGGATTGAATCGACTCTCCACATCTTCTTTCTCCCTATTCCTCGCCATTTCTTCTTTTTTTTTTTCTTTTTTCTTTGCCCTTTCCCTTTTCTCCTCCGGATTGTCAAATTCTACCACCTACAAAAATTGTATATTTGTATTCTCTACTGATTTCAGTGGGACTAAATTCAAAATCAACAAAAACTCAAAAACCCACGCCAAGAAAATCAAAACCCCAAAACCCCAGCTCATAGAAAACCGATATGAAAATCAGAAAGTTGTCATAGTGCATAAGAATTTCACTCGGGATCAAACAAGCCCTACTTAAAAAATTCAGGGGTGTAAATAAAAATCACCGAATAATAATCTCGCCCATTAATCGGATCTTAGCCAACCTACAGCGACTTCCAACAAAAAATGGATCAAAATAATTACCCACAAAGCGAAATGCACAGAAAACCCAAGAAAGAAGCAAATGGTGCAAGAGAATCACACGAAACGGGGAGCGCAAGCCTGCAAGGAAAACAAAGGACAGATAAATAAAGAGGGCTACGCTGAGAATCAGATTTTTCTTTTGGTTGACGGTAAATTCAATGTATAGTAAGCAACCAGGGATTACAAAATCATTTGATTTTCAGAATTTGTTTATTTTGCATTGACAGGCAGCATCATATTATGGTGATCATGGATTCATGGGATCGTGAAAAAAAAATATATAAATAAATAAAAATGATTATTGAGGCGGCAATTATAAAAAGTTGAGAGAAAAATTGGAAATGGTGGTCTTAGTGTAGTTAATGGGAATATAATCTCTCGTAATGGGATTTTACTGTTTTAGTGATTACCATAGTGGACCAAACAATTAACACTATTGCACAAGCAACTTTTAGCCCAATGGTCAATCATATTTTTATTTACTTTGTTTGTAGTATATTTTTTTCGGTAAGAAAATAAAAGAGATATTGTAAACTCTAAAAAAATTTATTCAGAGTTATGGGTGTCGGGGTGACAATTTACGATACTTGATTACCGACATTACCGATATGTTATAAGCAAGTTAGGATTAAGGCGTGTATTAAAGATTAGTGTTATAATCCAGTCGGATCCAAATAACACGGATAATAAACAAGTCGGGTTATGGTTGATTTGAGTTGGCATGATTAACTCACTTGACACGGTAATCTTGTTATTAGGTTGCTCTTTGTAATATTTTTGATTAATTGAACATATTGTTAGTATAATGATTGAACTTAAAAAGTTATCAAATGTATTTGAATATAACTTTTAGATTAAAATTAATTCACATGACCCATATAGCTCATATAAATAGATGAATAATATATATCTTATATATATATATATATGTCATTTTGGATTGACCCGAAAAATATGAATAATGAATGAGTTGCGTTAGGGTTGAGAAATCTAATATGGATAATTAAATGGGTTAGGTTAGAGTTGAAAAATCGGACACGAATAACATGAATTTCATGTCTCGACACGACACGTGAACCCGAATTGACACCCCTCTTCTCAGTAAACAACTATTTTTCCCATCTAAAAGATGAGAATCAATTTCTTTTAGAGTTTGCAAGCACTCTAAGTCTTATATCAATAGTTGAGTAAAGGAAAATAAAGTATTATATCAACAATGATTGGGTATAAATATGTTGGATCTAAAAATTATTTGATGCTAAAGCTAATGTCATTGGTCTGAAAAAATATCATGATTCATGGGTTCGAGTTTGATATTGTTAGCAGACGCCGGACAGTTACGTTATATAGTCCGTTTATAAATTACTAATGAAATGCCCGTGAAATGAGAATTTATGGCCCAACGAAATCATTTTAAGCAGTGTTTTAAAAATCGCTAGGCGCTGGCCGCTTCGGTAGATCGGGGCCCAAGGCCTGCGCAGGCGGGACAGCGGGGACCGGCGGGACAGGCGAGATCTAATTGGAAAAATGACGAGGCGGACAAGGAGGCTTAACGCACAGGCGGAGTCTAATCGGAGAAGCGTGCGTCTTTTAAGCAGATTTTAAGGCCCAAAACACTTAATCTGACCAAAAGATGTCAATTTCATATCTGACAAAGAATAGTATTGATGAATGAAAATTGATAAATGGCACTTTATCATTTTAAGGCCCAAAACACTTATCCATAATATTTTTCTTTGTATTTTACAGTTTTCTCGGTGTGCATGTTTTTGTTTAATATATATAACATTTTTATTTTAATCTGTTAGTAGCATATGTTACTATAAAATGTAATTAATATGATTTTTTAAAAATAAAATACTACATGGACTATATATTTCAACTACCGAATTTGTTTTTTTTCCCCTAAAGTCACAACGATATTTTTATCTATTCACTTTAATTTTCGATGACCAGAGGATAATTGAAGATTTTCGTTGTACAATAGGTAAGATTAAATATTAGGTTCATTTACTTTATTTGATGAGAAAATGAATGATAGATTAAATATTAGATAAGATTTTGAATTAATATTAAATTATTTTACTAATTAAATGTGCACTCCATATGATTATTTCAATGGCGTATTCATTAAAATTCTTATTAAAATGTGTACTTTGATTGATGATTGCATGGATTATCATGTCTTATCGAATTATATATATATATATATATATATATAAATTTTGATAAATTTTATTTTGATTTAAATTATTTTACATGGTATAAAATAATAGGTCATATGATCAAAACAATTTTGAAATGTTTTGATTATAAGTGTAGGACTATTTCATTCGAGATGTCTTACCATCTAATAGACTTAAGTTAATGATACGAATCTTATAAAAAAACACAAAAATATGGATATTTTTACGGGTTTGGGTTTTTGGATTGGAATTCCATTTATATATAATAAAACCCATCTCATTGATTATGTTCACGAGACAATCTCATACAAGTTTATGTTGTTTTATTATATTACTACCTGTGGTAAGATGAATTATCCGACAATTATACTACATGACTTGAGATTTTATCATGGGTTTTAATCACTAAAAGTAAACATGTGAATAGGTTGAATAATTTTATTATCCAATATAATCAAACCAAGGAGCCCTAAAGTGACAATACAAAGGATTAAAACGAATTTGTACTCGGATTAAAGTACAAAACTACTGTATATAATTCTTAGGTGCTAAAATTGAATTTAATTAATTTTATAACAGCAACACGTCGTCGTTTCACCCTAAACCCAACCGCCATTGAAGTCTTGGAAAAACACAATTCATTCTCTCCCTCTTTTCCGCCTCCAGAAAAGAAGAGGGCAAAAACTATAAACGATTTCTCTTCCGCCGCCTCCAACCGCCGATAGGTGAACTCTCCCACCCAACATTAGTTCTGCTCTACGCAAGCACGCATACATACTAAATGTTTATTGTATGCATATTCATGCTGCAGCTCTAGCTCTGTATACGGTTTCTAATTTACTGATTATTATTTATTTATCCTTTTTTAGAGTAGTGGTTATGGGGTCAGTGAAGAGGAAGTCATTGGAAGAGGGGAGGGAGGATTACGAGACTCCGCCGCTGAAGCAGCCGAGAGATAATGGCTTGATGGGGATGATGGACGAGCCAGTGGCTTGCCTTCACGACATATCATATCCGGAGGGGTATGTGCATCGCGCGTCGAGTACCAGTTTGGTTAACCAAGAACACTCAAAGCCGGCTAAGGAATTTCCCTTTACTCTTGACCCTTTTCAGCTCGAAGCTGTCAAGTGCCTCGACAATGGCGAATCTGTCATGGTATTTTTTTCTTTATATCACCTATAGAAAAATGTAGAAGCTTATAATATTATATCATTATTCTTATTATTCGTGATATTCATCTAATTTTGAAAATTTTGGTCGGACTGAACAAGTGTTAATTACTCTTTTTCTTTACTTATTTCTTTTCCGTTTTAGTTTGCTTGTTGCAATTTTACAGGCCACTCAGGATAGAGTGTGTGTTTTGTTTGAAGGTTGGTTTTTGATGGAAATAGAATTTAAAATGTTTCTAGGTCTCTGCACATACGTCTGCGGGGAAGACAGTTGTGGCATTGTACGCCATTGCTATGTCACTGCGGAACAAGCAACGTGTGATATACACATCCCCAATTAAGGCGCTTAGTAATCAAAAGTACAGAGAGTTCAAAGAAGAGTTTTCAGATGTGGGGTTGATGACAGGTGATGTCACCATCGACCCGAGTGCTTCTTGCTTGGTGGGTTTGATTTACATCTGCATATGCTTGTGTGTCTAGTGTGTTATTTTGAATCACTTACACAGCTAAGTTTTGAAATGTGACAAATATCATCTCAGGTGATGACCACTGAGATCTGGCGAAGCATGCAGTACAAAGGATCAGAGGTTATAAGGGAGGTGGCGTGGATTATTTTTGATGAAGTGCATTACATGAGAGACAGAGAGAGGGGTGTAGTGTGGGAAGAAAGTATTGTTATGGCCCCTAAGAACTCTCGATTTGTGTTTCTCTCAGCTACGGTGCCTAACGCAAAGGAATTTGCTGATTGGGTTGCAAAGGTGCTTGTGACTTGGTCTACCATTTTGTTTAATTGTATATAGATGCTTGAGAAATTTGCAATAGAACTGTATTTTAATACTTTCTAATTATGTATATGAGTTAAACATAGTAGCTGTCCATTGATAAATGCCTGTATCAAAGCTGCAGAATATCGTTTAACAATAAGGGTGCAAGTCTGATAGGCCTATATCTTTTATAACCTTTCAATAGATGATGAATCTACATGTTGATATTATCCTGTAGTAGGACTAAGCTACTACTGGGAAAAAAATGAACTATCAGGCACTTGTTTTTTGCTTAGGTAGTTTCCTCCAGCAAAAAAGGCTCCTAGTAATGAAATGACTTCCTCATATTGGAGTTTTTAGGCATCTGTGTTGAGGATTCACTTCAATGGTTTTTTTAGTGTTATGTTGGAGGAAAGAACAATTCGTTTGAATATAGAGGTCAGAAAAGATACTGGCGACATTCCTCAGAGAAGGCTAGAAGAGAGGAATAAATGAGGCTAAAAATGAGTCCTTTAGGAATCCTGCAAGCAATGTAGATTGTTTCAAACCTGTTTCAAAACTTGATTAGAAGTAAATAAGAGGATTTCCAATCATGTTCTTGACTTATTCCTTAACTCTCTTTTAGTCGTCTCTTTTGTTGCAAGTCTGTCTACTAAGTTTACCTCTCTTTCCGCCTCTATTTCTCCTCTCTCACTCAATAATTTGTTTTCTGGTAAATAATTAATGTGCTCCAGAAACACCAGGCTTTTACTAGAGTCTCTAGAGCAATTGTTTCTTTCTTGTATTTCCCCATTTTTTTTTTTTGGAGATAATGTTGTAGCATTCTGTAGTGCAGTCTGTTTCGTATAGGCTCTAGAAGCATACATCTGTGCTAATATCAATTTTGATAATGTAGGTGCATCAACAACCATGTCATATTGTTTATACAGATTATCGGCCTACACCACTTCAGCATTACATATTCCCTTCTGGAGGTGATGGTCTATATTTAGTAGTTGATGAAAAAGGTAAGTTTCGTGAGGACAGCTTTCAGAAAGGTTTAAATGCACTCATTCCGACAAATGAAGATAAAAGGAAGGAGAATGGAAAATGGCAGAAAGGTTTAATTGTGGGTAAAGCAGGTGAAGATAGTGATATATTTAAAATGGTGAAAATGATCATTCTGCGCCAGTATGATCCTGTCATATGTTTCAGCTTCAGCAAACGAGAATGTGAATTCCTTGCTATGCAGGTATGCATACTTGTGATACTGAATTAAGAAAAAATTCAATACCCCATATTACGAGCAATATTCTTACATATGCATATCCTTTTATTTACCGTTGTTCACATCTTTTTCACATAACGATTCAAATTTCATTTATATTACAAGAAATAGCTTAACTGCTTAACCCCTATCAAATCCTAACTTAGTATCATCCTGAAGTTTGGTATATAGCAATTATGAGTGCTAAGCTTAAGGCTCTTCAACCTTTTTTCTTTTCTGGCTTGCCTCTAATTTTATGAAACAAACATGTTAAATAGAAAAACTAATTGTAATAAAGAAAATTTTCTCAAGAAGATTGTCGAACTCTTTTATCTCGTCCATAGTTTGAGTTTATATTTGGTATTTAGATATTCCTACTGTATCATCTATGTTAACTAAAATTTTTATTACTGGAGTAACCCAAAGAAGCCTAGCACTAGGAGTCTAGGATGCATACTATTTCATAAGGTAGTCATCCGTAAGTCTGTTACTGTTATTCAAATTGGAGCGATTTAACTTCAACTGCATGATGTCTATGTAATTGATGTTTCCTTTATAGAGAAAGAAACCCCATGGTAACTCCTTGATGTCATCTAATCTTTTGTTGATTATTCTGTAGCTTCTTGTCAAGTTATTGTGTTATGATATTCATAATTGCAATTATTTGGCCATGTTTACTTTACAGAGTAACCTTTTTCTCTTTCAAAATAGATGGCTAAAATGGATCTAAATAATGAGGATGAGAAAGTAAACGTCGAAACTATCTTCTGGAGTGCTATGGATATGCTGTCAGATGATGATAAAAAGTTGCCGCAGGTTAGAATTTTTTAGTATTACGGTGAAGATAAGATGTGACTACTGTTATTATGATTTCTTTATACCTACTTTTCAATGTGTTCTGTTGCATAGTTTCATTTGTTGACCTATTCCAGGTTTCAAATATGCTGCCCTTGCTGAAACGAGGAATAGGCGTACATCACTCTGGTTTGCTTCCCATACTGAAGGAAGTCATTGAAATCCTGTTCCAGGAAGGATTCATCAAGGTTGGCAGGAGAATTTTATTTAAATTTTCTCTAGTTCTATATTTTCGTTCTTCACTGCTTTGCTTGCTTATATTGTGTAAGTATGTCATGAATGTTCTGGCTCAAATTGGTTCTTTCTCGGTTTTTTCGGAAGTGGAAAAAGTAACAATTAGTTCAATCAATTATTGTTGCGGCAATATACATTTCCCATGCAGCATAGTGGTCATTCCTTCAACATTTGATATATTTCCAGTAATCTATTTTAATATTTGTGTGGCTGACACATGAACAAACTTCTATTTTTTACTGTATAAAAGCGAAGATTGGCCAGTTATGTTGAGAGATGCGGACTGCATAAATTACTTTGAGATACTTTATGGGTTTATTGATTTTTTAGTACCTGGCCAATAGGCACTTTGCTGGTTTGGTCCTTAAAAAGTGAATAGGTACCAATTTATAAAAAAATGTGAAGTATGGGTACTAAATTGGTAACTCCCAAATGTCAGGTACCAAACTAGCAAAGTGCCCTATTGAAAAATCAATAACCCTACTTTATGTCCTCTAGTTTGTTGAAGGCACCATGCCCTCCAACCTCGCCCCTTCCGCTAATCCTACCCCTAAAATAAATTAGATAAAGCTGCATTTTCTTGTAACTATATTTTACGTTTCCTTTCTGTTCAATTGATACTTCTTCATCATTTTGTGTCCTTCAGTGCTTGTTTGCGACCGAGACATTCAGCATAGGGCTGAACATGCCTGCCAAAACTGTTGTCTTCACTAATGTGCGCAAATATGATGGAGATAAGTTTCGGTGGTTATCTAGTGGGGAGTACATACAGATGAGTGGTCGTGCTGGTCGCCGAGGAATTGATGAACGTGGGATCTGCATCCTTATGGTTGATGAGAAGCTAGAACCTTCTACAGCGAAGTTGATGTTAAAAGGAAGTGCAGATCCTTTAAACAGGTGAGCTGTCAAAATTGTTTTTCTGTGACATGCTTGTTATGTGCCTCAACAAGTGGGTCAAAAGCAAGACCATTGTTCAAGTGGGTCAAAAGCAAGACCATTGTTCACGTGGTAATGTTTGTAATAATTTTCGTCTTTAATCAGCTACTTGAAGAGTCCTTTGCTGCATATTACGCTGCAGTTATCTTTTGTTTGAGAAAAAATATGTGTAATCAATGAAATCGTCTTGGGTTCTTCTAAGCATGCAGATGCATGTGAATTTTGATGGTCAGGGAATCTGGTTAATATTTGCAACAGTAAATGTTTTCATGTTTATGTATCAAATTACATTGATGGATTCCAGAACCACATTGATGACTCCTGTTTGCTTGAATATATTTTAGCTGCATCCTTTTAGGTAATTTATCATATGTGAATAAATTGGATTCCTTGTTCTAATTTGTTCTGATAAAACTGGATGAACTTTTCTCATTTTTCAATTCTAGTTTATTGCACCCAGTTAAAATATCAGACTAGTTTGAAATCAAGGATTTCACAGCTTTTGATTGACAAGAAATATTTAGTGATGAGTGGTAATATAGTATATAGAATGGTATTGCACTTGCTTTAAGTAGTCTTGCATTAGATGCTTTATCGTTTAATTTATGTGGCGGAAATGCTTTAAATTGAGTTTGAACCATAGATTTTTGCTGTTGGCTGATGTTAAATTATTCAAATTTTATCTGTGACAAGACTAGGCATCTTGTAATGCAATCCATGATGATTTTTTCCATCTGATGGATTGTTTTCTTAAACTCCAGTGCGTTTCACTTAAGCTACAACATGCTTTTGAATCAAATACGATCTGAAGATGGTGATCCTGAAAACCTGCTTCGTAATTCTTTCTTTCAATTTCAAGCAGATCGAGCCATTCCAGATCTCGAGGTCAGTTATTTTCATGCTATTATAATATTATTAGCAGGTCTCAGATGCAACATCATTCTAAGTGTCTGATTTTATCCTTGCAGAAACAAGCAAAAGTCCTCGAAGAAGAAAGGGATTCTATTATAATAGAAGAAGAAGATAGCCTAGAAAATTATTATTCTCTGCTTCAACAATATAAAGCTTTAAAAAAGGACATCCGTGATATAGTGACTTCTCCGAAATACTGTTTACCTTTTCTGCAGCCTGGCAGGCTTGTTTCTATCCAATGTACAATGAATGATGAGAATTCATCGTCCTTCTCTATTAAGGACGAGGTAACATGGGGAGTCATAATAAATTTTGGGAGGGTTAAAGTAGCTTCTGAAGGTAAGATAATTTTAAGTTAGCATGACTTTCACATCTTTATTCAATTCATAATTCATAATCACCGGCAAATATTCAACCCAGATGATGCGAACAAGAAGCCAGAAGATGCAAACTATACAGTGGATGTTCTCACGAGATGTAGAGCGCATAAGGATGAAATTGCTAAAAAAACAATGAGGATCCTTCCATTAAAGGAGCCTGGAGAGCCTGCTGTTATTTCGATTCCTATTTCACAGGCAAAGTCTTACCTATGCTGTTATTCTCAAATATCTGCCTGTGGATTTTGTTGTTACTGCATGTGCTGTGATTTTATTGGCATTCACTTACTTTAACTGCTGCCAAGTTAAGGAGATGGTGGACTTGATCAATCCGATAAATATGAATGAGGAATAATTTATTTGTCAGTGACCTGAGTTTTGTAAAACTGAAAGTGTTGGTTCAACTAATTTGTTGTTTCCCCTTAGCATGGACAATATTTATATCGCTGAAAGTACTCTATTATATGGATGTTTGTATCAGTGACCTGCTGTTTTTTTTTCTCCTTTTTTTTTCTTGCTTATAATGCATTTAAATATGGGGATTAATATTGTAACAGCTTTTCTCTTCTGGTGGTATTTCCATGGATTTTTTTAAAGCAGATTGATAGCTTAAGTAGTATCCGCTAGTAATACCAAAGGATCTTCTGCCATTAGAAGCTCGAGAAAACACATTGAAAAAAGTTTCTGAAGTTCTCAATAGATTTGCAAAAGAAGGCATGCCTCGTCTAGATCCTGAAGATGACATGAAGGTATGCTACCAATTTGTTTCTTGTAGGTTTATGGAAATTTTTGTTGACTTTCAGGTTTTATTCTCAAATTATCTGGTTGACATCTGGTATTTATATTCTCCAGGTTCAAAGCAGCTCTTACAGGAAGGCGACACGAAGGATAGAAGCACTGGAGAACCTTTTTGAAAAGCATGAAATTGCCAAATCTCCGCTGATTGAGCAAAAGCTCAAAGTTCTACATATGAAGAAAGAACTTACAGCAAAAATCAAATCTATAAAGAGAACAATGAAGTCTTCTTCGGTCTTGGCATTCAAAGATGAACTTAAAGCAAGGAAAAGAGTACTCAGGAGACTGGGGTAAGGTCACCGCATTTCAGTTTGAGTATATCTTGGTGTTCATGGTTAATCTTTTTTATGATCGGCGTATTTTCAACTTTTGTTTGAAGGTCAGGGTGCACTAGCATTGCCCAAGTACATGTGTGTATATATATATATATATATATATACACTACCTCTGAGTTTTAGCCTAATTATAACAAAAATCCAATTATCTTTCAAATTACAAATGGCCCATTGATATTTGTTTATTTAACAACTTACACCTAATGGTTGAGGGGGAGTGTATCTGTTAAATAAACACAAACCTTTAGGGGGTAATAAATAAATAATCATTCTACGCCGCATTTACTAATGGAATTGCCCATATTCTGAAGGTAATTTGGTGTGAGAAAAAAAATGGTAATGATCTCCAATGCAATCCCTACAAACTATTCATATGACTCCATTGATCTTTCCAACTGCAAAGTCTGTCCTGATTATGAAGTCTTCGCAAGATAGCAAGCCAACGTATGATTGGTTGTCTTGGAACATGTTTAGAAACTATATTACTGTGTACCAACTAACCTCTTCATTGGAAGTTCTTAAGAACTTGCCTTGTCCACAGTGAAATTTTCTTCACAATTTTGGGTTGCATGTATCTTGAGTTGTAGTTTATCTTGTTGTATTTGCCAATCTCCTTGCCGCCTTATCTTTGATTTCAGCCTTCCTATTTTTTTTCTCATATTGTTTTGATGTGATTTTTCCATGATACCATTTTCTTAACATCCCACTGTCCATAAGCGAGACAAACCAAGGTAGGGCTTTGACGTGAATATAATTTCTTCTGCTTGCTCCCCCAGGAAAAATGATGGCACAGAGGCTGTACAGATCATATATCACGAGTGTAACCTGATGATTTTTAATTACTCTGATTATTGATCAAACTGATTATAAAATTGAAAAAAAATGAATGTGAATTGCATTGTTAACGAAATTGGTAAACTGGCAAATGGTACCTACTTTTTTTTACAGTTCTCATAATCTTACTAAAGCAATTTTGGAAAGAATTTGTTTTGCCAGGGTTTCCATGGCCATGTATGCACCTACAAAATGTAGATGTCTCCTTTTGTATGTTGTATTTCTTTTATGGTAAAATAGTGGGTGAGACACTTTGCTTAACCTTTTATCAGGCGCCGTGTGCAATGATTTGGAGTTGCTTGATTTTTTCAGCTGCTCACTGTAATTTGCAGCAGTGACCTTGGTGCAATTTATTTAGTGTTTATGCTCATCTTCCGCCATTTCTTATTTAATGATAATATTTCTTATCAAAATGCTGAAAGATATTAGAAATATACAGATATATTACAAGTGACGATGTCGTGGAGTTAAAGGGGAAAGTTGCATGTGAAATCAGCAGTGCAGAAGAATTGACGTTAACTGAACTTATGTTCAATGGGGTTCTGAAGGACATAAAGGTGGAGGAAATGGTCTCTCTTCTCTCATGTTTTGTGTGGCAAGAAAAGCTTCAGGAAGCTCAAAAGCCCCGAGATGAGCTCGATTTGCTTTTCACACAATTACAGGATACAGCACGCAAGGTGGCCAAGGTTCAGCTTGAGTGCAAGGTACTGCAAACTTTGTTCTATTTTTTTCATGTATGTGATTGAAAGTTTTGGCGACTAGTATCAGGATGTTATTAATGTTAACTGTGTAAGTACTCATTAGGCAATAGAAGAATATTGATGGGAGTTGGCCACTCCAATAAATGGACGAAGAAGGGGTTAGTGGGTACAGTTTTGTCCTCTAGCTGACTTTGGACACACCATCTAAATACATGAACTGATCAATAACTTCTTAAATATATGGGTTGGGGTTCAGTTACATTTAGCTCGTAGGGGGGTATTTGATGTTCACGACATGATCAAAGACTATTAGGGTAAATAATTTGATGATCTATAAAGCGTGCTTGATAACTTGATATGCTTGAGTAATTGACGATTGGCATCGGGAATGTGGCTGAAGGTGTTTTCTCCGGCTTTTTAACAAATTGAACACCTTGAAAAGTTTTAGCACTAGAAGCTAGGGTTTAACGTGTCTCCACACAGACAAGATATATTCCGTTGTTGAGAGGCCACATTCAAATGTTTTCTCACAGCAGGTTTTATGGGTGGTACTGCATAGTGAAAAATGGTGCAAATTGCTAGCATATGGTTGGTCAGCTAAACTATTGCTTGATGCTTGTCGTCAAATTTAGCCTCTATAATTGGAATATCTGATTTGATGCTTGCCTGAACTATTCTGCACAATCTTTTTCATTTTGAAAGTTTTTTCTTTGATTCCGTATTAAATTTGTGTTGTTAATTAACTAAAACTATTCTAACATCCGCGGTTTGGTATCCCAGGTGCAAATTGATGTTGAGAATTTTGTGAGTTCCTTCAGACCAGATGTTATGGAGGCTGTTTATGCTTGGGCCAGAGGATCTAAATTCTATGAAATTATGGAAATGACACCGGTTTTTGAGGGCAGTTTGATTCGGGCAATCAGGAGACTGGAAGAAGTCCTTCAGCAGCTAATACAAGCAGCTAAATCAATCGGTGAGACAGATCTTGAAGCAAAATTTGAGGATGCTGTCACTAAGATCAAAAGGGATATTGTCTTTGCAGCATCTCTATACCTATAGAACATATTATTTACATATTATTTATCGGTAGATATACTACGTTAAGTGTTTTATGATGATTGGAGGAAGAGAAAAGCTGGCTTTAGGTTAGTCAAGGAAGTAAAGAGAGATGCATGATCTGTTTTGGCCAAAGTCTTCGCGTGGATTATGTGCCATCTCCAATTTTCGTGATATCGATGATATAGTTGCTGAAGAACCTGTATTCTCCATTCATGTTGCGAAATACGAGAGCTATAACAATTGGCACCTTTCACCATCAAGTTCTGCACACCGATGGAGTGTGTGCAAATGGGATGATTTTTAACTGCTACGTGCAGGAGACGGGATGAAAGATGTCGCGAAATTTTGCCGAGCCATTTACCTGCACAATTTGCTGCTGATGTATGGCCAGTTTCACTTTTCATGCAAAGTTGTAATTTAGCTTCTTGCAACTTTATTTATCAGAAGTTGTTTTCATTTGTTGTTTTCCTGTTTATTCTTTTCTTTAACAGTTTTTGTTGGCTCACTAATGTTAGTCATAATATGTTTTATCATTTGTTTCTCTTAGGATATGCTGACCAGAGTTTTTATAGCCCAATTTTACTAAAATCTGTTTTATGATAGTCGACAAGGATACTTTTATTTGATTTGCATGGTGTATGATTGTAGAAACTACATATTGTGGGTAGATTACAGAAACTATCCTTGTAAAAAACCTAGTTATGTTTCAGATTACAAGCTAACATTTGTTTCTATTTTCCATTTTGTTTTTATTTTCCAATTTACACTTATTGTGTGCGATATTTGTAAAATAAACACAAATGTCAGGAATTTGGGGTATTTATAATTTTGAAAGATACAAATTTTTTGTAATTATACTAAAGTTCAAGGTAAGTTTTATAATTAATGTAAAATTGCTGGTAGATGAATGCCTCTCGATGAAAAATATTTAAATCATTAATAATCAAAAGAGAGAATAATGACCCTCCTAATTCATTCTATACAGTCCTCTTCAACTACAACTGCAGACATCTAATCCAGTTCAATCGTTTGGCACTATGAATTACAATGAGAATATGGTGCCACTTTCAGGCAATTCATTGTACAAATCTAATTAAATAGAAACAGCTGCAGAGTCACTTGGCAAATCTAATCAAATTAGTTTCAGGCAATTCAAGAGAATTACATTTAAAAATTTGGGAAATTGTCCCTCCATCCGGGGTATTTTCGAAAAAACCCTCAAAATATTAAAACTTGATTTATACCCCTACACTCATTGCCCACTTCAAAGTGCACATGACATCTAATGGCCCACCTCACCGCCCATCAAATTATGTTTGAATAAAAAAAATTCGTAATTTATTTGCATATTTCAAGAACAATTACAACTATATATTCATTTTCTATGCTATATCTAACAATGTCAATTTACACTTGTTCTAAAAATCCTTAAAATTCGGTTAATTTATTATTTTCAAATAAAATTTAGTCAAAAATTAAATATAATGAACACCATAAAAACTAACCGGACTAGGAATTTTAGAACCGGTATAATTTGACATAATTAGATAAGAGTATAGAGAATAAGTATATAGTTATACTTGTTCTTGAAATTTGCAAAAAACTTACGAATTTGGATTTTTCTTCGAATAAAATTTGGTGGGCAGTGAGGCGGGTCATTAAATAAGCGATGAGGTGGGGGTTAAAGTGCTTGAGTAGAAATTTCAATTTCGGTCCGGTAAGAGGGCCGGACTGGGCTACATTTTCTTAGGCCCGAAATGAGCCGAGCTTTTCTGGCCCGTCCCATTAGGCCCAAAAAATTGGTGTTTGGCCCGACTCGGCCCGTTTGACACCTCTAGGTGCAGGGGCATAAATCAAGTTTTAATACTTTGGAGGCATTTTTCATAAATACCCCTATATGGGGAGGGGCAATTTCCCAAATTTCTCTAAAAATTTAGACTGCATAAAGAAAATTTCATCAAATAGTAGACAATGGTGGGCCTAATTGGTAGTGCAACGGTCCAAAAATTTGAAAATAAATTCCCAAATTTGAATTCAAAAGCCACTCCTCAAATAAACCTTTCTAAACGGCTAGGAAAAAAAACTCAGCTCCTTTTTTCACCAATCTTTGTCTACACATTCACACACACAAATCCATCATAGAAGTATATATACAAAATATCAACCTTGAGAGAGTGAAGAATCAAGATGAAGGTGATCAAAGCCATGAAAAAGCTCAAATTCTGGTCAACAAAGAAGAGAAAAAGAAAATTTCCAATAACAGAATCACCGCCGCCGCCACCACCATCACCGCCACCACCACAACCGTATTATCCGGTTCAGAGCCTATACGAGCCGCTTCTGCCCTCGGCTCCGCCCTTACCGCCTTGGCTCGAATATGATCTTCAATTTCAAGAAATGCTTTCAGAATCTGATACCAATTCAAATTTCTCTCCACCAGGAACAAATGCTACTACTGAGATACTATGCTCTCAAGAATTTCAGGCCAACACTTGTTATCAGCAATACACGGTTTCGAACCCGATTTTCGATTTAAACTATGGTTCCTCAGCTCAAGAAATTAGAGAAGGATGGCGGAGCTTTTGGATGTGTTGTTGGATTTGGTGCTCATCTTTTGCGATGTGTTTTTCCCTGTTTTCATATCCGGGAAGTTGTAAGTTTAAATAATTAATTCGCTAAAGTACAAATATTTTCCCTCAAGTTTAACTTAAGTAGGCAAAAATTTCAGTTATTTCATAAATAAGAAATTACGTGCTCCATTTCAGGTGTTTGAACCGGATTATTTCAAAATGCCTCGTAGGTTAGCGTTTGTATTATTTCAACTTAGAAAATGCATTGATCATCAATTAATCCGGATTATTTCAAAATGCATGTTTCTTGGTTAAAACCCAAAAAACCAGCAATTAACCACTATTAAAGGAGGGCCTCCACGCCTCTTGTCCCAGAGAGCTTTGTGGAGGAGGTGAATCACGGGATATGTCTCTATATGTTGGATGGAAGACACGTGTACAATTGTGACATCATGTGATATCATGTTGTACACATGTATTTTATCCAACTCAATGGAATATGAGTGGAATAAGAGATCTCAACAAATAAGGGTCCAAGTGGTAGACTGAAAGTCACAACACAAAAATCCTCCAGGTTACTGGGGATTCGAATCTCTACATGAGTCAGTGCCAAACAAACATCACATCACTCGAGTGCCCCAGGAACAGTAATTAACCACTATTGATTACATTGGTTGTGGTATACATATAACTAAAAAAATATCACCTTTCACCTTTGTTTCTATTATACATAATACTCTTTTTGAGAATTTTATAGCTTATCAGGAAAGAAGCAAGGGGGAAATAATGCAATAAACTAGCATTAAACTTGTCAACTGAGTATATATTAATTATGAACTGCCGTAATAGAAAACATTTCAATCATAAAAACCATGCACCATGTTTGGATAGCCACTAAAATTCAATCACAGATTGCTTGGCTCATACAAAGCTTGAAAAAATTCTACAAACAAGGAAGAAACCTCAAAAAAGCTTTTAAATTTATTCGTCTGCACTTTCAATATTTGCTCCTTTGAGATGCAGATGCTTTTCTCTTTTCTGAAACTCCGTCAAACCTTTTCCACTTCCAGTTACACCAACCTTCCCAAATGGATCTTCTGGAGATTTAAATATGCTCTCACGCTTTCGACCGGAGAAAAAACCAACCTGCGGAACAAAGGCCAAAAATTCAAATTGACGACATGAACAAAGAAAAACGTATACGACCAACCACGAGCTTGTAGCTCAAGTGGTATCGACCACCCTTTGTAAGGGTGTTGACCTCGAACCCTGTATCTTTCAGTTTCTTTGAAATTTATCCCCTACCCTCCAACCAATACTCTCAACTTATTTTAAAATAAAACGTATACGACCATATCGAACAGAAAATATACGATGAGACTACTTGCTTTTGTTTTTAATGTTGGAGAAAAGCAAGTGTTCTAAAAATTATGGGTAGCAATAGGGTTAATTACAAATACCCTTGAGTTCACTTCAGTCTAATTAGCAAAAAAAAAAACAGCTATCTTTCAATATTACAAACACCCTCTTGACATTTGTTTCAATTTTACAAAATGCACCCTTGACGGGGGAGTATTTGTTAAGAAAAATACAAACCTCATGAGGGTGTTTGAAATACTTTAAAGTAGTATTTGTAATTTTGAAAGATAATTGGGTCCTTTTGTAATTAGCCCAAACCTCAAGGGTAGTTTTTGTTACTATCCCAAACGTGGCCATGCTTTTATAGTTTTATGAGTTACGTGTAATTGTGTAAGCAGAGACAGGCAAGGGGCAGCAAAACCAGACGGTAACACTTAAACAAGCATAGGATCAAAAAATCAGATTTTTCAAAATTGAAACCAAAATTATGCATTCAACGAACAAGGTGGTGGCACGAACTTTCCTGCCAACCACCAAAGAGGGTACATAGCAGCTGGCAAGATTACCTTTTTAGCCCTGCCTTTAGTTGTTTGGAATTGCTGCCAGGCATTCTGCCTCTTATTCTGTGTAACCTCTTTTGCTTCCATCCGCATCTTGGACTTAAAAGCGTGTATTTTTTTACGCTTTGCAGCTTTCTGTGAATAGCAAATGTGAAATCATATAAGCAACAAATAACAAAAAGACTACCAGATGTCGGAAAGAGAAAAAAACAACAAAGTGATAGAACTATAGCCAATGGATGACAAGAATACAATCAACAATTAAGAACAAGAGATTAAAACGCAAACAAGAAAAGAATTATTTTTTATGTAGTCCAGAGAAATAATATATCAGAAACCAAACAAAAATGAAAGCAGACAAAAGAAAAAATCAGCAATTTACTGATGCCATCCCTATTTGGTGAAACAATTACATGAAGAAATGTAAACATATAAATTAATAGTACCTCAGAATCAAAATAAAGCCGACAAGAAATGTAAGCCAGTTACTCTAGGCAGCAGTTAGATGAATATTGTAAAATTGGATCTCAACACTGGCTCATTTTTTCGTAGAGCTCAGCAGATCACTCGTCGTATAGATATATACGATAATTAACATGCAAAAGGTTGGTGAAGAAGACCAACTATTATATGGAGCATAATATGATCATAATCCTAATTAAAAGAGTTGTGATTGTAACATACCACATCTTCTGGATCATTGGGATCAATTTGAAGTTTTTGCGGGACAGTCCAGGACTCAAAGTCTTTAGCAGCAGATTGGGCAATCTTACGCTTAAGGGCTTCTTTTGTAGCCACAGCAACCTTTTCAGCTTCCAGTAAAGGGTCGGCAGCGCCTTCTTCAATTGGTCTAACATTATCAGGATCAACCTGGAATCACATTCAAGCACAGGTCATATTATGGACAGGACGCCCATGAAGTTTCGTGGCAATCCTAAACTTTCATCTAGTATCAAGTTCATTAAATTTCCAGCACAAGCAATTCTCATCAGATTTCCTTTTTCTCCATAAGAATGCCGTAGTCACAGTTAGTTTGTTTTGCGCCATTGTTTTAAACAGATAAGTCAATTCGTTGATACAGAATTATTCAATATATGTTTTTACACATCAACTATTTCTCTTTTTTTTCTTAAGGGAAGAGGGAGTAGCTTGATCAGCATTCTTTTTAATCTTCAATTTAATCTCAATGATCACAATATTGAACAAAGTCAACATGACGCAGGCATCAATAGAATCCAGGGAACAAGGAGGGTAGGGATTGGCGTAGAATCCAGGGAAGAGGAACTCAAGCAGCACATCAGAAATTATAATTCATGATCACTTAATTCAACCAAAGAAAAAAAGAAAGAAAAAGGAAAACAGAAAAAACAAACTACCTATTCAAGGTTCAAGACAATTCAATCATACCTCTTCTCTGTTGCCCCATCCATCATAGCAAACAAAATAACCATTTGGAGTATGTGACTCGATTGTTGCATTGTACCTGCATACTCAACTAAATCAACCACAAACAAGAGGGAGAAAAGGTAAAGAAATTGAAAATTAAACATATCTACTAAGACATTTGTTTGTGTGTGTAGAACATTTTAGATACCACTCTCCGTCGTCGCTCCAGACTGCTTGAACTTTGGTTCCAACAGGAAACTTATCACCACAATCAGCAACAGATCCTGATTTCTGGACAAAGACAGCAAGAAAACTAATTTCATCAGCAGCGCACATGATAGTATGTTAATCACAACCAAAATAAACAGCAGGAGGAATATAGTAACTAAGGACCCAAAAGTACAACTTGCAATTAAAAACATGAGACAGTTGTTGGAGGTAATGCAGGCAATGAGAGTGGGCGCGAAGGCGAGAAAGAAAGAAGAAAATAGCTATCCTTTTCTTGGTTAATTGGACTCCACTTAACTGAAAATAAAGTCAGAAAATGATGAAGCCATATCCTACCTAAGTATTAGATCAAAGTCAAACTCAAACAACTAATATGGAGTAGAGGGAATGCAAAGCAGCGAGAACATACAGATCAATGGCTAAAAAAATATTTTTTTTTTCTTTACATCAAAGATCAATAAATATTCTTTCCAATTTAATGCCAACTCTGCAATTTGTAAACTAACAGCACAGGAGAATCTTTGGACTGGGAGTAGCAATAACGATAAAATTAGTTGACAAAAACTCCAGCCGTTGTGACTTTGACTTTTGTACAGCCAAAAATTATCAATAATAGGGGTTTCTTTGATATGGGACCTCCAATATCAACTGATTAGTTCAACTGCATCGAAAATGAGCCTAATCTCAATAATATCCAGATGCAATGTCTCTTTTCAAAATAATCAAAATTTAAACTCAAGCATATATTAACTGAAAATAACAAACCACAGTCATTTTCACAAGTTTAGGTAACACACCACATGAAAGGAGCTCTCAAAAGGAGATGCTTCACCACTAGTCCCAGTAACAAGCGCAGAACTATTATCAGTTTGTTTTGCGGTTGCCAGTAGCTCCTCTGTCAACGCAATCACCTGCAGCCAGAAAATAAGACAAGATTATAAACAGACACTTTATTCGAAAATTTACTAAAAGATGAAAGAAAAAAATATATGAACTTCAATCCAGGGTGACGTCCGAAATTCATGGGGGGACAAAGCAGGCTGGCCATCACCACATAGCACACCTGCAATGGAACCAAGACACAAGTGATGGACACCTTGACAAACTCCTACACTCCATTAATTTTTTCAAATCCCGACACTTCTCTACACCATGTATGCATATTGCTCTCAACAAGATAAAATATCCTCACCTTGACAAACCACAAGGGTAAAAACATCTTTCTTCTGTCACAGGTAGTTCCTTGAACTGCTTGTTCGAGCAATAATAATATTTGAGAAAGAGAAAGAGAGATTGAGATTAAACTCCAAAGAAAGTAATGACATTATAATCAGATTTTTAAGTTTATTACGTGAAATTGTTATTGACTTCTGAAAATATCAAAGGCAATGGTCCGAAGACAACTCTGACAACTAGGTGCTCACATACGAGGATATACAAGGAATTTTAAATGCTCACAGACTGCAACATCCCCAGCCCCAAAATTGAGGGGGTTTCCAAGCAAAAAAGAGAAAGAAAAACAAAAAGGGGGATTTCTCAAAATGGATCACCTCCACAAGTTCCTTCTCCATGTCCAAAAATTCAGAGTTCTTTGGGTCATCCTTCAATAGTTTGCGGACCTGATTCATATAAAACCAAGATATTGAATTAACGTGAATACTTGACATAATTGCATAATATGAAAAGTAAGTTAACCAATAAACCAAAGCTCAACAACGGCATAAAGGAGGAAGTCTGTAAGCACGCATGACAAATCTCTTTCACTGAGGACTAGATACGAACAAGCACCAAATGAAAGGGAGAGGTCAGATATATTAGTAATCCCATCCTAACCTAGCTACAGAATACGGACAAAACCACAGTACAAGAAACCTACGCTAGGTGAGAAATTTATCTGCATGTCCTTGTCACGAATCTGATGTCAATAGTAGAAAGCTATTCGTACTCCTATGTGAAACAACACATCGAATTTTCTATACTATCTTAAGATCATATTTTCAAGTCAATAACATTGCAAATTTGACGTATATCAGCAGAATGGAATTTTTGAAGGCTTCAACCCACATCACAAACTCAAAAACCAACTCGCGGGGCCAGATTTTCCACAAATGATTAATGACAGGCCTCAATTATTTCAGCACACCAAGAACACCTAATTAAAAAGGGAGAGAAGGATGTTAATCCTTAATCAACGTGATGAATGTCTCACTCATGTACTTAATCGGAGAAATTATAGGAGGAAGGTGAGTTTAGGGACATGACTGTGTTTCCCATTTTATCTTCAGTTATTTCTTTTACTTAGGTCCGTATGGTCTTTCCAACTCAAGGTCTTACAAATACCTCAATAACTTCCCTCCCTTAGATTGATGCTCCTTCCCCTCTTTGCATATAAAAAAATGGCTATTCATCCATCACGCTCCGGCCAATCATGTATTATTTATTTATTGTCAGTAGTCACAAATCATAAATCTGGGAAAGTATAATATGCTATGTGACTCAAAAATTTATATGAATATTTATATGGCATGGTACATTTTACGTGTTAGTTCTTTAATTCGTTACATGATTTGCTTTTCTTGCATGACATGCTAAACATTGAAGAACAACATAAAACCACGTTTCATAATGAACCATAGGAGTATAAACATGCATAACTTATTTAAATAATATGTAATAGAATTAAACAGTAACTTAAATTATTATTTGGATAAATTTTCTAGGATGGCACGTATGAATGAAACAGCTAGGAAGAGAACTGGAGGGTGTATCTACGACTGAAAGCTGTATGATATATGAATTAAAGACGGGAGACAGGGTCATAATACTAAAGATGCAAAGGGCCTCAAGGGAAGTTTTACACATGACGAACCAAATGACAAATTGATCAGAACTCTACCTAGAGAATGGAGTGATGTTGCAAGGAGAGTATGTGATGACTCAACAGATTATAGTTCTATACCACCTCACACAACCTCGGATCACGAACAGTTCATAGTGGAGTTACTTAGGTATGAACCATCCATTGTGCCTAATGTGATAAATGTAGATTCAGATGAAGACTCTGCAAAAAAATTGGAGAAAACCCCAGAGGGAGAGGGAGCAATTTCATCTAAGGAATCGAGTTAGATGACTAGCGGTACTATATCTATAGGCATGGATAACACTTGTATTTTTTTATATCCAGTATGAATTTCTTTTACTTTCCTAGTATGGTTAGGATTTCATTTTATTCTATATTCAGTTCTTCCGATGTACTTTATTTCTTGACATTATATCCTCTTGAAGGAATTATTACTGAATAATGGAATTTTATTTTCATTTATATGAGTCGTTCTTGTTGCTATTTATGGTTTGCGATTAATTTTATGTTTATTTGTTCTTGCATGAGTCATACTGTAATATGAGTTAAAACTTAGACATTTTGTTTCACTATAGATAATGTCGCCTCATAAAGATGATTCGAACAAGTCATTGAACTCGGACCAAAGTCAAGGAGACTCTAGCAATACCTTGTTGGCTAATCTCCATAGCACGTAACCACTCTTTGACCGTCACGCCCGTTGAAAGTCTATGGCAAATACCTTCGAAATTAATCTAGAATGTAGACGTTTTCATTTCCACCAACTTCGTGGCTTGGGGCAGGTGGTGGTACAATGTTCAGTTGTGTAACATCCTTGCAACAGGTTAATCAGATTAGCCAACAAGGTATTGTCGGTGTCTCACTAACTTTGGTTCAAGTTCAACGACGAGTTGGAATTGGCTCTACATGACAACATTATCTATAGTAAAACAAAATATTTAAGGCTTTAACTCGTATTACAGTATGGCTCATGCAAGAACAAATAAACATAAAATCCATCACAAAACATAAATAGTAATAATGGACGACTCATATAAATAAATAAAAAATTCCACTATTTCAAAAATAATTCCTTCAAAATGATACAATGTCAAGAAATAAAGTGCATCCAAATACTAGAAAAGTAAAAAAAGCTCCTACTGGAAATAAAGAAATCCAAAGTGTTGTCCATATCTATAGTTATAGTACCACTAGTCATCTAACTCGATCCCTCAGATGAAAGTTTCCCTCGGGATCTCCAATTCTTCTACAAAATCTTCATTTGAATCTACGTATATCACATTAGGCACAATAGGTGTTCCATGCCTAAGTAACTCATTATGAACTCTTCATGAACCAAGTTTGTGTGAGGTGGTATGAAACTATAATATGTTAAGTCATCACATACTCTCCTTGCAAGATCACTCCATTCTATATGTAGTGTTCTGATCAATTTGCCAGTTGCTTCGTCATGTGTAATCGTTCCCTCAAGGTCCTTCACTTCTATCCACATCTTCTCAATATGCTCCTCTATTGTGACCCCGTCTTCCTAGTTTAAATACCTATGCACCTCCAGTGGTAGATACGCCATCTAGCTTTTTTCGTAATTGTGATAATTCTATTGCATATTATTCAAATAAGTTATGCATGTTATACTCATATGGTTCATTATGTATTGCAGTTTTACATTGTTCTTCTATGTCCAACATGTCATGCAAGAAAAGTAAATCATGTGGCGAATTAAAGAACTAACACAGTAAAATGTAGCATGCCATATAAATGTTCACATAAATTCATGAGGCACATAGCATATCATAATTTCCCAGATTAATCATGTTGTGACAATAAATAAATGTTCTCTGATTGGACGGAGCGTAGTCGGGGGGTAGCCAAATTTTTTTATATGCAAGATTGAGTCCTCACTAATCCATCCTATCAACAAAAGGCTTGAGTCTAGCTCCCTTATATGCCATATGAATTACAAATGTAAGGTGTGATAAAAATTGCAGGTGTGCTTCTCAACTAAGAATTCCCCAATATTAGAAGCTCCAAACTTCAATCTTCGCGATAAACAATTCACACTAACCAAACCCCAAAGTTAATACCAAATTGATAAAGAAGTTTCAACGTTTCCACTGTATACTCACGCATGAACAAATCCACGCACACACACACACACATAACAAAACATAAAATACAAAAAGATGAAAGGGTACCTGTTGAAGCTGGTCTTTGTAAGTAGAGAGGTTGGCTGCGAGTTCTTCAATGTTCACCTCTTCGCCTTCGCCGCTTTCCATTTTCTTTTCTACTTAGAATTAATTGAATTCACAGATGATAATTCGAGTAATCGCCAAGTTTCTTCGGAAAAATAGAGCGAACAAAAGGGGGGAAAATAAACCCTCGTTCAGCAATGGAGAGGAATTGTGTACGAAATGGGTTTCAATTGAAGCATAAATCCCTTTTTATATTACTGCAGCACGTGCTGAATGTGGATTGCAGTCTCCAGAACTTGACTGCCTAATCGTAATGTTATTAAATTACTGTTTGACCCCAAAGGTTGTAGGTTCTAATACTTTTCTACCCTCAACAGATATATTTTGCCCTTGCAGTTTGGACCCCTTGTTAAGAAATTAATTTTAGAAACATCTCTTAGATATATTTACAAATTGTTTCCTACATTTAACAAAACTACACTGGATCAACGTTTTGCTCTAGAACCTCCAGGTGGTAGAGTCTTGTGTTGTAAGGATGAATGACCAGGAATTCGATCTCATACGCAGTGTGTGTCATCCGTGACTGACCAACCCTTTTAATTACTCGAGCTTTTATTTATAAATAATGTTGCATCAAATATCTAGCTTATATTTTAATGTGTAATTTACTCGCTTTATGAAATTTATATATTTTGAACATCCGAGAACCGATTGCGCCCCTAACTACGGTAATGGAAATGAATAGACATCACAATGACATATCAGGAATAGTATTATGGAAGTTTTGGACTTAAATTTTAGGATCGAGATTTTTGTACCGAATAAGTGATTTTCGGAGATTTTCACAAAAGTGCTTATTTATACTTTGGGAATTCGAAATTAAGTTTCTACCTTACATTTTATTATTAATGACCATCAAATTTATGAAAATCGAGTTTTAACTAACTCTCGGGATTTTTAAGAAATTTAGGAGCTTACTTGAGTATTTTAAAAGTACTAACTCTTATCAATATTTTTTTTTTGATATTTTTCTCTCGCCAAGCCTCTTGTTTTTTTTTATAAAAACCCCCCAACACTTACTCATCCCCCTCACACTCTCATACTTAGAAAAATCACCATTGTAGAAGGAGAAAGCTTCAAAGGTAATTTCTTCATCTTTTCTTCAATTTATGTCATTTCTTTAAATCCTTTTAGGAAAATGATCTTATGCAATAATTAACCATAGAAATCAACTTTGTTTATGAAAATATGAAGATTTGAACCCCCATTTTTGCCCTTTAATTTTCAGCCCTTAAGAAGCTTTTGAACAAATGATTTTTGTTTCAATTTTTGTTTGTAAATTGTGTTATATCTAACTAGTAGGAGTATGATTATGTATTTTTAATATTGTTTTGAAAATGAAAATTATCCCTAAACTCCTAGAAGTGGACGACCAAGGGCTTAATTTTTAGGGTGGTGTTTTGTTAAATTTTAGCATGATTAATGATAGTAGGATAATTAAGCGTGATGATTCTAGACTTTATTTTTAATTTTGAGTTATATATGATTTTTGATGATTTAATCTAGATATTAATGGCTTAAGAAGATTTTAGATGTTGTAAAAGTGATTGTTAGAGAAGAACTTAAGCTTGTTGGTGAACTTGAACAATTTAGGATTTTTGGTCCCATTAATTCACCAATTTTACAAATAGAACCTTAAAGCCTTAAGGATAATTTTTGATGAAAACTTTTAGTTTCTAAAAGTGATTTTGAGGATAAAAAAGTTGACAAAATTTAGTGCTTAAGGTTAGAGAACAGGAAAAATTGAATAGAGCTCAAAAACGATTAAATACGCCTCAGCCGGTCAGCCGCCCACCGCCCAAAAGGTGGAGGCGCTGACCGAGGCGAGGTGGCGGAAGTGGTGATAATGGTGATGAATAGTGGCTGATTTTAATGCTAGGGTGGTAGGTTAGTAGGGTAAGGTGTAGATGTAGGTGTAGGTGTGTAAGAAAAAGTGGATGATTTGACATAAAGTGTGATGTGATGTGATTGATGTGATGTGATGTGTCTTATGGCACACAAACCAATGCTACTTCATCGAGATAATCGACGTTAAGTGATTAGGTCGAGTAAGTTCGAGTTACGTGATTAAGATATTTTCGAGATGACATATCATTCTTAAAAAATCGAGATTTTAAGTCGAGACAAGATTTTATAAATTAAGATTTCGATTAACCAGAATTTCATTTAAAACGAGTCGTTAGATGATTAATTGATTTAGGTGAGTAATTAAGGATTAATTGAATTTATATTGACTTTGACTTTAAGTTGACCTTGATTTATTGTTGGCTGTTGACTTTGACTTTGGTCAACTATCATTTTTAAAGCTCTTCAAAAGGGTAAGAACACCCGATTATGAGATAATTGACTTTAGGAACGTATTACAGCTTTACTTAGCTCGAGAGACTAAGCTATTTAATGATTATTATATTGTCCTATATCATTTAAGTTGAAAGAGTTAATTGTGTTAGGTGCGGCGTTAATCGGATACGGACTCATTCAAGCAAACACATCACTAGCTTTAAGTATACTTCAAAAAGTAGGTAAACTTCCTCGATTTTGTAAGCATGTTGTACTATTATACTATGTTTGTCAACTTTCTATAATCGCTAAAATGTACCTACGGGGCTATCTACAAGTTGCCAACGAATGGATGTAACCCCTTCGGTGTCGGGAAAGGCCGAGAGCCATATGTAAGCGCCAACGGGTGGGAGAGACCCCTTGGTGTCGAGAAAAGGCCAAGAGCCGTATGTATAAGGCCAACAGGGTGGGGGAGACCTCGGTGTCGAGAAAATGATTTTAATGCATTTTGACTGTTTGACTTATATAAAGAATCGCTTATGTTTCCCATCGAGTTTTTCTGACTCACGTTTTCAAATATTTTAATATATTTTAGATAATGATGACGAGCCTTGAGCTGAGGCGCAGGGGACTGTCTGCGTGGGCATCGTTCGGTTATTCCCAAATAATTTAAGTACATGTGTTTTGATTAAACAAACTTTAAAGTTAATGTAATAAGAATGTTAATCATGTGTAACTCTTATTAAATTTATTCTCTTTTGATAACGTTCAAGTTTAATTAAGAATTTTTAGGCCAACATTTTAGTAATTAAAGTATTCTATTTATGCTTCCGCAAACTATTTACAAATACTTAAGTGTACCACAATGATGTTCCTAGTGAGAAATGGGTTCGAGGCGTTACAAGTGGTATAAGAGCAGGTCTACGTTTTTCTGTAGACTAGAAATGATTTTCCTTTAAAAATGTTTATTTTATTATAAGAACTTGATTACTGAAATTTGGGACAGACGACCACATTAGCAGAACCTACACTCGCTCTGAGGTATGATTTAGTAAAATGCTTTGATTTTATTGCATATTACTTCAATGAAATTTTATAAAATGAACTTGTTCCTCAAACAAGAATGATTATGAACTATGATGAACTTTAGAGGAATTTTATGAGAACTTTATAAGAACTAGTACAACAAATCTTGAAAAACTAGTAATTCTTTTAAGAACTTCACGAATGAAAGAACTTTGAACTTAGATCATTTGATGCTTCACGAACTAAGACTTTTGAGCTTAGTTCTTGAAATAAGGCTGACAATTAGATAGACTGATTAAACTTTCACACGTTCAGATAACTCCACAAAAGGTTTATGGTGACTACTTGTGTCTTTACTATGAACATGGGTGAGCCCTCGGGAAGACCACGTGTACCGTTTGAGATATCTTCGTAACCGGCCGTAGCTTTAGATTTTGATGTACAGGACTTTTCACCGCACCACTTGATCACGGCCCCAGGCCTATTGAAGTGACGGCACAAGTCGTCATCGACCAAATGTTTGCGGAAAATACGGAAGTAGGGGAAGTTTTAGCGATGTCCGTTTTGGTCATCGCCTAATTTCCACCCGTAAGAAATAGAAAGCGACGAGTGGTGATTGACCAATTGTTCCAAAAATCGCTATGCGAGGAAGAGAGGCAACTAAGCTCCGTAGGCGTGCTGATAATCATGATGACCAGGCAAACTGATCACATGAGGACGCCGTGAAGCGCCTTGGAGGTGTCGGGTTACCACTACGATCGGATGACACGAGAGTGATCCCGATGAGGAAGGTGGGTCCGGTCCGATTATACCAGGGATGGAGTATCTACTACATCCGATAGTCTAAACTTCGATGAAGGAAGAAGTAGTGACCCACTCCCTGCAGTGTCCGGATAGTCATCATTTTATATATGTATATATATAGTTCTCTAGAAGACCGTGATCTTTGCCTACTTATTTTATTTATATACTTGATAAGTGGTCTTTTATGCATGTTTTATGTGTATATTTAAGTATGATTTGAGTTATTTTATTGTTAGTTTCATAAATTTTTGATTACATATTTCACATTACTCAAGTGCTTTTATTGGTGTAGATTGATGATTTGGGTACATTTTTGGTGAATTTTGGGCCATGGTTGTTTGATAAATGGTTTTATCATGATTTTGATGATTTTGTTTTATACCAAAACAATGGTTTTAAAGGTTGTCCAAATACTCCTAAATGATTTAAAATGGTTTTAATATTTTCCGAAGTATGACTTCAAGTTTTATTTTCGACAAAATTGGACAACACTTTTAATGATTTTCTGTTAATGTATTTTTACACCAAAACAAATGTTTCTAAATGTTGTCCTAATACTCCCGATCGGTCTAAAATGTTTTCACTATTTTTCGGAGTATTTCTTGAAGTCTATTTTCGATATAAAATCGACAACACTTTTGTTTTGAGGTCAACCCCGCCGAGTATAGGCAACCCGTGCACCGAAAGTTGAGAAAACAGAAAACTTCATGTTTGCGAAAATGGTCAGTGGCAAACCGGTCGCCCTATAGGGCAAACCGGTGGCGTCGACGTCGACCTCTTTGGGCGGCCGTGACTGGGAGCAAAAATTGAAACAGAATATTTGCCCTTCTTTTTTTTGAAGTTGTGCGACGGTTGAAGTAAGGGATGACCGGTCGAACCTACGCCGACCGGCCGCCTGTAAATTTATATTCTCATTTTCAAACGTCTATTTTGCGCGGCCGATGAAATTGTCGCTCTTAAGTTTGAAAGCAAAATGTAATCATGTCAGCACAGACATATTTCCTTAATTTGTGGGATTGATTTCTAACGACTCTTTTCTTCAATTGTCTTGCAATTTTTACAGAATTCATGTCCCCAAGAGGAGCCTATAATGTACAAGACATCTTCTATAAATAGAGGAAGAATTGAAGCAACACAACATGAGAGAAAACTACAACACAACAAGATATACTCAAGAATACACTTGTTCTTACATTGTCTTATTTCTTGTTGTAATTTGCCTAGCTATTCACTTTCACATTCTTGAGGTCTAAGGCTATTCTTGATTACACTTGCACTCAATTGTATTATTCATTATCGAGTTGTAATCTTGAATTTGTGGTCGTCATTCAAACACAAGATATCCTTGTGAGTGTTCTTTGTGGTAAGAACACACTGGGTGAACTAGGTGTTAGGTGTAAGGAGATTGTGGTAATCTTCATTGAGGTGTTGAAGAGTGTGGTGCTTTCCAAGGGTGAAGATTGTGGTAATCTTCACAAGGTGCCGTTTTGGAGATTGTGGTAATCTTCAAGTGAGATTGTGGTAATCTCAAAGGTGGTGTTGAAGAAGAGTGTGGTGCTCTTCAAGGTGTTGGTGTAAGATTTTGTTGTAATAATTTTGGTAATTATTAATAAAATCTTTTTCTCTTTCGAAATCCATCCTGATATCTTCGGGTGGTAGAGGATTAGGCCTAGGTGGTTGAACCTCTTTAAATCGTCGTGTGTTGTTTACATTCCGCACCTTTGTTATTATCTTTGAGCATTCGGTTGAAAAAAGAGGCGAAATCGAAAAGATGGAGATAATCTATTCACCCCTCTAGATTATCGTAGTCGCTTGACTTACAATGGTTTCATGTCAAAACATACCCTGGGGTTTGGATGCAAAACACTCAAAATCCCAAGCTAAACGCGTCATTTCGGGGCCTTTTCAACCAAACACGGGCGGGTGTATTTTTAAGCACGTCGTGCTTTTTTAGAAGTAAAAACGAGCAATTTTTCGACCCGACGTACCAAACACGGCCAGGACGTGCGTTTTTTAAGCACGGGCCGCGTTTTTGCCAGCGTGTTCGGGAAAATCCAAAAAACACGGCCTGCCCGTGTTTTAAAGCCCGCGCGTGTTTTTCGTCGATCTGGATGTTCTTTTGGCGGAAATTATGGAAGCTTTCCTTTTTGCTTTTTGACAACCTTTGAGCAACTTTTACATCTCATTTTGCCGCACCAAACTCTATTATTCCCTCAATTGTCATGTGGACACAATTATTCAACCAACTCAACCAATGGAAGTGGAGTATTGTCATGTGAATACAATGATTCAACCAACTCAACCATGAATGTGCACACAATGATTCAACCAACAACCATGGAAGTGGAGCATTTGTTAGCATTATTGATGTGTTCTTTCACAAAGATGGTGTCTATAAAAGCCAAGAGTTTGAGTTGGGAAATATATTCATAATTCATGTAGATTCATTGATAGAGAGATTCATTGTATATTCATTGTATATTCTAAGTTTCAAGGCAAAATACATTGAGATGATAAAAAGAGAGGTAGAGTTGGAAGTTGAAGAGCAATAGAGGAGAAGGCTTGAGCTCAACATCATTGCAATCAACCAAGGAGGAAGTCTTGTATTGGTCTTGAATAAGAGCTAAGTACACCATGTTCATTTTATTCATATCTTCTTTGTAGTATACTCTTTTGTCAAAGCCATGTGTAGCTAAATTTTAAGTGTTTGAATGTAATGAACTCTAGAATGAATTTGTGATTAAGGCTTGTATGTTTTTAATAAAATCTTCATGTTTTGTGTGATTCACTTATATTATGCTTTATTCATTCGAATTGGTATATGCACAATATTGATTTGAAGTTTATTTTTCATCCGGAAATCGAAAGATTCATGGTGAAATAGAACTATATAAGTGAAAAGAGTTGCATGCAATCCTAGATATAGGGACGACATAAATCTTCTCGGATTAGGGTCAAACCTAATATGAGAATTCACAAATCGTTATAATGTTGTCTTGGGGGTTTTAACTAGAAAAAGATTTGATTAATCAACTTGAGATTAGAAGTTATTCGCGCTCGATAGAGGTTTAACTTAAATCGGGAATTTCTACGGTCCACATAACATGAGATTTTATTAAACGAGGTTGGTTTTTGCTTAAGGGCTTATGGTTGTATTTTTATCTTGTTGAATCACAAAAACATTCTAGCTAGAGAGATTTACATTCAAACACATTTCTAGCTCTTGATTTCTTAATTCTACAATCTACTTTTATTTGATCTTTTGTAAGTTGCAATTATTTTAAATTCTCTATTTTTTTATTTTCCATTTTAACAAATAAAACTCGAAAATTATTAGATTAAATAACAAAAAGACGGTAATTATTAGTACTTACAATCCTCGTGGGAATGACACTTCGGTACTCAACAATATATACTATAAAATGATAGGTGCACTTGCCTAAGGTTTTAAAGGTAGCTTTTGATCCATCAATACTTATGCCCATTTTCCCCGTAGGCATCAAGTATTCTTCGGCTAAGTAGCTTTAGTATGTTAGGCCAAGATCTTTTATTTTTCGTTATTTTAGCTTTGATGTTTGTATGAATGACTTATGCTCAGTTCCACAGAAGCATGAAGTCCGGTGCTATAATACGAGTAAAAAGGATATTATGACTATCCGGACACTCACAGGAAAATGGGCAAAAATATATAAATAAAAGAAGTAGGCCAATATACGATGCTCTAGAGAACTATATATATATATATATATTATATATACATATATAAAAGGATGACTATCCGGACACTCTGGGAGCGGGTGCACCGCTCCCTCCTTCATCGAAGAAGTTCGGACTATCGATGGAGTAGATCCATCATCCCCTGTATAATCGGACCTGCACTACTCGTCTCGTCGGGATTACTCTCCGAGTCATCTCGATCGTAGTGGTAACCCGTGACACTCTCAAGGCCTTCACGACGCCCCTCATGCGACCGGTTTACCTGGACATCACGATTATGAGCACGCCGACGGAGCTTAGTCGCCTCTCTTTTTCGTGATAGCAGATCCGGGAACAGTTGGTCACTCATCACTCGTCTTTTCTCGTTGTTTTTATGGGTGGAAATTAGGCAATGGCCAAAACGGACATAGCTAAAACTTCCCCTACTACCATATTTTCTCGCAAACATTTGGTCTAAGACGGTTTGTGCCAAGTCGTTGTCAATAGATCTATGGTCGGGATCAAGTGGGTAGCAGCTGAAAAGTCCGGTACATCAAAACCTACAGCTACGTCCTGGTTACGAAGATATCCCAAACGGTACATGTAGTCTTCCAAGGGCTCACCCATGTTCATAGTATCACACAAGTAGTCACCATAAACCTTTTGTGGAGTCATCTGAATGTGTGAAAGTTTTATCAGTCTATCTAAAAGTGAACTAATTGTCAATCTTATTTCGAGAACTAAGTTCAAAAATCTAAGTTCGTGAATCATCAAATGATCTAAGTTCAAAGTTCTTTCATTCGTGAAGTTCTTAAAAACATCACTAGTTTTTCAATATTTCTTGTCGTAATTCTTATAAAGTTCTCATAAAGTTTTTGTAAAGTTCCTCTAAAGATAATCATAGTTCATAATCATTCTTGTTTGAGGAACAAGTTCATTTCATAAAATTTCATTGAAGTAATATGCAATAAAATCAAAGTATTTTACTAAATCATACATCAGAGCGAGTGTAGGTTCTGCTAACGTGGTCGTCTGTCCCAATTTTCAGTAATCAAGTTTTTATAATAAAATAAGCATTTTCAAAGAAAAATCATTTCTATTCTACAGAAATGTAGACCCGCTCTGATACCACTTGTAACACCCTGAACCCATTTCAACTTGGAACATCATTGTGGTACACTTGAGTATTTTATAAATAGTTTGCGGAAGCATAAATAGAATACTTTAATTACTAAAATATGGGCTTAAAAATTTCTTAATTAAACTTGAACATTATCAAAAGCGAATAAATTTAATAAGAGTTACACATGATTAACATTCTTATTACATTAACTTTAAAGTTTGTTTAATCAAAACACAAGTACTTAAATTATTTGGGAATAATCGAACGACACCCACGCAAACAGTTCCTATGCCTCACTCGAGGCTCGTCATCATTATCCGAAATGTATTAATATATTTGAAGGCGTGAGCGATGAAACTCGATGGGAAACGTGGCGATTTTACACTATATAATTCAAACAGTCAAAATGCATTAAAATCATTTATCGACACCGCAGGGTCTCCCCACCCGCTGGCAAAGATACATATGGCTCTCGGCCTTTTCCGACAGGGATCTCCCCACCCATCGACTTGACTTACATATGGCTCTCGGCCTTTTCTCGGCACCGGGGGTTATATCCATTTGTTGGCGGCTTGTAGATAGCCCGTAGAGCACATTTTGCGATTATAGAAAGTTGACAAACATAGTATAACAATACAACATGCTTATAAAATCGAAGTTTACCTACTTTTGAAGTATATTGAAAGCTAGTGATGTATTTGTTTGAATGAATCAGATCAATTACGCCACACCTAACATAGTTAATTCTTTCAACTTAAATGACATAGACAATGTAATAATCATTAAGTAACTTAGTTTCTCGAGCTAAGTAAAGGTCTAATACGTTCTTAAAGTCAATTATCTCATAATCGGTGTTCGATACTCTTTTAAATAACTTTAAAACGATAGTTGACCAAAGCCAAAGCTAAAGTCAACAATCAACAATAAGTCAAAGTCAACATAAATTCAATTAATCCTTAATTACTCACCTAAATTAATTAATCGTCTAACGACTCATTTTAGATGAAATTTCCGGTTAATCAAAACCTTAATTTATAAAATCCTATCTCGACTTAAAATCTCGATTTATTTAAAAATGATATGTCATCTCAAGAAAATCTCAAAATATCTTAATCACAAAACTCGAACTTCGACCTAATCACTGACGTCAATTATCCGATAAAGTAGCATTGGTTTGTGTGCCGCCATAAGACACATCAAATCACATCACATCAATCACATCACATCACACTTTATGTCAAATCAATCATTTTTTCTTACGCACCTACATCTACACCTACACCTACACTTACCCTACTAACCTACCACTCTCCAAAGATTAAACTCATGCCACTATTCATCACCACTATCACCACTTCAGGCCACTCTCGGCTCGGTCCGGCACCGCACACCTTTCCGGTGGCGGACCCATGGGGCGTATTTCACCGTTTTTCGAGCTCTATTCATTTTTTTCCGTTTCTCTAACCTTAAGCACTAAATTTTATCAACTTTTTTATCCTCAAAATTACTTTTAGAAATTAAAAGTTTTCATACAAAATTATCCTTAAGGCTTTAAGCTTCTATTTGTAAAATTGGTGAATTAATAGGACCAAAAATCATAAATTGTTCAAGTTCATCAACTAGCTTAAGTTCTTCTCCAACAATCACTTTTACAACTTCTAAAAATCTTCTTAAGCCTTTAATATCTAGATTAAATCATCAAAAATCATATATAACTCAAAATTAAAAATAAAGTCTAGAATCATCACATTTAACTATCCTACTATCATTAATCATGCTTAAATTTAACAAAACATCACCCTAAAAAATTAAGCCCTTGGTCGTCCACTTCTAGGAGTTTAGGGGATAATTTTTATTTTCAAAACAAGATTAAAAACACACAATCATACTTCCTAGCTAGATATAACACAATTTACAAACAAAAATTAAAACAAAAATCATTTGTTCAAAAACTTCTTAAGGCCTGAAAATTAAGGGGCATAAATGGGGGCTCAAATATTTATATTTTCATAAACAAAATTGATTTCTATGGTTAATTATTGCATATGATCATTTTCCTAAAAGGATTTAAAGAAATGACATAAATTGAAGAAAAGATGAAGAAATTACCTTTGAAGCTTTTTTCCTTCTACAATGGTGATTTTTCTAAGTATGAGACTGTGAGGGAGATGAGTAAGTGTTGGAGTTTTTATAAAAAAATAAGAGGCTTGGGGTGAGAAAAATATCAAAAAAATATTAATAAGAGTTAGTATTTTTAAAATACTCAAGTAAGCTCCTAAATTTACGAAAAATCCCGAGAGTTAGTTAAGACTCGATTTTCATAAAATTTGATGGTCATTAATAATAAATGTAAGGTAGAAACTTAATCTCGAATTTCCAAAGTATAAATAAGCACTTTTGTGAAAATCTCCGAAAATCACTTATTCGGAACAAAAATCTCGATCCTAAAATTTAAGTACGAAACTTCCATAATAATATTCGACATGTCATCGTGATGTCTATTTATTTTCATTACCGTAGTTAGGGGCGCAATCGGTTCTCGGATGTTTAAAATATATGAATTTCATAAAACGAGTAAATTGTACATTGAAATATAAGCTAGATATAAATCAAATTATTTGATGGGTCCGAGATCAATCTTAAAAGTTCTTTTATGTTTGGTTCGTTTAAACATATTTTTGGTTTGATAAAATGTTACGCTCGACTAATTAGTAAAATAATAATACATGCGTAAAAATATCAAATTTACTCGAGTTTGATTCGTATTCTGTTCGACTAAAGCTTATTCAAGCTCAATTCAATTAATAATCTACTCAAACTTAAATACAATATTTAAAGCTCGATAAAAAATTAAATAAATTTAAATAGTAACATATTCGACTCAACTTGATTTGTTTATACCCTACACTTGATTTTTATTGGTCGTATACATGTATATTGATAGACAATTATCACTTATGCGTATAAATCACATACTATCTTAATTAATTATTAAATCGAAATTGGCAATGCTTTAAACATCTCAAAATTCGTTAGTTTAGACGTGTTGTAAATTATTAATTCACCCTTTTTGACAAAACTTCACCATTATATTAAGAAAAAAATATTAGTTGAGTTGTTCAAGTTCAATTTTTAAATTCCAATTTTAAATATTATTTTCTTCTATTACCTTTTTTTTGTAAAAGTAAAGCATTGAAATTTAAAATCACATTTATAATTTGAATGTCATATGTACAAGATTATATCATGATTATATGTATTCATCAAATACAGTGAAATATGAAAGTGAATAAATTTTTGTGATAATACTTCTGGTTCTAAAAGCTATTTGTGTTTCAGGTCCAGATTGTTGAAAAAGAAATAAATGCAATTGAAATTGGACCACAAAAGGGTAGAAGCCCAGCCCAGTCACGACACTATAAACATAAGGCCCATTTACAATCAGTTGGCTATTTTATTGTCAATCAGCTACAACCCCGACCAAATAATATTTTTGTTTGGTTGATATTTTCATTGTATCTTTCTATAAATGTTTACAACATGCTTGTACGTATCAAACGCCAAGTCTTCTTTAATTTCTTTCCCTTATGTAACTACCTATGTGTTTAAACTATGTAAAAATTATTTTATAATTATAATTGTAAAATAAATTAAAATAATATTTTATAACAATTACTATATTAAAAATTCTACCAACATTTTTATTTTCTACTTATATAATATTCCTCAATACTTTTAAGGACCGAAATCCTGTGTAGGCCCGACTTTTCATATGTATATTTCATGGGATGGGTTTGGGCCTCCGCTCCATTTGAGTGCTCTAATCTTGACATCACAAACTTTTACCACTAAAACACAAGTTCGTTATTCGACAAAGATGGAGAATTTGAAAATATACAAATTGGGGAAATCTATGCAATAAATAAGAGATATAAATGTACATATGTGACATTAAATGTATTTATCAATCTGACATAATATAAAATCAGATGTTAATTACCGATAAAAAATATCGGATATGTCATCTATTCCTTCTTATACTTGATGAGCATTCGTTAGTTAATACGCGTATCATATTTGTATAGTACCCATACATATGAATAATTGAAAAATACTTCCGTTTAAAATTGACACATTTCAAGTGGCCTTAAATACTCCGTACTTTTCAAATAAAATATTTAATACTCGTATTATAGTTATCCGTATAATACTTGACGAATAAAACTTAATTTTAATATTTTTATAATATTTAAATAAATAAAAAAATCATTAAAAATCATTTATAAGTATAATTAATATATCATAAAACAATAAATAAGAATATAAATAATATATAAATATAGTAATAATTATTAAATAAGTATCTTGGATTTATGTTAAGTTGTAATTTAATATAATAAAAAACTATATATTAAGTTTTATATAATTAAGGATAAATACATTTCACTTAAAAACTCACTAACTATTATTAAATAATTATTTTAATTTATAAATTAATAAAGTACCTAAAATTATTTTAATATAATCTAAACATAAGTATGAATTATAATCTATGTAAATATAATGTTAAAATAAGTCGTATTATTACTACCGAACAATTATATTATATTCATATTAAACCCGTACGTCTACGAATACGTATATTAAATATTTCCATATTTTTACCGATTTTTTCGCCGTAACTTTTATAAAATATTCATAATATAATCATACGTACTAAATAACGAATTTCATGAGCAACCATTTTTATTTTATTTTTCAAAATGACATAGTATTATTGAGAACAATAACATTGACTAATCATAGTCAGAAGATACATTATAATACTAATCGATTATATTCTACAAACAGAAAAACAACCATCTAATCTAAAAAAGACAAAACTTTTTGGTTAACTGGAAAATTGAGATATGACTTGAAAACGGGACCATGGATAATATTGAACACCAAAAAGAATTTGATTAGCCGTACAAGCTAAGAGACTCTTAAAGTATATACATATATACATATTGAATTTTGCTTTTTAGGTATGAAATTTCGTTTTTCATCAATAAGTTGGGTATTCCTAGGCACTAACAAGGTTGGATGCAGCAAAATGACTTGAATTGCAAAAAGATATAAATACAAGGACCACAACGCATGTAGAGTGAGCAATAAGAGAAATTTATGACTGAAAATGACATTTTCTATGCCTTTACTTGAGCATTAAAAAATATAGACAACATCACAACACCATGCGGTGAGGGAAATTAATTAAATATTAATCTATGACATAGCTCAACGGTGCAAATGACCTAAATGATGTGACATCTACTTAGTAGTTGATGGTGTCACATTAGTGGTTCTCAAGTGGGGAAAAATTTTATGGAAAAAAAAATCTAAGAGTTTTTTGGGATCTCCTGAACATTATGACAACATTAGCAGCAGTGACGTAGCCAGTCGGTTCTATTACCCTGGCCCAAAAAATAATTTCCCCCTAGCCCAACGATTTTTTTCACATTAAAAAAACGTATAGTTTTTTTTATATTTTCTTTTACCTTAGAAGAGATAAAAATAAAATATATTTTTTTTGGGGGAAAGGGGGGTGTGGAGCCCAGGAGCCCCTAGTTCCGCCCCTGATTAGTAGTGAAGTTGGACAGAGAGTAATATTTCAACTCTTATATATATATATATATATATATTGAAAAACGTTTTAACTTGATATTTGTAATACAATAGTATTTGGTAGTATTATGTACTTATTACTCCTATATATATGTATTTGGTAGTATTATGTACTTATTACTCCTATATATATATATATATACACACACATAGTCCTATGGCTAAAATGCACAAAATTATTTGATATTACATTAAAAAAGTAGCCAATTTGAATAATCAACATTAGTTACAGAATATTCAAGTTTGGATGGAGATAACATATATTTGGCCTCCTTAAATATGGTTATGTATATTCTTTTTCTTAGTTCACAATCAACATTCTAAAAAGGGATTTTTTAGTAAGCAATATATTGACTTCAAGTCATCCTAGAACAACAAAAATCATTTTCATTTTATGAACATGCAAAGAAAAGTTTATACTTAGAAAGTGGTCAATAGTATTCATTTTTCACTCTTTAGTGCTTATTTTGAATTTCTACATGTTCTTTTGGCACATGACACTCCATATTTATTAGGATAATACGTACTACATCTAAAGTAACTACATGTTGGGAGTATTTGCAAATTAAAAGCTTCAGTTTTTAGAAGAAGTGATTTATTGTAAAAACACTTATTTATTTATAAAATCCAGGACTAGAAGGCGACGTTATAATCTAAAACACCAAATTCTCTATCTCTCTCGCTTCTAGATTCTCGATTATATGAAGCATAATTATAAACAAAAGTTGGTACTTGCAAATACTAAAAAAAATACATTTTTAAGCCAAAAAATAATCAGCACTTTTTTTAGTGATTGCAAACACTCACATTAACTACCTGTGTGAAGATTTTGCATAACGTGACCGTCCAGATTTTCTATTTTATATTTTACGTTGCATCTTATATATATATATTATATATTAGATTAATAATAATTTATGTAATATTATCTAAATAAATATTAATAATATTAGTGTGTAAACATGAACTAAAATTTTGATAACTTATAAAAATATCCAAATTGATTACATATGTTTGATCATATTGATTTTGACCTATATATTATACCATCTACGGTGAGTGTAAATTAAGTTGGTAATAACAAATGTAAGAAACTTTAATACATTAATATATAAAATCCAGACTATATATATCTAGCTAGTTGTATCAGCACCATGCATGCAATGTTTTTTAACATGATATTGATAAATATTCTATTTTCACCCTTATTGAGATCCATGTTTCTAATTGAGATCTTTTATTCCATTTAATATTTCAGCATATAGTCTCGTGTCTGGATTCATACTCTTTGATCACATTGAATCTAAAATATATATTTGCGCATTTCATATTACAATTGCATGCCAAAATTATTCTTAAAATATACCTTTGGCATTACATATATTTAATTTGCATATAAAATATAAAATATAGAAACACCAAATTACGGAAGAGAAAAGAAACATAAAACATAAAATGTAACACCAACTTAAGATAGAAATTTAGAATTTTTAATCTAAGACTACAAGATAATTAGATTCTAAATAAGGGTATTTAATTCTAATAATCCACTCCACATTACTATAAATGTATTCAACAAATATCACAAACTGAAATTCTACCAAAACCCACTTTTTCTTGACTAAAATTAATACATAACTATTAATATCAAATCAATAATTCTAGTCACTAATAAAAGCAGATCAAAAGATACAATAGTACAAATCTAACATTAAAAAAAAAGAAACAATATTTTTTTTGCTAACTATGAAAATTAATTAATCTATATTTTCTTGGCTAATTTTGAGAATTGAACTGATCAATAAAATGATTCTTCTTGGCAAAACTATGCTTATTATTGTGCATCCATACTTTGAATATTCTCCTTTTGACCCCAATTTCTTGGCAAAACTTTTGCACCACATTTTCCTCTTGCTTTTGTATTTTCCACCCAATTTTCTCAGCAAATTTCAACATTTCCTCCTTTTGCTCCTTTGTAAACTTTGTTCTGAACCTCTTTTTCACCACCCCACTATTATTTTCCAGCTCAGAAATTACCAAATTGCCCCCCAATCTATGACAAGGCACAACAGTATTCATCTGATGGGGCCCCACAAAATTTTTCCCCCCAATTCTTGAATTTGTCACATAATTATGGTCAAAATTATTATTATTATTGTCACAAATTTCCAATTTTCTGTGGAAATTTCTATGGCAATTGCAGGCTGAGCAAATTGGGGCTTCCAAAGTGCCATTTTTGCCCTTAGGCATAAATTCTCCACAGCCATCAGTTGCATTTCCACCTATATTTGCTGCATGATTTTTCAGGCACTCTTTGTATTTCACCATTTTCTTCAAGGGCAAATTGGGGATTTGGCTAATTTGGTGAGTGTGGGAAATTGCAGTAGTGTATGTACTGTTTAGTGGGATTGGAACATTATTTTCTTGATGGCTAATTGGAAATTCCATTTTTCTTAAGTATTATAATTAATTTCTATTTTCTTGGGGTGTTTAAAAAAAAAAGAAAGAAAGTAGAAACAAGAAAAAGGGAATGCTTGCAAAAACTTATATATGCTTTTAGAAGAAGTGGTTTATTCACTTTATTGTAGTAGAAGTAAAAGTAGTTGAGAATCGGAAGTTGGTAGTGTTTGAAAATAAAATCGGAAGTTGAGATGTACGGTGAAAAAAATTGGAAAAATGCTTATTCGTTTGTAAAACTCAAACCGGAAGACGGAAATCTAAAGACCCCTTTCCTTACTTTTAGATTCGATTAAATGAAGTAGAATTAGAAGAAACAGTTGATATTTTTTGCAAACACTACAATTTTTTTTTCCAGTCAAAAACTAAAAAGTGCTTTTTTTTTTTTAGTGATCGCAAACACTACTAAAGAGTGGGGTTATAAATGCCTACAAGATTAAATTAAAAGTTATATAAGGCTGCTAACTAAGATATATATCCTAGGTGTTTTCTGTGTGTGTGTGTGTGTTTTCCCTCAACAAATTAACTTGAAAACTATATTGGACATCATATTACGTTGAGACAAATGGTAACCAATTGGCCCATTCAAGAAATTTGGAAACCAAACAAGAAAAAAAAAGAGAGAGATAATATATATCAAGAAAGCTATATATTATATTATATTTGGATACTCACAAGTATATATTCTTTGAGAAACTTGAAGTTCAAACCCCTTCAATGCCAAAGACAAAATGTAAGGAAAAACAATAATAAAAAATGGGGTTAATCTATTACCTAGGCCAAGAAAATGAGCTATATTTGTGGAAATAAAGAATTACATAAATGGAAGAGAGTTTTGGAAGTTGGTTTGGGTAGTGAATTATGAAGTAGTAATATGAGCTTATAAAAGTAGTGAGGGCCAAAAAAGGGTTTAGAGATAGAGAGAGATAAATTCTAAAAGTGGAAAAATTTAAAGTGGGGGTGGTTTCTTTTCTTTGCTTGCACTACTAGCTACCACACATCAATTTTTACGCCATAGTAGAGAGCAATGTGTGATTAGAGCGCCGACGTCTCTTTGTTTAATTATGTGCTTTATATTTTTAATGAGAATTTATGTTTTAGCATTTTATGTGCCCAATCTGGCATGTGTAGTTCATTTTACTTTGGGCCGCCCGAGTCGAGCCGACGGCCCAAAAGAAGCCCCGTTCTTTTTGGGCCTAAAAAATCTTGGCTCAATCTGGCCTAATATTCGGGCTTCTTTTGCAATTTGAAAGTTGTTAAGTGGTGACTCAATTTTTAATGTTTAATATGAATGTGTGATACTTTTTTTTTTTTTTTTTTTTTTATGTTTCAAGTTCCTGACTTTCTTGGACTAATGTTGGGCCTCCAGAATACTATTCCTAAAGCTCTGAATTCTGGATGATGTAAATCGCGAGATGTGTCTCAAGTCTCAACTAGCCTCACATTCCCACAACAAGAATGGCCAAGGCCACACTGTCCCCTATTGTCCTCCCCCAAGGGTCAAGAAGTTGTTAGTATCTTGTGGGTTTAGACCCCCACCCTACAATCCAACGTCTAGGGATGTCAACGGGCGGGCGGGGCCGGGAGCCATCCCCATCCCCGTCCCGCGCGACCGGGGAATCCCGTCCCCTTCCCCGTGAGACAAACGGGAAAAAAATTCCCCCATCCCCGTGATCTCGCGGATTAAAATCCGTTTCAATTTATTTTTTTGGAAAAAAAATATTTTTTTAAAAAAATAACCATTTTTAAATATTTAAAATATATGAATTATATAAAATAACTAATAAAATACTAATTAATAAAATAAATTAAAGATTTTTGTCATTTTATTATATTTAATGTGTATATATTTAAAATATATTATATATATTTAAAATATTATATTATATATAATATTCGTTTCATGGGAACAGGCGGGGAGTATGATCCCCGCCCGCCGCCCCCGCCAACGGGGAAAAATTCCCCATCCCCGTCCCCACGGGGAAAATTTCGGGAATCCCGCCCTGGTCGGCGGATCCCATGGGAACGGGGATTCCCGCCCCACCGCCATCTCTACCAACGCCTAGAGTTGTCAATATTAGCCCGGTCCGGTAAAAGGGTTGGACTGGGTTGTATTATTTTAGGCCCGAATAAGATGGACTTTTTTGGTCCTGCCCATTAGGCCCAAAAAACCAGGCCGGTCGGTCGACCTGACTTTTCATTTGTATTTTCGTGAGTCGGGCTGGGCTATAAAAATAGCGACATGGTTACTGTTTGGCGCGGCCCGACATAGCCAATTTTTTGCTTTGGCCCGTGCGGTGTGGCACACTGGACACCTTTACCGATGCCACACTGTCCCCTACTGGTCTTCCCCCAAGAAGCTGTTGGCTCTCACTCTAACACTGGAAGCAAGACAATAATGATGATTGGTCAATCAACTGAGATATGTCCGAATTTGAACCTATGACCTCAAGGTCAAGGATGTTAGGGCCTCCTCTTTACCTTAGGGCAATGGCTCATAGCTGGGGAATATATGATATTTTATCAGTAATATTTATAGGTGATGGGTTCCGTTAGATTGATATTGTTTGTAAATAGTAATATATTATGAAGAATAAAGATTGATAAAGGATAGATTAAGGTCATGTGTATATAGAGTTGAAAATTGAAATTATAGGTTTGAAACGTTATGTTAGGTGAAAAATTATAAGATACAATTAGTACTTACATTGAAAATGGTTCAAATAAATATGATTTCGAAATTGCAAATAGTATAGAACTTGAAAATGGAATTTGAAAATAATACCACTGGGGTTATAGACTTATAGTGTGTAATTTCTATACGTGCAAGCCGAGTATTCATTTTATATGGTATTAATTTATTTCCATCTTAATTATTTTTTAGAATCAATCAATTTCATTCAACAAAAGATATTATAACCGATTACAAAAAGTAAAAATTGTAAGATCTGCAAAATCACATATACCTATACAAATCCAAAATTTAAACCTATATGGATCCAGTAGAATCAAAAAATCGCAATAGCACCAGACAAATCACATGTCCACACCTGTCACTAATCTCCGGTAATGAATCATCAAAATATTTTACACAAAACACTTACTTTAATTACTTTAATTAAAGTGAATATTAATGACATTATATCGACAAGTAATATTGATGTTAGCATATGATGAAACCCACTTAAAATATAAGATCCAATGTCGGGGTGTAGGGCTCTCATCAAGCTCAGATCCTTTGCCGATAATTACACTAGATTTCATCTAAACTACATACTAAATTTGGACAGGCAAAATAATTATTTGGTTTTCTTGATCATGTTTTCTTGGAAATCTTAATTATTTATCAAATTCTCCCTAATGATATAGAATTAAATTTGAGTTTCACGGGATGGAATTAAGTGAATTTTACCACTAGCTTGTAGCTTAAGTGGTACCGTTCACCCTTTATAAGGGTGTTGATAAGGGTTCGAACATTGTATCTTTCAGTTTCTTTGGAATTTATCCATCTCCTCCAACCAAGTACTTTCAACTTATTAAAAAAAAAGTGAATCAAGATCTAATATATATGTTGGCATAACTTAAAAATGCATATCATTATTCATTATTTCCACACTACGTGTTACTATTTTTTTTGTTTCCAAATTTGTGTTTATTCCTTTTCTTTTCTTTTTCTAGTTGTTGCATTGAATGTTCTATCGATTACTTTGTTATACGATACATGCTATTTTTATGTCAATTTTTTTTTTTTTTGTAATTTTTGGTATTTTGAGACTTAGATTGAGATTGTTTTATTTAAATACACATGGCAACTATTTTCCGACCATATTTCAACAACAAAAAATTATTCTTTTGCATAATTTTAAATTCTAACTACCTTCAAGATATTATATTTATCTGGAGTTAGTTAATTAAATACAATAAGTTCTTGTCAAAATGAGGGTATATATGTAATGTTGCTCCTAATTGCCCCAATCCACTTTCTTCTTTTTCCGTGATGATGGTATATATGTAATGTTGCTCCTAATTAATGATGCATGTGAACATAAAATACTGAATATAAAGGAAATATTGTGAGAAAAATACTGTTTATTTTGTTATTTTTAAATAAATTATATTTGTACTTATCTTTAAGCTATACAAAAAGTATTTCATATATATTTAGTTTTACTTTTTATATAACATAAAGAAATTTGTTAAGAAATAATTAGTATATATTAACATGAATAAACAATATTTTTACATGATATTTCGTTAGTTCCTGTAAATCTTCCAAATAATTTACGATAAACATTTATAAAAATAAAGAATATTATTCTTCAAGTATCATACTTAGTAAGTATAATGTGTATTATACAAGATAAATCTAATATATGCACTACACAAAAATTTGTGTGAAACGGTTTCATGATATATGCGGAACTAATATTTAAATAAAATTCGACCCAAACATGGTCCTATGAAAAAAATTTCATATTTTTGCATGTGTTTAGCATCCGTATTCATGAGACGGTATGAGACCTCATGTGTGTACTAAACATTAATTATGCAAATGATGCAATGATGGACATGCTATGCTAAATGCTAATGATGAATAAAACAAAAACAAATCATGCTCATGCTATGCAAATGATGGACATGCAAAGGTTTTTGAGTGTCATTAATTATGTGAGTCGTGATATAGTTAGAGTTGATAATTAATGCAAAACTGCCCACATAAATACTAACCATTGACCAAGACTCCCCGTGCATAGTCCTGGCCTTTCATCATTAATTGCACAAAAAAATACGTACTCCTCCGTCCCACTACTAAGACATGGGTTCAAAGGATTGGATCAAATGAGGCCAGGATAATTAGAGTGAGGCAGTGTGGACTAATCGCCACAAATCTATTTAGATGGTTGGGATTTATCCAATTTAATAATCATTTTCAATTTATTTTAAATCAGTAAAGGGTAAGATTGTAATTATATAAAGGATAAATTTAAATGATTTCAAGATCAAGATCGCTTGCGAGGATTTGATGAGAACTCGACCTTCAATTTTCATTTTTGGTGATTTAACGACATAGTTTGATAAGACTCGAGGAATTTGCGACTTCAGAAGTGAACTGAGAACACGTTTGAATTAGGGTTCTTAGTCGAGTTTCGTGCATGCATCGTCAATGCAGGGTTTGATCTCTACGATTCTGTAAGAAAAGCATCTAATGGAGTTGGTCGAGTCATTTCGTGGAACAATCATGGCTCAGAGTAATTGGGAAGCAGATAAGATGCTTGATGTCCACATTCACGATTATTTGTTGAAAAGAAATTTGCATGATTCAGCAAAAGCTTTCTTGACCAAAGGAAAAGTTGCTACAGATCCTGTAGCTATTGATGCCCCTGGAGGATTTCTCTTTGAATGGTGGTCTGTTATTTGGGACATTTTCATTGCAGGGACCAATGTGAAGCATTCTGAAGTATAAATATATATATATATATATATATATATATATATAGTCTGATAGTTAGACATATATTACTGTATAGATAGTCCGATTTTATTATGATTAGACATAGTTCATTTCGTATATATAGAATTCTTCTTCGATGTATACTTAGATGTTTTTCGATGTATACTTATATGTGTTTTGTTGTACAAGTAGTTAATTTTTATGTATGTATTTATGTTCTTTGTGTAATTATATTTTTTTCTTTGTATACTTATATGTGTTTTGTTGTATATTTATATGTACTTTGTTGTATACTTATATTTTTGTTTGACCATTGTAATATCTTTTGTAAAATAATGTTAAACATACATCAAAATAGTGTTAAATGTACATCAAATATATGCTAAATATACAACACAATAATGAGCGTGATTTTCTCTCTCTATATAATTGATTTTACTTAATCCACGGTCACATGTTAATGAGCGTGATCTCTCTCTCTCTCTCTCTATATATATATATATATATATATAATCGATTCTTTGATTCTTGATTCACTCCCCACATATTTTTGTTTGACCATTTTAATATGCAAAGTAAAAATATGCTAATCATACGAAGAAAATAAGTATTAAGTATACAACAAATATATGATAAGTGTACAACATCTTTCGCATGGGAAGAGCACATGCGCGATTTTTCTCTCCATCGCGATTTTTCTCTCCCCACGTGATTTTTCTTTCCTAATAACCGATTTCATATTTGGATGGTCCCCACTTGGTTAATTTGACAATTATACCCTTATTTGCATTAATTAAATATTTAATGTAATTTTAACCCATATTTATACCCTTATTAGCCATTTATGTGGTCTCATTTAACCTGGAAGATCTGGTTGTGAGTTGCGTGAAGATACCCTACCATAACACATGTGGGTGCGATTCGGAGAGAGATCAATTATTATTAGATTTGCACATCCCGAACATAACTTACCTTGGCAACAACAATGAGGGGCCAAATCCCGTTGTTGGCGACAATTATAGTCACACGTAGTTCGCGCTATAGCGCGGAGTTAGTTATTTAAAAAAAAAGATAGGGCAACTTTTTAATTTCAGTCTTCCAAATTATAAGCTTGTTTTTTATTTGAGAATATTAATTACACAACAATACGTTAAATTACCTCTATTTAATTTACTTTGTTTGAGACTAGCAATTCTGATGGTATATTACTTTTGTTCACTTTATTCGGAATGGAGTTTTAAATTCTAGTGTAACTTGAGGGTATTCACGCTAATTCGGAATACAAGAAAATGAGATGGATTCTGGGTCCCACCTCGGGGGTGGGATACGTTATCACTTTGGAAGTCTGATAAGAAACCCGACTTTTATATTATATATATCATGAATTTGTCTTACTTGAAACAAACAAAATAATAGGAAGGAAAACAAGTGAAACCAGTTAAATGATCAATACTATTTCAGAGTCCTACGATGAAATAGAATAGCTGGTCTAGTAATATCACATGTATGATTAGTATTCAGAAATTTGTGTTGCATAATACTGCATAATACCATATATTTGTATCAATGTTAGAACACTAACATATATGTTATGTTACACTATATGTACCTCTTGATTTTATTTCATTTACTTCTAATTCTTCCACTTTTGTGTTATAGACGCCAACGATTTTAATTTCCTATCACCAGCTTGTAGTTCCTTCTGGAGAAAAAGAAAAAAAATGCTCGATCAACACATGATAAGTAAGTGATAATTACGAAAACTACCTCTAAAGTTCAGCCTAATTACAAAAAAATTTAATTATCTTTCAAAATTACAAATACCCCCTCAGCATTTGTTTCTTTTTTTTCCGAATTGCACCCCAACAAGGGTTATTTGTTAGATAAATAAGAGTAGTAGTTACAAAAGACCCTTGAGGTTTTGGCTAATTACAACAAAACCCAGCGATGTCTCAAATTTACAAAAAGCTCCATCATGTTTGACCATTTGAGTATATCTTAAATTTAAGTGGGTAATTGTAATATTTCTAGAATTATCAGAAGGGTTTTGAAATATTTTCTTCAAAAGAGGAAAATTGTAAGACAGAATCAAACCTCAAGGTTTTTTTTTTATTTTTGCAATTTCCAAAACCTCTGGGTTTTTTGTGTAATTAGCCCGAACCTCGGATTTTTTTAATAATCATCACTAAATAGAAACCTCAATAGGGAGTTTGTAACACCTTAGCACAGTATTTATAATTTTGAAAGATAACTATTTTCTTTTTTTTTTTGGTGACTACGCTAAACTTCAGAGGTAGTATTTGTAATTATCCGACGAATAATCTCGTTTTAGCAGAAATATATGTTGCCATTGTGCCTGTCCTGATCAGTAGTACCTGAATTAGTCCTTCGACTTCCGTTTGGCGATTGATGATCTTCTCCACTACCCCTCGACAGCATTTCCAGTCGTTTCCGTTTCAACTTATTCTTCGACTCCTCTTCTTTCTCATCAACGAACGACAAAAATCTCTTGATTCGTATGGATTTTGAACTGCTTGGCGTAGATGGTTCCGATATATAAGGAAAATATCGCTTGAATTTGCGTACCATCAAGGAGAAATAGATGAGGAGCGCGAAAAAGCACGCGATCCCGCATAATAGGAAAAGGCCCCAAAAGCTCTTCAACTGAAGCTGATCAGAATCTTCAGAGCTTGGTTGGCCACAAGCTCTTGTGTTGAGCCACTTGTTATGTATCTTTTGAAGTTCGCCGTTTTCCGATAACGCTATAATGGCGGTCGACATGTCCGTGGCGAGGGGGGAGTCTCTTGGAAGTGCCTATCAAGGAAGAGCACATGTTAACTTATGTACAAGATCGACATATGTTTCTATTTTACGAATTGCACCATGTTGAGATTTGAAGGGTTAATTTGTAAATACAAAACTTATGGGGGTATTTGTAGTATCTCAGGGTGCAATAACTAATTGTACCCTATTTGTAATTTAAACTTAACCTCAGAGGTATTTGTAATTTAAACTTAACCTCAGGGTAGTTTTTGTAATTATCCATTCTTATGAAAAAATCATTAAAACAACTAGGGATAATTACAAAAACTACCACCGAGGTTTGAGCTAATAACAAAAGAACCCATAGGTTTTTGAGAGTTACAAACAATCCCGTTAAGGTTTGATTATTTATTACATTTTGCCCCTTCATAAGCAAAAACATTTCAAACACCCCTTTTACATTTGTAAAAATATTATAGTTAATCCGTACATTTAAGACAAAATCAAACCTCAGAGCGATTTTGTAATTTTAAAACTTCTCTGGTTTTTCTGTAATTACTCCAAACCATAGGGGTAGTTTTTGTAATTATCCCAAACAACTATGCAAAATTCCTAAGACAGAGAAACTTTTACTAGTAAAGATCAATCCCATAATTCCCAAGAAGCCAGATCAAAATGAGTTATTTTCTCATGACAGCTTATGAATGTTAGATATGGCAAAGTTCACTTTAGCATAATAATATGGGATAATAACAAAAACCCCTCTAATTACACAAAAACCCAAAGATGTTTCAAAATTACAAAAAAGTCTTGATTTTGTCTTAAATTTAAGGGGGTAACTGCAATATATTTATAAATGTTGGGGGCGTTTTTGAAATGCTTTTTGCTTATGAAGGGAAAAATATAAGACAAAATCAAACCTTAAGGAGTTTTTTTGTAATTTTCAAAGAACTCTGGTTTTTTTTTTTGTAATTAGCCCAAACCTTAGGGGTGTTTTTGTAATTATCCCTAGTAATAATTCTGTTGTCATATTGAGTTTAGAGATACTCACAAATCCCCACCCGCTTTTCGTGAACTCCCGCCCGACAACTTGGAACATGCAATAGTCCGACAGAAATAAATCCACGTACGGACGCTCATCCACAACCGCAGCAACTCTTCCTCTCTCGAGTGCATCTGCGTATTCTTCTGGCGAGCCAAGAGGAACAAGTCTAGATTTCGCGATATTGAGTTCATTGCTTAAATAATTTTCAGCAAACGAACCAACTTGGAATCCAATACGGTCATTGCTCGTGATCAAAGAATCGATCCCTCTAATGGATGGGGCTAACTGTTGAACGGTGAGGATTGAAGTCAAGCTCGCGGTGTAGCTTGAGGTAATTATTAGAACCACGAAAAGCCAGATGATTAGAACCATACGACCGAGAGTGCTCGTGGTATTTTCTCCTGCAATATTATCAATGGTCGCAATTCAGTAAAATGAATCTTAAAGGAGTGTTTGCAAACACTTAAAAAAAAAAGTGATTGTGCGCTTTTGGCTAGAAAAAAATAGCTTTTAATGTTTTCAAATGTCAACTTCTAATTCTGATTCTGCATAATTTAATCATAATCTAAAGGGATAATTACAAAAAACCCCTGAGGTTCCGGCTAATTACCAAAAAACTAATAGGTTTTTGAAAACTGCAACCACCACCTTGAGGTTTGATTATTTCTTACATTTTCCCCTTTATAAGCGAAAAATATTTTTAAAAACGTCTATCATTTATAAAAATATTACAATTACACCCTTAAATTTAAGACAAAATCAAACTTGAGGATTTTTTTATAATATTGAAACATCGTTGGGTTCTTTTGTAATTAGCCCAAACCACAGGAGTATTTTTGTAATTATCCATAATCTAAAAGCAGGGGATGGATTTCTGCTTCTGATTTGATCTTTGCATACAATAAAAGCACTTTTACAACTTATTCAACAAACACTATTTGCTAACACTACCACCTTATTCTCAACTACTTTTCGCCGCTACTATAAATCACTTTCTAAAAGCAGAAGTTTTTGCAACACTCTCTTAACGCTACTGCCAAGTTCAATAAGCTTAAATGGTGGATATATACTTACTGTGTGCAAAAAACATGGTTGAGAAGCCAAACCTGCAAGGTGAAGAAAATAAGAAGGCTGAGAGTTTGATGCACAACAAAGTTTTGTAGATACTCTTTTAGTGGCAAGTAGAATTGAAAATCAATAAAACTAGAAAAAAAAAAAAAAAACACGATCCAAAAGAACAAACTTACCATAAAATTGTGATGAGCTGTTTCTTTGGCGGACCACGAAATTCGTCGTTTATTCTGTGTTCGAGGATCCAAATTACCACTCCAACGATGAGAAAAAGCGCACCCGTGACCGCCCACATTAATGGAGTGAACGGCCGCAAAAAAGTCCACGCGCTCGAGTTCAACTTCCTGGCTGGCGCCACAACAACCAGCCCTGACTCTATATACGGCTGAGTAAAGTCCACAATCTTCGTACGGTCGGTTACAATTGCAACATCACCAACAACTGCATCAAAGACCTACAAAAATCCAGTTGTATCATAAATTCAAATTCCCTTTTGTAAACTCAATACTTATAGATAAGGGATGGTTGCAAAAACTAGCTCTGATGTTTAATGTAGGGAAAATAGTCATTTTGGTCCTGTAACTTGGACTATTGGGAGATTTAGTCCTCTAAATAATCACCAATAACCAATACTTTAAAACAATTCAAACATTTAGTCAGATTTTGACGAAACTGTGTAATTTTACTGGAATTACTTACTGACTAGGGGCAGTGGGCTGCTGATGCGTCTAAGAATTGTAGGAATTTCAGTGATTTGGTGCAAAAATTATAGACATGTAAAATTTGGAGATTTCGATGCATAGGTGGCAATTTTCCCAAAATTTTGATACGTTTGTACCTCACCGGTCATAGTCAGCAATTTCCGATAAAATTTCAAAATTAGACTAAATATCTAAAATTTTAAAAGATATTGACCACAATTTAAAGGTCACTAATTAGAGAACTAAATCTCCAAGTAGTCAAAGTTACATGACCAAAAAAATAATGTTCCTTTTTAGTCTAAATTACCAAAAACTCCATTATCTTTCAAAATTACAAATACCCCCTTAAAGTGTTGTTTGTAATTTGTAAATAAGAAACAAATGTCAGTGCGGTATTTGTAATTTCGAGAGATAACCGTGTTTTTGTGTAATTAGACTAAACATCAGGGGTAGTTTTTGTAATTAACCCAATAAATAATGCCGACGCCTATACTTACATTGATGTGATCATTCTTACAAGCTCCGAATAACTAGGATTCTTGTGTCCATCTCCGAACAAGACAAACTTATGAGGCACTGCATAAGGAAGTAAGTTTATGGCAGCAAGGAATATGTCGATGCAGTATCCATGGATCTCATTCGTAGTTTCATCCTTCGAGACGAAAGCTTTGAAACTGACCCTGTCTGGAACTCCAATCCTTAACTGTCTCCCGTTATGCGGAAAACCCAACCCTCGGCTTGACCGTCGTTTGACCTGGCCAGACAACACGGTCCAATAATTGGCTAGAACCCGAACGATTAGGTTGTCTGGTGTAAAGAATCTCCGGAGGTACAACAGAAAGGCCGGAGTAATTAGACCAGTACCCTATTCGCGTGTAACCCTTCAGAACTATATTAAGGATATCGAAAGCAGGGCGAAAAACGAATTTATCTGGACCAAACGCGACCTTACCGGTTAAACCTGTCATATTCGTCCGTAAAATGTTGTCAAGCAGTTGACTTCCCCCATCAAACATGCTTAAGGCACCAAGATTTAGTTTCCCGTGGCCTAAACCGTCCAAGTTCGGTTTATTCGTAAACGAAATATTACCGCCACGATCAAGAAACACTTTGACAGCATTAGCAATCGTCCAGACGGTATCGTAAGCATATAGGCCATACGCGTTCAGACCAATCGAACCGTTGCTTATTCTGTCCCATCGAGACAAGAACGCCGTTTTTCTCTTAGAATCCGGCGTGTGGGGCCGGAACGTAATAACTCCCTGAATCGATTTAGCATCTTCCCCGAAAAGAGGTGTGGATTCCATTACAGTAGACAACCAAGAAGTGGCGATCCAAACGTACCCTCGCCCCGTCATTTTAAGCTCACGCGCCAAATCGAAAACCTTACGTCCAATCACGGCGTAGGTATGTACTATTATTACACGGGACTCCATCATCGAAACCTTAACCAACTCATTCGTGATTTCGCTACGGTTCGCTAAGCCCGCGGGAGACAGCACCGCTTTGTAAGAGATTCTACAACGTCTCTCGGCAAGTTTATCCCCCAGGGCTATCATAGTGCCTCGGTGCTGCTCATCGTCGGTGTAAATAGCTACAACCTCTTTGTAACTAAAGTAACTTATCATATCGGCTATCGCGGTCACCTGGAAAAGATCGTTGGGGGCCGTTTGGACGAAGTACGGGTATTGAAGAGACGAAAGGCTAGGATCTAATGCTGTAAATGATAACATTGGGACATGGAGTTCATTTGCAAGGTGTGATAGAATATGAGCCATTCCAGAGTCTTGTGGTCCTATAATTGCTACTGTATCAGTCTCCATGAACTGCAATCCTGTGTTTTTCAAAGCAGTTTAAAAGGATTAACATAATTTTACATTAACATAAGGGAGATAATTACAAAAACACCCCTGAGATTTAGGCCAATTAAAAAAGAAATGATTTTCAGAAAAAAACCTTAAGGTTTGATTTCATCTTACATATTCTCCCTTCATAAAAACAAACATTTTGATATTTCTACAAAATTCCAGTTAACTCCTTAAATTAAGGCATAATCCAACTTGAGGGGGCTTTTGTAATTTTGAAACAAGGTTTTTTAATTAGCCCAAACCTAAATTTTATAATTATCCCATAATTTTATTAACGGAGTGTTTGAGAACATTAAAAATAAAAAGAGTCATTTTTTGGGTGAACAAAACAATGGTTTTTGGTGTTTTCAAATGACCAAACATTATCTCGATTTAACATAATTTAAATAGAATATAGATTTGCATTTCTAATGCTGCTTCTAGTTCAATATTTTAAAAAAATAAGGTATTGTTTACGAGTTATTCACCAAACATCCTCTTTTAACATATATAACGTTTAGGACAAAATTGCAAATAAAGGTCCTCTAAAATACGATTTTGCAAAATAGTCTTGTAACTATGTACGATTTTACAAAATAATCCTGCACAATTTGCAAAATAGTCATGTAACTTAACTTATAATTTTATTTTAGTCTAATTTTTAGTGAAATTTCAGTGGGATTTTGAACACGTAAGCGGACATGTAACTCCGTGAAATTATAATCAAATTTATATTTCAATTACCAATTATAGGACTATTTTGCAAACCATGTATTTTGCAGGACTATTTTGCAAAACCATACATAGTTACAAGACTATTTTGTCATTTGAAAATTTTGAAGGACCTTTTTGCGACTGCTGGACTAATTTTGTAATTTTGCCTAAAGTTTAGCTTCTATTTGCAAATACTATCGCTTCGATTATCAACTACTTTTCTGGAACGACAAATCACTTACTCTAAAAGCATAAATTTCTACAAACACTCACTAATACAACCTATGCATAATTCTCAAAGATATCTTCATCATTGTGACATGAACTAACTCGAATACAACAAGAATCGAAACAATACCGCTAAAAATCGACATGTTTTCGAAATAAAAATCGATACACATACATACCTCCAATGATGCCAAGAAAGCCACTATAATTTGAATCATGTGTGGAGAGAACTAATTTCCTACCACCAAGAACACTAGGATCAGAATTTACATCTTCAACTGCAGCATTCATTGCAATTTTTGCAACCCTCCCACTAATTGTGCCAAATGAAAAAATGGCCCCAATATTCACAACATTTGGACTTCTTGCTGAAAACCCCCCAATAAAAACAAGAGATAAAACCAACCCCATCACCAAAATCCACAAATTCATTTCTGCTAAAAAAAGATTATAGAAAAAACCAATAAAACTAAGCAAACATACAAAATTAAGTTATGGGTCAAGAATAATATAATTTAGAAGTTATGGGCCATACCAAATCTAAAAGATGATACCTTACAAACAGGGTACACAACACCTTTTGAGAGAACAAAAAAAAAAGAAAAGAAAGAAAGGAAGAAGTAATGTGCACCAAAGTTAAAAGTACAAAAAATTAAAAAAATAAAATAAAATAAAGAAGGAGCATAAATAGAATCAATGGTGGAGCATAATTATACTTGATGTGGGAAAAAAAGAGAAAAGTGATGGGCACAAGGGAAGAAACTTGTGTTTTCACGGACAAGAAAGAAAGCCCACTTGCTGGACAATGGGAATTTTGGCTCAATTTTTAAAATCTTTCAACTTTTCACTTTTGCAAAATCTGTCTCTCTCTATCTCTATCTCTATCTCTATATCTTCACTGTTGCATGCCCCTGTACCAAAGTCTTTCTTGTTATGATGGGGGAGACGATGAAGTGGGGAACTAAGAAGAATCTCTTGGCCTCTCTCTTTGGGGAGGTTAAGGTTCAAGTTTGGGAACACGATAGTGAAACAATTAATATTGAGGGATTCAAGTGGTAGTGTGGGAGACTTAGAATTTGGTGGGAACCTGCAACTGGATAGAGACGAGTTTAGCGTGGAGCAAGTATGGAATAATTACTTGCAGAGACACGCGGTAATTAAGAATATTAGGGACATGTGAGTCAACATTTCTTCATTTCTCGCGGTTTACATGTGAAGTTCCTATTTTGCGCGGTACTTAAGGAAATTAGGAACGTGAGAGTCATTGTGTATTTATCGCGCATGGGACAATTCCTAAGGAGCCGAGATTGTTTCCCCAATGACTAGCCATATGCGAACATGGAACCTCGCTATAAAAAAAGGATAACTACAAAAACACCCTTGAGGTTCGGGCTAATTACAAAAAAACCAGAAATGTTTCAAAATTACAACAAATTCCCCTCATGTTTGAATATGCCTTAAAATTAAGGGGGTGAATATAATATTTTTATAAATATCAGGGGTGTATTTGAAATGTTTTTTTCATGAATGGAGTAAAATAAAAAATATAAACAAAATTAAATTTTAAGGATTTTTTTGCAATTTAGAAATATCTCTGTTTCTTTTTAATTAGCCCAAACTTCAGGGGTATTTTTGTAATTATCCCTAAAAAAATATCTTTGAAAAAACTTTGGAAAGGTGGAAACTTGCACCACTTTTGTCAATTTATGTGTTTATTAAGACATTACAGGGTAATAATACTACTGTTTATTGACTTATTTTAAGGTAGTAATATATTTTTATTACTGTAATTTTTCTTGAAAAAGTTCTGAATATATAGTTAAAATTATTTTCCAAAATTACCTCCAAGAATATGGACAGAACAATAAACCCTTTTTGGAAAGAGGCAGGGTAATTCTGTTTGCACAGCAAAAGATTAAAAGAACACAGTTTTTGTTGCTATTTCAACTTATCCTGCAGACATACATAAAATCAACTACTTTAATTTTGCTTTTCAGTAATTTCTTTTCTCTCACTCAACCTTCTATAATTAGATAACACCAGCGATTCAGCACCAATCTTGAAATAGAACTATTGGGTGATTGAAAAAAAAAAAAGAAAAAGAGAATTGAGAATCGGGTAATTACAAAAGAACCCAAAAAAATTTCAAAATTACAGAAACCATCTTTAAGTTTTATTTTTGTATTACATTTCGCATCAACCATTAGATGACCTGACGAAGATTACTGACGTCATATATCCCTCAACCTTTCTAAATATTATGACCAATGACATAGTCAGGAAACTTTCGGGCCGGTGACCGATACACCACACTGCGATGGGCCAGATAAAAAACCAAAAGAAAAACCATATAAATTAACTAATTTTTTTTTTAAGAAAAAAATTACATAGTAAAAAAAATTTGGGGGGACGGCAGGGCCAAGTTGCCCCCCACCTTTGCCAGTGATTACAACAACCATAACTTTTTGTATGACTATTTGTAATAATTAGATAAGTTATATTTGACGACATCGACAAGATTCGTCATTTCAACTAACGATTAGTGTAAAAATTAAGACGGAAGCATACCTTAGGGTGATTTTTGTAATTTTCAAATTTCTCTGAAATTTTTCTGTAATTATCCCAAACTCATAGTTTTTTTTTTTTTTTTGTAATTTACACATACAACCTACATAATAACCATACCAACCAAATGAATGGTAATGATAAATAGTTAGAGAGTGTGCATGCACGATTGAGAATATTAGGACCTTGTGTAAACTATGTGTATTTTTCGTGGTTTTTATGCTAGATTCGAAGCCCAGCCTATTTCCTAAAATACTAAGAATGTGAGAAACGAAAGTTCTCGGTTTAACAAAAAAAAATGGTTAGATCAAATATGAATAGATTCCCACACAATGATGAAAGGATTGACAAGTTTGTAAGTTTGCATTTAATCCTCTAATAGTGGGACAAAGCCAATATGAAATTAAATATTGGACATTATTGACAGTGAAAGAAACATAAATTTATCATGTGTCTTTGTTGTCATACAATATAATGTTAAAGGACTGGTGGGACCTTGTTGGTGGAGAAAAAGACAGAAGCCATTACTGAATTTTGTGGTTTTAGCAGAAAATGTAGGAGGCATCAGGCATCTGATTTTTTGTCCTAAAGGATAAACTCTTTAATAGGGAAATTTTTTAGTGGGACTTGAGGTTTTGTCTTTTAGCAGTAATTATAGTTCAATTTAGGTTTTTCTTACCAATGGAGATTGGAGAACTCTCTAAAGTGATGGTCCTTTTTTGGTCAAAACCAAATTACATTTTTAGATTTTTGGTGTAATAAATGAAATAACTTGAGGTTTTCTTTTTTTTTTTTACCCTCAAATATTTTGTTTGGGCTCAGGAAGTACAATATAGAAAAACTAAATATCTAAAAAGTATGATATAGAAAAAATTGAATGTTGATTTAGGTATATTGAGTAACGACATATGAGTACTGATAGCCTAGACACAGTAGTTTCCGCCAGAGCAGGTTCTCATTATCCGCCAATATTATTCTCTTTCGACAGCCTTCTTTAACCCTCGCATGCGTCCCCCGTCTGCAGCGCTAGGTCCCGATCTATCGTGTGTCTGGTGCTTTTTAGAATGTTGCATATGAGATAAGCTAGGGGCGTCAATTTGTGACACAACACGAACCTAACACGAATTTAGCAGATACATGTACACCCCTTAGCAGGTTCGGGTAAAAATCAGGCCGAACACGATTAACACGGAAAATAAATAGGTCAGGTTAGGTTGACCCGCGAGTCAACACGATTGACCTATTTAACCCATTTAATTTTATAGTGACATATTATTTTAATATTTTATGATGTTTTAGTTGGTTATATGATGATGGAAAAATTATTAAATGCATTTATATATAACTAAATTTGAAAATTATTTTAATTACATTATTAAAATATTTTTTATTCTTTAATTATTTTTAAAATTTTAAAATTTAATTCAAAATTACTTCCAATAATAGTTAAATTTTAATAAATGTTAGACTGGCCAAATAATGGTTAGATTTTGTTTTGATAGTTATTGGATTTATTCAAATAGTTCTCAAAATTTATTCAGTAATTTCTAGATATATGAACTAATCTTTTAATAGTATTTCAAATTTTTAGAATTAATTCAATTTTAAATTTATTCAATAACATTTGCATTTTTTTTTGCATTTTATAGATTTATTTTCGTATAATTATATTTTAATTGTTGATTTTGAAATTCTTAAAATATTTTTCAGATTTATGTCCATGTATCCAGATATTAATTTCTAATCTATAAATTTATAAAATAATTTTTAGGCTTATTTTTGCCTCGTGGATAATTAAAGGAAGAAGAACTCATTTATATTCTCAATATTTTAGAGCAAAAATGAGTGAAATTTTAGCTTGCACCTGTTTTTTCCCAGCAAAAATGAGGAAAAATTGCTACTACACCTTATTTGCCTCCAAAAACAAGGCTGACCTAATTTTTCCCTCTAAATTGACCATTTAACGGAGATGGCAGTTGTTGGTGTTAAAAAACTAACGGTGGGACTATATATGTAAGATTTTGTTTCGTATGGGACCATTAAGCAGACATGGGACTACGTGCGCAACAACACGTCAATTCCTGTGGGATTAAAGATGCAATTTTCTCGTTTATTAAGACATTACACGGTAATAGTACTACTAAATTTTGACTTATTTTAAGATTGTAATATATTTTTATTACTGTAATTTTTCACTTGAAAATATGTCCTGAATATATAGTTAAAAATATTTTTTCCTAAATTACCTCCAATAATATGGACAGAACAATAAACCCTTTCTGGAAAGAGGCAGGGGAATTCTGTTTGCACAGCAAAAGATTAAAAAGAACACAGTTTTTGTTGCTATTTCAACTTATCCTGCAGACATAAAAAAAATACACAACTTCTTTTGCTTTTCAGTAATTTCTTTTCTCTCACTCAACCTTCTATAACTAGATAACATCAGCGATTCAGCGCCTTTCTTGAAATAGAACTATTGGGTGATTGAAAAAAAAAATTACATAAACCAGAAAAGTTTCAAAACGGGAGAATTTCATAATAGGGTCCAAATTTAAGAAAATCTATTATTTGAAGACTTAAAATTTCAACATTCTTCAATCAAAACCCAAGTTTTATTTTTTTCTCAAATTGGGTCCTTCCTCAAATATTGGGCTCTCACTTTTAAGATCCAAAATTTTAACATTCTCAAATCAAGACTCAATTTTTATTTTTTTACTCAAATTGGGCCCTCCCCCAAATTTAGGGTTCTAACTCCAGGTTTTAAAATTTAACAAAAAGAGAAATATTAATGTAATCTATCAGTGGCGGATCCAGGATTTTGAAAATGGGAATACGATCGATAATAAAAATAAACATGCACATAAATATTGTTTAATATTTAAAGTTGAATAACCCAAAATATGTAAATAAAAAAGAACATACATGCCATCAAAGTAAAAATTACAATTACAATTGGGTCCGATGTGTCTTCATTTTGACTACAATGTCATCATCGGATTTTTTTTAAAGAAATACATCATTCTCAACAAAAGTGAAAAAACAATCAGTTATTGCAATATATTTTTGGCATAGTCATTCCTAAAAAAATGGGGGTACAATTTTTTTATTATTATTGTTATTAACTAAAGATTACTTTGATTTTTTTCAAATTGGGGGTACAACTGTACCCCCATCCACCCAAGTGGATCCGCCACTGAATCTATCACACCTGCCACAAAAAATATATTTTTCGGTCTCTTTTATTTTTTTGCTCATTCACTTTTTCCTAATCGATACTTATTTTAAACTATAAAATTCATTTTGAAAAACCAAATATTTCTCTTTTTGTTAAATTCTAAAACCTGAAGTGATAACCCAAAATTTGGAGGAGGACTCGATTTGAGAAAAAGATAAAAATTGGGTCTTAATTTGAAAATGTTGACATTTTGTGTCTTGAAGTGAGAATACAAAATTTGAGGGAGGGCCCAATTTGAGAAAAAAATAAAAATTGGGTCTTGATTTAAGAATGTTGAAATTTTAGGTCTTGAAGTGATAAATTTTCTTAAATTTGGATCCTATTATGAAATTCTCCCGTTTCAAAGTTACATAAACCGTCTTTTATTTTGATTTTGTATTACATTTCGCATCAACCATTAGATGACCTGGCGAAGGTGATGACCTGGCGTAGGTTACTGACATCATGTATCCCTCAACTTTTCTAAATATTACAACCAATTACGTGGCCAGTGAATTTTTCGTGTTGGGCCAATACACGAAATTGAGGTGAGTCAAATAAAAAAACAAAAGAAAAATTATATAAATATTAACTATTTTTTTTCAAGGGGAGAACACAGGACAGGGCCCAAATTGCCCCCCACTTAAAGTGGAGAAAACTCTCCTGTCCTTAGGGTCGGGGGTTGTTTACCCAATAACTAGTTATTTGGAAATATGGAAGCTCATAATCAAAAAAATGTTTAGAGACAGATCATATATATATATATATATGAATAGATTCCCATCCAATGATGAAAGATTGACAAGGATGATGAAGGATTGACAAGTTCGTAAGTTTGCATTTAGTCCTCTAATAGTGGGACAAAGCCAATATGGAATTAAATATTGGGACATTATTGACAGTGAAAGAAACATAAATTTATCATGTGTCTTTTGTTGTCATACAATATAATGTTAAAGGACTGGTGGGACCCTTCTTGGGTGGAGAAAAAGACAGAAGCCATTACTGAATTTTGTGGTTTTAGCAGAAAATGTAGTAGGCATCTGATTTTTTTGTCCTAAAGGATAAACTCTTTAATAGGGATATTTTTTTAGTGGGACTTGAGGTTTTGTCTTTTAGTAGTAATTATAGTTCAATTTAGGTTTTTTCTTACCAATGGAGATTGGAGAACTCTCTAAAGTGATGGTCCTTTTTTTGGTCAAAACCAAATTACATTTTTAGATTTTTGGTGTAATAAATGAAATAACTTGAGTTTTTTTTCTCACCCTCAAATATTTTGTTTGGGCTCAGGAAGTACAATATAGAAAAACTAAATATCTAAAAAGTATTATATAGAAAAAATTGAATGTTGATTTAGGTATATTGAGTAACCACATATGAGCACTTATAGCCTAGACAGAGTAGTTTCCGCCTAGACGTTAGGTTCTTCTTATCCGCCAATATTATTATTTCGATTAGGCCTTCTTTAATCTCGCACAGGTCCCCGTCTAGGCGCTAGGTCCCGATCTATCGTATGTCTGGCGCTTTTTAGAATGGTGCATATGAGATGAGCTAGAGGCGTCAATTTGTGACACGACACGAACCTAACACGAATTTAGCAGATACATGTACACCCCTTAGCAGGTTCGGGTAAAAATCAGGTCGAACACGATTAACACGGAAAATAAATAGGTCAGGTTAGGTTGACCCGCGAGTCAACACGATTGACCTATTTAACTCATTTAATTTTATAGTGACATATTATTTTAATATTTTATGATGTTTTAGTTGGTTATATGATGATGGAAAAATTATTAAATGCATTTATTAATTTTTTCAATAATTTAATGTATTTCTTATTTGTATTTTAACATTTTCTCTATTTTTTTGTGTCAAATTCAAATTATATAGGTTTTTCGTGTCGTGTTCGGGTTATCCGTGTCATAAACGGGTCGTATCCGTGTCGTGTTTCTTGACACGAATACTTAAACGAGTCGTGTTCGTGTTCGTGTCAGACCTTGATAAAATAGGTTGCCTTATTAATCAATATATCAATACAAAAATCCTGGATGTTCGGACTCGAGCGGTGTTGTATGTTAATGTTGTAACACTGAAGCATACGACACACTCACACAGCAAAAACAGAAAATAACACCAGGATTTTTAACGTGCTTAGATTCCTCAATCTTAATGCACGAGGCCACGCCCAGAGAAGAAACAATCTAATATTAGAAAATAAACAGTTATTACAAATACGATTAGATTTACGTAAAGCATAAAGACTCTCTCTTTATCTTATACACCCACACCCGAATAAAACTAATATTCTGATCGATTCTTCCAAAAACTTCAACCTTGTTGGAATCCCTCCAACTTCAAATCACTTGAACGGTTGAGTCGATCCACGCCGTAAATCTTTACTGTCTTCTCCCGAAGACTAGAATTAAGACACAAGTATTTCTTGAAGAAGAACAATAAGCTCAAATAGTATTTTTCTGTGTGATCTTCTTCAAACGCTGAATTGCTTTTTATAGAGAATAAAAATCAATCCACACAAGGTAGGACGATTCTTTCTTGGCTGAAATCAAGTGACATGCAGATTTCCAGCAAAGCTATAAAAGCTAAACAACAAGAGATAAAATCTTTCCTTGTGGGTAAGAATCAATTACATAAGGAAAATGATTTAGAAAGAATAATTGGCAATTAAAAAGAGGTTGAATCAATTAAGATAAACTTTATCCAATAATATCAGCAACTTTCACAATATAGACAATTTGCCAAAAAACACAACACAGAATCTGGCATAAAATCCGCCAAGATTCTGTGAACTAGTGTTGCATTACCAGAGTTACAACAGTAGAACTTGCACCGTGCTCAAAGACCAAATTTGCCAATTAAGTAACACTAACAATCTCCCCCTTTGGCACTTTTGGTCAATACAACAATTCACAGGATAACATCAAAACACATATAGATAAAGATGCAACACTAGGAATCACAAAGCCCTGCAAGTTAGCACAGTTCAAAAAACATGCATACATAGTTCAAAATCATCCAACACATTGTCCAATAGAACTAGTTTATCATTCGTACTAGAAACAAGATAAACACAAGCATGCGGTGGTCTTAATCAGAACCACTATATTCCTTTGACTCCCCCTCAGAGTCAGCATCAATATCATCTTCATCTTCATACTCAAACTCCCCTTCAGAAGCAGTATCATCATCTTCTTCCTTATCACCAGAATTTTCGGACTCTCCCTCAAGTGGGTCTCATCTCACCATCTCACTTGATTCGTTTTCCCCTTACTTGGGTCTCACCTCACTGAGTCTCTCTCTCCCCTTTTTGACCAAAAAAGACAAAAGAAGCCAACCAAACTACGGCTATTTTTTGGTCAAAACAATCTCCTTCAAGAATTTGAATGTAGTCCTTACCAAAATTGATGAGAGAATGAACCGCCATAATTAGAGTGATACAAATGGCGACTATGGGAGTTTCCAAGAAAAGCTTCCAACTGCAAATTTGAAATTCAAATATTTTTGGAAAAAGTCCCATAATTCAAGGTGTGCAATTAATCCAAAATAAGCACAGATGAACAATACCATTTATTATTAGAGACAAATTTAAGGAATAAATTATTTTCAAAAATAATACACCACATCGAATCAAGAGAGAAGATATTTTCCACAAGCCCAAAAATGATCCTGAGGGATGTCTAGAATGATGAGTTTATTTCTGACAGTAATAAAAAGGCCTCAGGTGTTTTGGTGTTGTAACCCAGTGTTGTACCACCTTTTTCAAGAACATCGTCATACGAAGTCAATGGATCAAAATCATTTTCCCATTTAAAAAATCTTTTGAGTGAAAGTAATCATCAGTGGAGCAATTAGCCAGTCGGTAGCTTTCGCTCCAAAACACGGGTAGCTCTTTCTCAGAAGATCATAACATGATTCAAGCATATAAAAGAACAGAGAATAGTTCACAACTGAATTGCTTCACACACAATGTATAGGCAATTTTTTCCATCAAAGGCCCAAAAAACAAATACATATTTCACATGGGAAAAATCATTATGTTTGCAATTTGATCCACAATTGTTTTTAGGCAAGGGTTTCATCAAAGGAGTACTCAATCGAGTTACAACAATAAAACAGAGATAAGCCAATGAAATGATCTTAAAAAATGCAAAATGACTAATGCAAAAGAATTAAGATCAACTAGAGGTTGCAACACATCAAGAATGAGAAATGATGCATATGGTGTTGCAACACTGAAACCCGCACTGGTCAGAAAAAACAGACACCCATAGACTGTTTCAGGTAATTAAACCTTTGAAAGTCTAGGGTTTTGGTGAAAATATCAGCAATTTGATTCTCAGTGGTAACAAAATCAATGGTAACAATCTTATTCTCAACAAAGTCTCTAATAAAATGGTGTCGAATATCGATGTGTTTAGTTCTAGAGTGTTGCACTGGGTTTTTAAAAATGTTTATGGCACTTGAATTATCACGATAAAAAGAAGAGTTTTCTCTTCAACCCCATAGTCATCAACACTTGTATCATCCACAACATTTGAGAACAAAAGCTCCCTAAGGCTGTATATTCAGACTCAATAGTGTATAGGGATACACAACTTTGTTCTTTTTTGTACAATGAAACTACATTGTTACCAAGGTAGACACATCCTCCAGGAGTGCTCTTTTGATCATCGATATCACCTGTTAAATTAACATCACTAAACCCAGTCAAGTTAGTGTTATGACACTTGGTGTTGTAACACTGGAGATCTTCTTGCAACAAATAACAGTTAGCGGAGGACCTATTTCCTTCGAATATAATTGTCGAATTATCAAAGACATTACAAACATTTATCAAATTTGACACATAAATCATCATCATACAACTGGCTAATGCTAGTAAGATTAGATTTCAAGCCTTCAACATACATGACATTTTTTAAACATACATGACATTTTTTAAACGAGGAAGTCCTACGACATTCAACGTCCCTTTTCCCAAAACCTTTCCTTTAGCACCATCACCAAAAGTGACCAAACCGTTTTCATGCTTTTCAAAATCAATGAGTTTTTCCAATTCTCCAGTCATATGACGAGAACACCTACTGTCAAAATACCATGATTCAGTCACATTAGCTTTTAAAGATGTGTGGACAACGTTACAAGAAAACTCATTTTTCCTAACCCAGATTTTCTTGGGTTTGTTGAATAAATCAACTTTAAAACAAGGAGTGTTTCTTTCGTGATGTTTGAACACATGAGATTGCACTTTGCCTTGCCTACAGTGTTTCTGAAGACGATAACACTTAGGTCTTATATGGCCAGGACGATTGCAATAGTGACAAATAGGAACAAATCCATTTCTTTTTTCAACATGATTAGATGAAGTTCCTTCTTTAACAAAAGCATTTTTAGAATTTTTATCCTTTTTAGCAAAGTTTTTGTTAGAATTAGAACCAAAATCAATACCTGCACAATCTTGATGACATTTTCCTTGAGATAGAGTTTCATCTAATCTCCCCTTGCCAGTGTTCAGTTTTTCGACAGAATTTGTCATCTCATTGAGTTCTTTCTTTACTTTGGCAAGTTCTTCTTTTCTCTCGGTTGCCAGCTTTTCAAACTTAACTACCTCTCATTTGAGTGAGTCTTTTTCAGCATTAAGATATACTACTTTCTTTTCCAGGTTCTCATTTGTCTTCAAGACAACCAAGCATTTTCGTACATCTTTTGGTAAACTCTCATTAGTTCTTCATTCCTTGATTCTTCATCAACTTCAGAGTCATCCTCAGAGTATTCATCACTTGAGTTATTCTCCTCTGCAGGAATCACAGAGTTTAGACATCTTTCAACAAAAGGAAAGTTAGTGTCATACCTCCTTGGTGTTGTAACACCAGAAGTAGCACTGAGGTGTGTTTGATTACAACCAACCTTTTTGTCAATGGATGTGAATGCAACATGATTGCTCACATTTTCTTCTTCTTCATCATCTGGTTCTTCATTACTCCATGAGGTGGTGAATGATTTCTCATTCTTCTTACGAGTATTTGCACATTCAACTTTGATGTGTCCAAATCCACCACATTCTCTGCATTGAATCCTTTTGCTTTTGATTGAGGATTTGCTTATTCTGTTCTTTTGACTGTCAAGGAATTGAGGGCGTGAAATCGAACTTTCTTCATAAACACAATACATGTTAGCAACAAATATAAAACAGGATCTCACTAATAAGAATTAGTGTTAGGCTCTGATGCCAATTGATAAAATATGTTGCCCTATTAATTAATATATTATTACAAAAATCCTGGATGTTCGGATTCGAGCGGTGTTGTATGTTAATGTTGTAACACTGAAGCAACGACACACTCACACAGCAGAAACAAAAAATAACACTAGGATTTTTAACGTGCTTAGATTCCTCAATCTTAATGCATGAGGCCACGCCCAAAGAAGAAACAATCCAATATTAGAAAACAAATAGTTATTACAAATACGACTGGATTTACGTAAAGCATAAAGACTCTTCTTTATCTTATACACCAACACTCGTATAAAACTAATATTCTGATCGATTCTTCCAAAAACTTCAACCTTGTTGGAATCCCTCCAACTTCAAATCCCTTGAACGGTTGAGTCGATCCACGTCGTAGATCTTTACCGTCTTCTCCCGAAGACTAGAATTAAGACACAATTATTTCTTGAAGAAGAACAATAAGCTCAAATAGTATTTTTCTGTGTGATCTTTTTCAAACGTTGAATTCCTTTTTATAGAGAATAAAAATCAATCCTCACAAGGTAGGACGATTATTTCTTGGCTGAAATCAAGTGACATGCAGATTTCCAGCAAAGCTATAAAAGGTAAACATCAAGAGATAAAATCTTTCCTTGTGGGTAATAATCAATTACATAAGGAAAATGATTTAGAAAGAATAATTGACAATTAAAAAGAGGTTGAATCAATTAAGATAAACTTTATCCAATAATATCAGCAACTTTCACAATATAGACAACTTGCCAAAAAACACAACACAGAATCTGACATAAAATCCACCTAGATTCTGTGAACCAGTGTTGCATTATCAGAGTTACAACACTAGAACTTGCACCGTGCTCAAAGACCAAATTTGCCAATTAAGTAACACTAACAGACTTGTTTTACATGTATTAGAACACGACTCGCGAACACGAAATACGACACGATTGACACCCCTAAGATGAGCCAATTTAAGAAAAGAAAGAATGCAATCATTGGTGTTAATGAAGAAGGTTTGTTCACAGTGAGAAGTTGAAAATCACTTGTTTATAAAGTGTTTGGCTATTATTCGTTTATATTATAATTAATTGTGATTTCGAAAGTTATATGCATACACTATTTTTTGTAAATAATCCGTGCTAATGGCCATGACGCGTGCATGCTCGATGCTGGTTTTCGAATGTTCGGCAGGATGCACGGTTTGTCCGTGCGGATGGGCACGATCCGTGCACCACACGCTTGGGTTGTGCGTTGGATCGTGTTTTTTTGCACTTGGTTTTGCCTTTTTTCTTCTTTCTGGAGTATTTTTTTTTCCTATCAAGGGTTTTTCCCACAATGGTGGATTTTACATTGGTAGGTTTTAATGAGGCCCCATTTTTGCTATCAGGTCGGCCTGTGACTTTGGCAGATTACTCTTGCTTTTCATTATTGCTAGTTGTTTGGCTTTGTAAACAACATTTTACTCTTTTATTTTTATATATTCCGAATTTATTAAAAAAACTATTTCTGTAAATAAATGTAACGTCAAAGTAAATTATATGATGTTAACTATGATTTTTTTTGAAGTGATGTTAACTATGATTTTAAACTTTCAGGAGAGTAATATATTGAATTTAATCTCATTTTATACTATTCTTAATAAAATAAGCTTTTAAAATATCCTTTGCTGTAACAAAAAAGAAAAACAAATAAAAATATTAATAATTTGTATCTTTCTTATATTTTGGTTTTAATAAGTTGGGAACAGTAGTTGGAGGGAAGGGAGTGAATAAATCTCAAAGAAACTGAAAGACTCAATTCTTATTTGCGAGCACTTATACAAAAGTCAATTTAGAAACTAAAATGGACTATTAATAAGTCATTTCTCCAAAAGCCTCGGTTATAACTATCCAAAAGTCCATTTTAAATTAACTACCAAAAATCTATTATTATGAAAATAGATTTTAGATCCAAAAGTCCATTTAAAAAGCGTTTCTAAACAAGTACATCGTTGTTCAAACTCTAATCAACACTGTTGCAAAGAATTAATAGTATCACCCGAGCTACAAGCTCGTGTGGTTTATCTCGCGTATATTTGTTTATATTTAAAGTTAAATTTGTGGTGTATCCCGCTTATATCTTAAATAACAAATCATCATAATTTAAAAAGATTTTTAATATTCTTCTTACAGCTAAATTCCAAAGCTCCAAGGAGATTTTCTACTATATATTAAAATATCTCTAGGTACTGTGTTAGTTTGCACTTTGCACCCACCCTGCCTGTGAAGATATATGCTTTTCCTAGGTTTTTTTACACTTGGCAGGCTATTATTTTTCTATTGAATTGACAAGTGAAAAAATATAAAATAAATCTAATTTTTAAATAAATACTATATTACTTCATCTCCAAGCAAAATTAACTGTGCGAAACATTTCAGGCTTGTATGGTTTTCATCTCATTAACTTTTTTTTCCATGTTTTACTATTTGAGATATATAAATTACGTTTGTTCTATTCAATCTCATTAAAAATATCAAATTTTCAACTTCTTACTTTCCAATCAGGACTATATTCTCAATTTTCACGTCTATACAATCATTTTCAACTCTATATTATATATTTATATCAGTTGGCCACACACACTGCACACCATCACATACTCAATTTAATCTTATATTACATAAGCAGTACCCACTATATTCACATATATTATTATTTTCAAATTAAAATTTCAAGGTGAACCCAACTACTATCAATTTTATCCAATTATATATTATTGTTTTTCCAACAATACCAATTTAGTGTGCCCCACCACTTACCAGTCACATATATAAACAAGGGATAATTACAAAAACACCCCTAAAATTTGGGCTAATTACAAAAAAATTCAAAGTTCTTTGAAAATTATAAAAAAAACTCTTGAAGTTTGATTCCATCTTACATTTTCCCCATGATTTTCGAAAATATTTCCAAAAACCCCCTGACATTTGCAAACATATTACAGTTACCCTCCTTAAATTTAAGACAAAATAAAACCTGAAGATGTTTTTTGTAATTTTGAAACATGTCTGGATTTTTTTGTAATTAACCCAAACCTCAGGGGTGTTTTTGTAATTATTTCTATAAATAATCATCTTATCAGATTTCTCAATAGAAAGATAAAAATAACATGTTAAACAAAAAAAAATCCCAAATACCCCCTTATAATTTTCATCAATTTTTTTTATAACCACACATTTTTGAACAAGTTCCAATAAAAAAATTGATGATTTATCTCAATGGGACGACAAATCACTTCACTGATTGAAATGAAAACCATACAACATTGTCCATTATTCTTAATAAAAATTCAATCTTTATTCTCACCCATCAAATTAAAATTTCCCACGACGTCCGTAAAATGTGTAATCTTCAAGAAACGAATGTAGACATATTTTTTCCTCAAAAAAATGTAGACATATTTTATTCTTTTGGGAAATAGTTAGGCAATTTTGTGTTGGTACTTTTGCCTTTTCCTTTTTCGTGATTTTTTTCTTTTTGCACGTCTCATTTTTATACAAGTGATAGATTCCCTAAAATAGTAAAATCTTAGTACATGAAAGAGACGTTTGAGTTTGTCTGTAACAAGGTTTTCTAAGAGATTGCATCTCCCCTGATTTGGTTGAGGAATTGGTGTACCTGAGATCGATCGTTTGTACACGAACCGAGGTACTTTACTTCGAAGGACTTGAAACACAATACATGTCAGGCTAGTCGGGAATGGTCCCCAACTAAAGCCCTCCAATACCTAAGTCAGCACAAATCGTGAGATCATAAGGAATTTAAGTGTGACGTCAAAGCGTGTGATTAACTTACCTGTGGGGATAAAAATGTAGTTTAATGATGGTGGTACTTTCATAGGCCGTACATGCTACCTCCACATGACAGGACCGTATGAGTTGTCCAATCCCATCGGGTAGCCTAACCGACGGTTGAGAGCTCATGGGTTCAGGAGATCTTGTCACAATATGGTTTATGAACGATATGTATGGGATTTCAATGTAAATTTAAAAATATCGTGTTTCATTCAGATTATTATGAAATAACCAGAGAGCTTGTTACTATGTTTGGGAATCACATTTAGGACCATACATACAGTAATTTAAAAAAACCATTTCTGGAAATATGAAGGATAACTTCATATTTGAAACCTATGCATAGTAATTTAAGCTGGCTTTCTTTTTAGCTTGAACTTGTATAATGCCTTCATTGAAATCTTCATGGTTCACCTGGAAAACCAATATTGTCAACAATTTATGCAAAATCCAAAAGATAGAAAGAAACTTGAAGAAGTTATATGATGCACATTCAGACTTTAAAACATATTTTACTTAAAAAGCCCTTTGTATTTAAAAAAAAAAAAAACTGGAAAACACAAAAAAACGCCCAGCGTGCCGGGCGTCGCTTTTTTTCGCCTATCGCCTCAAGAAAAAGCGACGCCTAGGCGCCCCGGGCGACCACTTCGTCACTTTTGTCGCCTGTAGTCACCCTCAGGCGGTATTGGGTCGCCTACCGCCTAGGCGTGCTTTTGACAACTATGAACCTAATTACCAAAAAAAACTCAATTATCTTTCAAAATTACAAATACCCCTTGACATTTGTTTATTTTTTACAAATTGCACCTTCAACAAGGGCGTACTTGTTAGATAAATACAAACCTGAAAGAGGTGTAACACCTTAGGGGGATATTTGTAATTTTGAAAGATAATTGAGTTTTTTTAATTAGGCTAAACCTCATGGGTAGTATTTGTAATTTTCCCATAATATTAAGAACTTTGCCACCGATGGAGGACATCATAGACATTCTGAAACTAGCCAGGGGTATTTGATAGCAAAATATGCCCAGGTTTTAACATTCCTATTGCCTTTCTCATGACATTTATCTGCCCAACCTTGGCCTTCCACTTGGCCCGACCACATTTTTCTGACTAAATTGGACTTCTGATCATTGAATTAGGAGTCTAAGACTTATCACGCGAAATTACATCTAAAATGTCCTCAAGGATCTCAACCAAATATGGGACAGCAAGGCGAACAATTTCTAAAGGCTAGACTAAAGTTCCAGAATTATACTTTGCAGCATTTAAATTTTCTCTAAAACAGACTCAATCAAACCTGAAATTTAGATTTTTTCCTCATCACAAGTTCACACCAAATGGGATATAAATGATAATGATTGCATTCATTTCCAATACCAACTCCATTATCATATCCGCTCAAATCCATTCTCACACATATGAAACACCACTTGTATTTTTGTTTTGACATCAAAGAATATCATGAACAAGCATACTGTTAGAGAACTAGGCACTGATCAGTAACCTAAACAGAAACAAAAGAAAGAGAAAACAAAAACTGGAATAAGGAAACACTTTGTCAACTCTTTTCATGATTTTCTCACTTCATATTCTAGGCAACCATACAAACATGAAAAAAAAGAACTTAATAAGTTGCAAGCAATTTCTGCTTCGGGGCAGAACAGAAGCACACAATGCATGTGGTCACACGTCACACACACACACACACACAGAGAGAGAGAGAGAGAGAGAGACCTCAGTGGCATCGCGCGAAGTGCTAACATGCCTGCTTCAACACAAACAGCTTTAAGTTGCGCCCCATTGAAGTCATCTGTCGAGCGAGCAAGCTCCTCAAAGTTGACATCTGGATGAACATTCATCTTTCTGGAGTGGATCTACAATAAAAGAAAATAATTTTAAGGTACATGTGCAAATAAAGGATCTCATCGGTAGAACTTAGAAATGAAAACAGCCAGACTTCCAAACCAGCATGACCATTAAATCCAAACTAAAACATCAGAAGTATATGAGTTCTCAACTAGAAGGTTTACCTGCAAAATTCGAGCCCTAGCTTCCTCAGTAGGATGTGGAAATTCAATTTTACGATCCAGCCGACCAGAACGCATTAAGGCAGGGTCTAAGATATCAGCTCGGTTTGTCGCTGCTATAACCTGAACATAGAAAGCTAGTGTCAAACACCAAAAGAGAATCATGAGTCCAAAGAACACAAGAAGTAAGCTAATTTTTTAAACTAAATGCAGATTTTTTGGGGTCGAACCAAAGACATCACAAAGACAGCATATGGTACACATCCCCCATAAAAGGTCAAAAACAACAGCACAAAAGTACAAGATGAACATCCAAGTATCCAACCCACAAATAAGGTCATAACAACTCATGATAACATCAAAAGGATCTTCATGTCGCAGAATCATCATCCAAACAAGGAGTGGAGATATTTCTAAAAACGATTGAACAAGAGAAGCAGATACAAACCTTAATCCGATCATCACTGCTAAAACCATCAAGTTGGTTTAGTAGTTCTAACATAGTCCTTTGCACCTCTCTATCCCCACTAACTTCACTGCATAATAGAAAACATCATTGCCTATCAGCATAGACATGGCACCATAGTTCTCAATACATATGCTTGTGAGTTACCCTATCCAAATCCTCAAGTACCACGAGATTCAGAAACTTGTATGGGCTTATAGAAAATCAACCAAACAGCAATTGAGAAGTAACTGCGCACCTATCAAAACGCTTTGTACCAATAGCATCAATTTCATCAATAAAAATGATGCAAGGGGATTTTTCTTTGGCAAGCAGAAAAGCATCGCGAACAAGTTTTGCCCCATCACCAATGAACATCTAAATACAAAATTTGATTGTTAGCATGAGATAACAATGGAAAGAGTAAGGCAACCAAAAATAAATAAATAACCGAGAGATTCATCATTCTACAAGCTCATGTTAAACCAGTATCAAAAGTAAATACTGCACATTGCAAGGATAATAATATTGACAAGAATTTCAACTGCAAAAGATGGTTCATGGAATTGAAACCATCCAAATGTGAGAGACTTAGCATGATTCAGGTTATCTCGGTCCATAATTGAATACTAATGATTACTGGAAACCAAGCAACCGGCAAACTTGAATAAAAGCAAGTATATATCCAATCAAATCAAATTTGGAGGAAAAGTTTTCAGTTTTATTTTTGGCCTTTCAGGTGGATGTAACTACTTCAGAAAATCTCCAATATCAGCTGAAATCAGCCCAAGTGCGAACAAATTTGGGGAAAGAAAAGGAAAATATTGAGATGGATAAAAAGAGTTCTAAAACACCCTGATTTAATTTGCACTCTCCCCTTCTTTGCTCTCTGTCTCTCTGATCAACCACTGCCTGACGTGTATTTACTATATCCGGCCATCTTCACTCTCCTAAGCTGCCTCCTCCACTACACCCCAGTTTGGCACACTAACATCTACTAACGATTTATTTACCACCAATTTAGGCCGTAGACTGCAGCTCATAACTATTGAACCACATCCCCCTAACCTCGTTCTCTGCCATCTTCAGTATGCCCTTATGAGACTTGCCAGATCGCAACCACGCTCTGACGACTAGGTGGTTAGAATTCTGATGCATTCGGAAAACTATACAAAAAGAAAATGGGGATGATGAGGAAAATAAAAAGAACGCAGACCCGACACCAGAATAAAGGAAACCAACTGGATCAGATCATGATCAGGTTCTTCTTTGTCCTCACCTAAAGTATGACTCCATCCCAACCTGCCACTGAATGAATAATACTACAGTAAAAGCTTAAGAAACCACTAAAGTCTTAACCATCAGACATTGTCAGAACCAGAAAATGTAAAGCACTCTGCGCACTGACCATCCAAGATTCCAAACGCAACACCTAGTTGATCAATGCCTGATTCTCAAACAAGCACTCAGTTCAACAATAATATTCAGCTGAATATACAAAGTCTAATCTGGTGCTCTTTGGTTTAGAAATCAAAATCATTTACACTTATGATAACAGTATACGCAACAATAGGAACTAACAATATGGATACCAAGAGCACAACATAGGACCTTGAAGATAAGATCATCACATTCCACCAGCTGAAGAAGGAAGTATTAGAATCATCAAGAAAAAACATTCACACCTGTACAAGCTGTGGACCTGCTAGCTTCAGAAAAGTAGCATTTGTTTGTGCTGCACATGCACGGGCCATTAGTGTTTTCCCCGTCCCAGGAGGACCATATAAAAGGACTCCCTTTGGTGGACGAATTCCTAATTTCTGAAATCTTTCTTGGTGTGTCATAGGCAATACAATTGCCTCAACCAATTCTTGAATCTGCAGCAATCATAACAAAGTTGCAGAAAAAAAATATATGTATCAGAAAACATTGACAATGATTTTTTGTTATTAATTGATCTAAAGAGGATTAACTTGCCTGTTTCTCCAGGCCTCCAATATCATTGTAGTCTTCAGTCGGTTTCTCATCAACCTCCATCGCCTTGACACGAGAGTCATACTCCGATGGCAAAGTATCCAAGATGAGATAACTGTCCTTGTTCACTCCAACCAGATCACCAGGCTTCAATTTATCAGGATCGACCAGACCAACTACAGGCAGGAAAATTGTCTGCCATTGACACATAATATATTAATGATTTTCTTTAAGAGGTGGGACAACATTCACAGGATCCACATGAGCAGAAATACAGTAGAAAGGCTTGATATCATCAAAGAAAACAATCTAGATCCTTATTACACATTCAGATTTCCACTTTGTACAGTCAAGAGACTGAGATTGCTTAATAAACTTTTACACATTCAAATTATCAATGTAAAATTGTGATATGAACCAAGGATAAATTTAGAGATAGTTTTTACGTATTTTTCAGTAACATTAATCAACAAATGGAAGGGGAAGGAATCAAGATGCAAAGATGCATCACAATATGTTCCCTTACCTGGCGTGTAGATGTTTTCAGCACAACACATTTACCCTTCCTTTGTGAATCAAGATCAATGTTTGCACCATCTTCTTCAGCCTCTTCCTCTGGATTCATTTCCAAAATCTGACAAAATAGATAACAGGAGCTGAGCCCACTATTTCCATGGATAACATGCTAACCAGTGTCTAAGGAAATTGAAGCTAACTTGAAATAATATTATCACAACAACAACAAAACAACAAACTAAGCCTTAATCCCACTATTGTGGGGTCGGCTATACGGATCATATCGCGCCATCGTTTAAGGTCATAAGCCTTATTTTATTTATTTCTAGATATAACATGTCTTGTTTAATAGTTTCTTTCCAAGTCTTTTTAGGTCTTCTTTTGCATCTCTTTTGATTTGTGTGAGTGATTCTCTACCTTCTACATGTAGCACATGTGCATCTAAAGGTTTCCTATAAACATGTCCAAACCATCTTAATAATGTTTCTCTAATTTTCTCATCTATTGGTGCTACTCCCACTTTGTTTCTAATGTGTTCATTTCTTATTCTATCTAATCTAGTGTGTCCGCACATCCATCTTAACATTCTCATCTCTCGCTACCCTCATTTTTTATTATCACAAATTGCGTAAAAATTCATAGACCAGTGTACCTAAAGAAATTATAGCTAAATGACTCAGCCGCAACAACCACGACACAGACCTCAAAACTTAAGACTGCTTAAATGATTATACAGACCACGAGGGGGAAATGATGCCAGTTATTTCTCCTGCTAAACAAAAAAGTGATTCCAATTCAGTTAACAACTTAACATCCCATCTTATCAAAATAACATCGGACATTTAAGTTGATTTAATCCTTACCAAATAAAAAAAAAAAGCAGCATGAACGAATGATAATCCCTTAGCCACATATGTCGGGCGTGGGAGGAAGATTAGCAGAGAAAACTCATAAAGCGTGGATGCATCTATAAAAATAAATAATATGCATTTTAGATGTTAAGTTTTGTTTTTTACATGAAAATTTATTCACCGGTTGTTCTGTTCCAATTCCATTTTGTTTAGTCAATGACAGACCAAACAGCAGCCATTAAGCCTTTCTCCAACTCTATGACCCATCAGTACTCATTCATATTTAGGGTTTTAGAACGGAAGCATATAGCTGCTCCTATATCGGCATTCAGCAACTTAATCTCACCAAAAAATAGTATAAACAATTTGCACAGAAGCGCACAGAATCCTGTCATAATTGGAAATGTATAGATTGTCATCTCCCTTGTCAGTTGAACTTTACATTAGCTAACTTTCCCTAGTTATCATGCAGGTCAAAAACCCTAAACCCCTGGGCCACTGTCAAAGAACAGTCCTAATTCGTTGGAATTCCCTTCCTTCCCCCACGCCCAAACAACGAACCAAAATCCCCTAAGCTTCAAAGTAAGAGCATAAAGCTAACCCTAAATGATAAATACCTCAACAATATTGCCGACCAAGTAAGGAAGCTGCTTGTTCAGCTTGATTTTTTCTTGATTCTCTTTTATCTTCTCCTTGAACGAATCTAACTCCAGGTTCGTTCTCTGCAACTCATCCTGTCAACAAGGGGAAGAAAAAAAAAAAGTCATAATACAACCACACGAACTTCCGGTTGAAACTCCTCTAACCAAATTAGCTCCAAATCACTGCGAAATTTTTCGTTTCTTAATCATTTCTCATACGCAAACAAACAAAAAATTGATAAACCACAAACCTTTAAGATTCGGATTTCGTTATCAGAAGGCGTGAGGCCCGAAGGATGTCTTCGGTGCTCATCGACGAAAGCTGGTCATCCTCGAAGTTGTCTTCCACCATCGGCGTCGCCATTCCGATCCTCTGTGTGTGTGTGTGTGTTCAAGACTTCAAGTAGACATGGTTAGGGCTTTTCCCATTTGATGAACCGGCGGTTCCTTATTTTCCTTTTTTTCTTTTTCTAAATATAATCGGGCGGTCCATTTTGATTTTGTAACCGTTGATCATCAACGGTGAGCTGATATGACCGTTAGGAACCGGCGGTTCCACTTTTATTCTTGGTTTTTTTAATTCTCTGAGGGTACAAACCAGACCGTTATGATATTTTAAAATATATTTTTATTCTCTTCCCAAAAAAATATTTTTAATTTTTAATAGTTTTTATTTCTCGTTTCAAAAAAAAAAAAAATAGTTTTTTATTTCTTATTTAAGCCTATAAATACCCCAAAACCCCATCATTTTTTTTTCCCACAAAACCAAAATCTCTCAGTTCTCAGCTCTAAATTTATATATTCCATCTCATAGTAACAATTTTATTTTCCTAAAAATATTTTAAGTATTAATATTTAGTTTAATTTCACATATTTATTTCATCTTCATTTTTGTCAATTACCAATGGCTGCTTCAAGTTCAAAGGGAAAGAAGGGCTCCTCCGAAACCCGACTTCAAATTTCGGCAAACTCGTTTTTTTTTTTGCAAGTAACGATTCTAACTTATTTACATATTCTCATGGTAAGTGTATATATCATTTAGCAAAATTTGTTGCTGTTCAAAATCTCCCTCTTAACATTGCTAATGGCTTCATGTTTGAAAAGTTTGCTCGCTCGTTAAATCCTGCTGCTAAACGTGTTCCAACCAGGACGCTCACACGCGCACTAAAAAAAATATATTCTAAAAGGAAAAAAGATTTGATCAAATTTTTTGCCAATGAGAATAACAATGTTTCCTTATGTGTTGATATTTGGAGCGATTATTGGCAAAGAGGTTCATGTATGTCTATTACCTGTTATTGGATTGATAGTTCTTGGTCAGTTCAGAAAATATTACTAGCATTTAAAGTGTTCGATGAAGCGCATACGGCTGAAAATATTTCTAAAATGATCTTATTAGTATTAGAGAAATACAAATTAACTAGTAAATTATTTTCAATATCATGTGACAATGCTATATTAGATATTGCTAGTATTGAAGATGTTTCACTTATATGCAAACCATTGATTGGAGGTAAATATTTTCATTTTAATTGTATATGTCATGTTTTAAATATGTGTGTAGAAGATGGATTAAGACATGTAGAACTTCAACTTAGGCCCATTAAGGAAGCAATTGGTTACTTGCAATCATATCCACTAGTTTTGAAACAATGGGCCAAATTTTGCAAGGCCAATGGTATGAAGCCCACAAGATTTCGACGCATTGGCCCACCCTATTGAATTTAACATATTTATTATTACAAGAATCTCTTGATTATAAAGATTTATTATGTTGCAAAATTGGTCATGTTCCATGACCCGCATTGATTTTACAATATCAATCATGTAATTAACATGGCAGAAAGAACTATCTCAACTCATTGAATTTTTGGAAAAACTTATGATGATGATGGTTTTGGAATCTCATTTTATTATTACAAGAGTCTCTTGATTATAAAAATTTATTATGTAGATTGATGATTTTTATTCAAAATGGTAATAATGTGCATTTATTTCCAAACCATTATTGGGTACTATATGAAAAGCTATGTAATATTTTAAAACATTTTATGATGTTTTTTTACAATTATCGGGAGTTTATTATCCAATTTGCCAATTTAGTATTAATTAATTGTTGTGATGTTGTAGCAGTTTTAAATGAATATTGTGGTGATGAAGATTTAAAATATTGTGTGGAGGCAATGAAAAATAAATGGGAAAAATATTTTCTGAACATTCCAATGATTTATTTAGTTGCTACTGTTTTTGACCCTAGGATTAAATTAGATGGTTTACAAGATCTATTAACATTGTATTATGATTCTTTAATTCCTACTAGAGATGAACATTCTCCTAATCCACATTTATTTTAAATAATGTTAGACAATATTTGAGTAGTTTCTATAATGAATATAAGTTGAAATATGGTAAAAACGTTACTCAAATTCAAACACAAAAAATTGAGAATAGTAGTAGTTCTAGGCTAACGAAAGCACGACTTTTAGTAAATGAACGGATTAAACGTATGAAACTATTCTCAAATCCCAACGAGGAACTTGAGTATTATCTTAATGTTGCTTTTGAGTTTGATGAGATGGATGATGTCGGAGAATTTGATATTCTCGGAATGGTGGTCGCATAAAAAAACACAAGCTTTCCGATTTTATCATTGATGGCGAAAGAGATTCTTGCTTGTTGTACCTCAACAATTGGTATGGAGGATGTCTTTAACACGGAGGTAACATATTGAGCGAAAGACAGTCAACCATGTTTCCCAATACTTTACAAGCTCAATTGTGTCTAGGTGATTGGATTAGGGCAGAAAAACGAATACAAAATGTTCGGGATTTTGATGAAGAGGAAGATGAATACATAGATACGGAATCGGAATCGAATCGGACGACAATGAGTAAAGATGGGTAAGAAGGTAAGAAGTAGATTTTGATTCCTCTACACCCTAAAATGATACGTCGGGAACTTCAATTTAAGTGCAAACCCTTTTTGATTTATTTAAATTTGTAGAGTTCATTTGTATTTATTTTAGGGATAATTACAAAAACACCCCTGATGTTTGGACTAATTACAAAAAAAAAAAAACAAAGTTCTTTGAAAATTACAAAACCCCATTCCGGTCCCTTAAATTTAAGAACAAACGAAACCTGAAGGGTTTTTTGTAATTTTGAAACATGTTCGGTTTTTTTGTAATTAACCCAGACCTCAGGGTGTTTTTGTAATTATCCCTTTATTTTATTGTTTATTTCAAACTGCTCAATGGAACTGGAACCAAAAGAAATAAAATTTCATGATGGTGCAAGAAATATCAAAAGCAAAAGGGTATTGCTGTAAATTGTTGGGCAGAAAAACCAAATCCAGTTTATAGCAAAAAGAGCAGAGCCACAATTTGGCCACTCTGAACAAATTTATTTCACAACACCAAAGTTGTGAAAAAACAACTAATGAGTTTGTGTGGAAAAAGCAATAAGAATTTGCTTTTTTTTTTTTTTTTCCAGTTAACTGACTAAGCTTTTGAATTTAGAAATGCAGTCTAATGCGCGTTTGAAATCACCTTCTTCCAAGGCAATGGTGAAACGGCAGTAACCGGGATTCCAGTCCAGGAAGCACTGTTGATGCACAAACCGGTGGTCTTAAGCATGGCTTCTCTGATATTTGAGTCGTCGAGCTTAATTTCCTGAGTGGTGGTGGTGCCTTCGTTTATTTTGATGGTCTTGCCGAGATAGGCGGGTGGCTTTGCTAAAATGGATACGCCCGCTTGAGCTTCAAACACCTCCCAACCACTAGTTTCCAGTGTCTGTATGTAAAGATCACCAGAAAATTCGCGATAAGAGTTGCGTGTGCTAGAGAAAAATCGATGTATGCATGCATATGTTCATTTAAATAGAGACAGAGGTGATGATAGTTAAATTCAATGCTTGTATTGGCCACATTTTTGGCATTTTAAATAGGAATAATTATAAAAACTACCTTGAAGTTTGACCAAATAATTACAAAAAAAACACCCCTTGAGGTTTGCATTGTCTTAACAAATTACCCCCTTAAGGAAGCAATCTGTAAAACAAAAACAAAATATCAAAGGGGTATTTGTGATTTTAAAAGATAGTTGGGGTTTTTTGTAATTAGACAAACCTCAAGGGTATTTTTGTAAATTAACATTTTCAAATAACATAATAAGATGCATAGACTACCTGCTTCAGTTTTTATATCTACTTCCCAAGATTACTGTCTGCTCTGAAATAGCATTCAATAGATCCTCTCTTTTCTGCTCTCTAAGATCCAGCAATTTCTTGACCGTATAATTAGTAGTGCTGTGAGGTTTGCTCAATCCAGCAAAGCTATGGAATGTTTCTACCAGAGAAGGCTGGTCAATAAGCAGAAACCCGAATTTAATCCCACCCGTCAGCATCTTAAAGAATAATCCCCAAGAATAGAAACGCAAAAAGGCCGACTTAGCAGAGGAAAGTTTCTCCAGAGTAGCTCCTAAATTCCACCCCTCAAAGCCCTTGGAATTAAATTCCACACCCGAAAATGAAGTATCAAGAATTACCCTAGCTCCAAACTTAGCACATACGGATAATAGTTTATTGATCTCTTCATTGCTGTATAGCAAGCCAGTTGGGTTGATAGTCGGGCCAGAAATATAGACCCATGGTTTGTTAATACTCTCGAGTGCACCTGTAAGTGTTTTCTCTGTCAACTTGTATCCTACTTCAGAACTGGTGAATTTTCACAATTTTCGCGTTCAAAAACTTTGCAGCAGATAGATAATTTCCATTTGTACCGGTTGGGAAGCACAGAGTACCACCCTCTTGGATGCAGCAGAGTACCAACTTACTGAAAAGTGACATTGTACAGTCTGCATATATGAATTCAGTGTTGCTGGCAGATGGAAAGCCATAACTGCTGCTAACCAATTGTCTAATGCCACATGTAACGTCGGTTTCGGACTCTGTTATGTTCTGCCTTGCGAAACTCTCGAAGATGGAAGCCTTAACTGGTGTTGTTATGGGCAAGAAGCTTTGATCGACGTCCATATGTACCAGGGGAGATTCATCGGATTCATTTACTGCCAACTCAGCATGTTCAAGCATGGAGATCGTGGAACTGGAAAAGCCATTGACCTCAGAAGCTTTTGTCTTCGCACTATTTCTCTGGAGACGAAAAAATATTGCACGCAGTTAGATCATCCGGAAAAGTTTTAAGTATTTAGCAAATTTAAAATGGGGAAACTGAATTACATCTTAAGTTACTAGCATGAAGGATTTTATCAACATTATAGGATGATGACCATGCTAATAGTTCAAAAGTGCAAACGTTTCAAGTTATGATCATTAGAAAACCATGAATCCTAGGAGGACGTAGGAATTTAAATTGCCTTTGATTCAGGTTTTCACATAAACACATGCCTCAAGTAGCTATGATGAGCTTTACAATAAGGGAAATTACAAAAACTACCCCTGAGATTTAGCCTAATAATAAAAAGCTCCATTATCTTTCAAATTTATAAATACTCCCTTAAAGTGTTACAAATACCCCCTTGAGGTTTGTATTTACCTAACAAATACCCCTTCTTAAGAATGTAATTTGTAAAAGAGAAACAAATGTCAAAGAGGTATTTGAGGTATTTGTAATTTTGAAACATAACTGAGTTTTCTTGTAATTAGGCTAAACCTTAAAGATATTTTTGTAATTAACCCTAACAATAATGTGAAGACAAAACATGTCTCTTTGATAGTCTTCGATATTAATTCCATAAATTGTCTGCCTTTCCTGATCTCCCAGTAATGAGAATAATTTGCAAGAGCACCAACTATAAGTAATCTCGTGACAGACTAACCTGTGCGGGTGGATGTCGATCAGCAAGCTGAAAAGCTAGAAGCTCATGAAAAAGACAACCATAGTAGTACTGACTAATTATAGAAGTACTTCCTTGTAAAAGTTCCACTGTCTTGCATAGTGCTTTAAACATTGCCTTCTCCTCTGATATCACAAATGCCACTTCCAAATCTGAATAAACCTGAATCCCAAAGAAGAGTTATTAGACGAGCATCTAACTCAAGGATGAAATCACTAAGATTTTAAAAAGAAAAAAAGAAGTTAATCCGATAGCATCATTGGGAACTGAGCCGATTGTGATTATGTCATCACATATGTACCTGATTTTTAAGCAAGCCACATACAATAGCTGCATGTGAAGGAAGAGTATTCCCAGCAAGGTATTTAAAGACTCCATTGGAACTTGGAAGGCTAGAAAGCTCAAAGTGGTCTGATATATCTAATAACAATTGACATCCAATTTCTCTCGTGATATCTAAAAGATGCTCAAATGAGGAACTCGTGACCGATTCGAATTGTGCCATCCCAGTGACTACTACCTCTGGCTTCAATTTCTTGATCAGCTCTATCATCAAATCTGACTGTCGTGGGCGCTTCAATGACTGTGATTGCTTCCTCCAAATGTTTTCCACTTTCTATCTTCTGCAAATGAAAATTAAGATGCCAAAAAGAATAATGTGCACCAGTCAACACCCAGAATTACTTGAAAATTTCTAAGTACTTTTTCCAAAGGCCCACAGATGAACCTCTAGCACGGATGACCACAATAAATTCTAGCAAAGGATCATGATCTCTAAAGCCAAAACGAAAATTCCTCTCCCCACCCCCAAGGATAAAAAGAGATAAAAAGAATAATAATGATAATAATAATAACAAGGGTTAATTACAGAAAGTACCCTTCAGGTTTGACCTAATTACAAAAAAACTCAGTTAATTTCAAAATTACAAAAATATCCCCGAGGTTTAAATTGTCTAACATTTAAACCCATCATAAGCAAAATATTTCAAGATCCCTCTTCAAATTTATAAAAATATTGTAGTTTACCCCTTAATTTTAACACTGAATCAAACTTCAGGGTACTTTTTGTAATTTTAAAAGTTAACTGGTTTTTTTGTAATTAGGTGAAACCTTAGGGGTACTTTTTGTAATTAGCCCCAATAACAATGATAATAATAATATAAAAGACAGAAGCAGAATTATCATCGTATATTATGCTCGACGCGCATGCATATATGGACTTTTAACATTAATTATTATTATTTTCATTATATCCAGAACTTAATTTAATGACCATAAAAGAAGGCAGCAAAAGTATGGCAGGAAAGGAGCATGCGACCTATCTTTAGGATTCCAAAGATATGTGGATAACGCTAACGAAGCCCCACAAATATATAGGCAACAGCACGTACTAGAATAGCCAGTGTAGCATTATGAATCAGGCATAAGTAGATACTTGAGAACATCAAAGCTTCGAGGCAAGTATTGAAAGGCTAAATAGTCAACATCTTTAACAATGAGAACAAAGGGGCTCTACAACTAGACCAGGATATAGGTTGACTTGTTAGTTAATCAACCACAATCACTGAAACTTGAAGTCTTGAGCATAATTGTTCTGGTGAAAACAATCTTATAGTAACATATATATCTATGATATGTAACTTGGTCATGCTTTAAAATAGACAAAGTGTTGTACAAATTAGCAAAACGAACATCTCTCAGCACATCGGAAACACAGCTTATGATCTGTCTAGATTCCAGATGAAGGGCTTGAAAGCATTGTTAGTATTGGAGTTTAAGACAGTGTAATGTTCACCTTTAAAAATGGATAGTTCAGATCTTTTTGATAAGTCGAGGCCACAAACTTTTAAGACCCAAATTTAGTGACAGAAAAATCTAAGAAATGGGAAAATCACAGGGGAATGAACTACTTACTTCCCTTCATATATGAGCAAAGTACACTTCCTTCTCTTTCTTCACTTTTATCTTGTGTGCTGATTTTGTTTTAGTTTTTCTTTTAAACATGCACAACCTAATTTGCTTAGATGCTATTATAAATTTTTCAGATTTATAATCATATATTCACAACCTCACAAACTCAAAGGATGGGAAATGAAGCTGACTTCTCATGTAAGCTGTTACAATTTATAGAACCGAAGATCAAAATACAAAATGACTTCTACAATCACCATACCTCAATATTTAGGGATGTTAACCACTGCCTTGGTAAATGTCGAGACAATTGTTCATCAACAATGGCGAGGCGTGGAGACAACAGGCGAAAGCGCTTTCTATAGCCACAGTCCTTGAAGGAAATACAACAACATTCTAGCCCCACAAAAAGACAAAGAAAAGAATGCAAATTAGATAACATAACTGATTTACATAGTATGGAAATGAAATTTGATTTGACTATCCAAGTGGAAGGAATAACAGGAACAGTTCAACTCAATATGAGAAAATGCTTTGTTGATAAGGCAGTTTGTGCCTATGATTGAACACAGATGCTTGGTAAACTCACTCATTAAAAGAAATGGTAAAGGCCAGACTAAACCGAAAAGCATCTTCCCAAAAATTATGTCAGATTAATCATCTAAATATGCATTCATGAGAAAGAATATGGCAGTCATCAGGGTGAAATATATAGCAAGAATAAAGTCTCAATGCTGTCATGAAGTCAGTAGGGAAAACAAAGCACAAATTAACTCTCAATGTTTTTTATGAAAAGTAACATCACTTTGCTTTACTTGAGAGAATAATATGAAACGATCATACTATCCGCACGAGAAAGAGCCTCCCTCACCTTCTCCACCCCTGCCCATTCCACCTGAAACAGGCAGAAGATGAAACATGGGGGGAAGAAACATATCTATTTCCTTTCTTATATCAATCAAATTCATTGTAGACCATTGCAACACATTGCATCTGTTGAAAATAGAAGTCTCTACTTCTACCAATCTTTCATGAAGAGAATTTGTGTTACTGAAACCAAAAAAGCAGAGTGCTAAGAGTGCACCTCTGTGGGAATCACATATGATCACCAGATCTATTTCTTTTCTTATATCACTCAAATTCATTGTAGACCATTGTAACACATTGCATCTGTTGAAAATAGAAGTCTCTACTTCTACCAATCTTTCATGAAGAGAATTTGTGTTACTGAAACCAAAAAAGCAGAGTGCTAAGAGTGCACCTCTGTGGGAATCACATATGATCACCAGATGGTCAAAATTTTAATGGAGTAATAAGAACCAGACCACCAGGGAAAGACTTTGACAAAGAACCTAGTAACCTACCAACATCCAGAGGAATAAGTAGACTAGCCTGTATGACATATTTTTTATGATATTTTAAATTATCGTATATATGAAAATAATGTCATGGTCAACTAATAATAACTATTTCAATCCATTTTAAATCAAATATTACTCCCATGTTTAGCAGGAGAATTTTAGCATTTTATTTATTCAACTACAACCGAGAAGGTTAAATACTTTGTGTAAAGTTTTTTGTCTATACACATGCAAATGGGCAACTAAAACCATGCACAGAAGCACATGTTTTCAGCCCACAAACACATAACAGACACACAAAGATGAAAAATAGCAAGATACAGTTGAAGGAGAAAACTCTCACATCTGCAGTAAGTGGAACATGATGGTATGTTCTCATAAAGCCAGATATGAGACTACGAAATCGCCTGCTTCCAGCTGGTGGTTCATATGGGAAAAATGAAGTTTCTTTTAGAACATTCGCAAGATAAGCTAGGAATGGAATTTTCTCATCCGCAACTGAGTCATCTTCAAAGGACAAGTCCAACGAGCTGCTGATATCATGAAATCCATTTTTGAGAAACTCAAAAATCTTTTTTACCTGTCAGAACAGATGAATCAGTATTTCACTCATTTCCCCTAGAGAGCCTTATCCATTCTCACGTGGTTTATGTGTTTGTACTCACACAAGTGCATGGAGAAGTTTCTGTACCTGATTAGGTTGACGGAGTTGACAACTGTATACCGATAAAGCATGAGAAATACGACCACCAGCTTTGGCATATGCCCATGCTGTTCGGGCACAAATTGGTTGGTCTCCGACAAGCCCCATGAAGAACTCAAAACGGTGTGGACTATTCTTTTCAATTTCAACTAATGCTGAAATATCTGTGTCAGCAGCCTGCAACAAGAGATCTTTATAGAAGTACACTTCATTGGATATCATCAGAACAACAATAAAGTCAAAGTAGAACCTGAAGAACTTTAGTCTGCCAAAGCTTGTTAACACGCAGACCACGGCGTTCAAACAAACGTTTACATACGGCTTGTCCAGGACGGCCTCCCATATTAAAGATCATAATCCCCATAGATTTTATAACAGATATCCCCTCTTCAACAGCCCCGCAATCAGTCCCAAGCCAAACTGGTCTTCAACAAAGCCCTAAGGAGAAGAAAATAAGTCAACAAAATAGTGGCAACAGCTTTTTCGCTGAAAGGTATAATATAATGTTTTCAACAACTGAATAAATGGATTGATTGTGTAGGCATTGCAAGGAGGATAAACTTAATGGTCTTTGACACCAAGTAAAAATTTCCAGCAAGAAGCATGAACGAGTACACTTTAGATAATACAATTAAGTAGCAAGTTGCAAAGATGGGCTGGTTTTTTGGCCTGGAGGCATGGAAATTGTGCAGTCCATAATTCAATATACTGCAGCTATGTTTACTTGCAACTAGACAAAGGTGTCCTAGATGTAGATTCAATCTGAATTCCAACTTTGGAAATATTATCTTTTAATTCCAATGCCAGCCACAGCAATCTTAAAGTGCAAATTTTCTTCATTGAAGATAGTTTTCCTTTTGGCAAGAACATAGAAATTGTATATCAAATGTTCCATCAGTAATTTGTTAGGTCCATTTAAATATACTCTGAAACTATAATCAAGGAAGAAAGAAAAAGTCCTATTGGCTATCAGTCATTCCAATATTTCAGAGAAGGGACCAGACACTAACTTTAAAAGAAAAAAAGAAGATAACTTATGTCAGAGTCCAGATATACCTAGGCTGCAAAATGCAGCGCTGCTTTTTACAATGTCATATACATATATCAAAAAATATTTACAATAAATAAGAAAATTGCAAATTTATATACTTCAGCGTGAAGCATTTAGATGCTAGTTAGCCAACTAAGCACCACATATACTGGAAAATAATGAAAGTTGAATAAGCATCCAACCTGGAGGGCACAATAGTTGCTCAAAGAATGTAAGAATTCTTCACTAGCATTTTCTGTAATCATTTTAGACATTGCATCCGGATTGGGGTTAAGAATCTGCATAACAAGAATTATCAGAATGTAGGAAGAACCTTTCCATAACATTATTAAATAATCCCAAAACAAGCATATATAGCTTGACTTGCATTATGTGGTCATGGAAAGCATATTCACTTGCTAAAATTTGCATGAAGATTTCAGAAATTGATGAAATACCTGCGGAATGCATCCAACAATTCGCTCAAGTTCTATCTGGTTATCTCTGCAGTAAGATAGCAAATCAGATTCATGAAATTCAACCCTGTCCAGTAAAGTTTTCTTCTCCCCATCATAAATTGGTTGGCCGTTTTCATCCAAAGCATTCAAATAAAGATTTATCCAAGAAATCTTTACTGCTCTTGGGTTAATATCAAGCCCATATACCTGCATAGTTGTGTATGAGTGCATTAAGTAACCTTTTGTGACTGAATTTGTTGGTCTCTGATTGCAATAAGAAGTTCACAACAAGACATGATACTCAATGGAAAATAGAAGCAACAAAAGAGGAAGTCATTAAATGGAGCAACCAATTGTAGGATTACCTTTAAGGGTGACCATTTCTCTGCAATTGCAATGGATATCCATCCATTTCCGCAACCAAGTTCAGCCACCGTCTTGTCTTTGAAAATAGAATCTGGATGTCTGTTAATTCCCTCATAGAATGTGAAGGACCAATCCTCTGGCATAAAGATACTGGGTATTACCATCATTGTGAGTTTCTTCCTCTTCTGGAACCCTGTAACAAGTGAGAAAAAAAAACTGTGAATAGCAAGTGCAGAAAAACAAAAACGGGGAAAAAATGTGTCTCAAACCAAATTCATGAACAAAAGAGTGGAATTTAACCGATCAATTACAGTAAGAGAAACAAGAGAGCAAAAACTCAGTAGGAACAACCAAGTAGATGGAGATGTATTGGCTAACCTATCTGAATTTGGCAACAATGGAAAGACAAATCATAAATGAGAGAGACAGCTCAGGAACAAACTGGTCCTCGACATTGTTTAATTATGTCACCTAGTGTAAAAGGGAGAATCGAAATAGTCTTTTTCTTAATAATTCTCCAGTCCCACCCTGAAGAGCTTGAAAACTATCAAAAAGAGCTCTGTCAACCTCATCTGAAGAGGATCCTCACAAAGCCCAAACTGAGTTCCTAGCTCATGTGGAGCCAAAGCTGACTAAAGTTACAACATAACTCTGTTCATGGAACTACAGGGTATTACTTTAACTCGATAATTTATAATTATAAGACGTCCTGAATGTTAACAGGTTAATCCCTTAGAACATCTCCAGTAGAGTGTTCTATCTTTACTTTGGAGCAAAAACTTGGTCCAGTACTGCACCAAAGTCTGCGCTATCTCGAAGATGTGTGAACAGTTCTGCGCCAGAAATAACGCAATATTGTAGCTGCGCTAAAAATATTATTTCCTTTTTGTTTTAAATTAACGGTTTTAGTGTATTAAAATATGCACTACATTTTTAGTGAAGAATTTAGTGCAAAATGTTGGATATGGAGTGCATCTTCTGCAGTAAAAAAATGCTGTAGAATGTTGGAGATGGTTTTACATCAACTGATTGAAATCAATTTCTTGAAAGAATAATGAAAAGAACAAACCAGCACTAACAGTACTTGGTAAAATAATATAAATTATTGAAAATCGAATTAAACTCTTCACACTTTGTCTTAAGCAATTGTCTCATTCGGTATTGATCTCCTGTAACCCACAACTAATCAGAAAACGAAAAAGAACAAATTTATCGGTGGGGTCAACATCGACTAAATTTGAACAAACGCCTACATGAACGTGCCCTACTCTCATTTTCTGGAAGTACGCATATTCTCTTAAACACTTCTTTCGAATCACTATCGTGTAAATCTCCGTCAAATCAAAATCACAAAAACAAAATCATCCACAAACATACACAATTATGCAAATGCATTTCTAGCATCGAAATGGCTAGCGCACCTTCGTATGGTTCGAGATATATGTCTTGAATTTGGAAATGGTAGGTCCCGAGACAGCTCTCGGAGGCTTCTTTGGATTCAAAGCGTTTGTGGAGCTCCGACAGGAAGATCCGGGCATCGGTTCGGGTCTTCGGGTCCTCCAGACGCTCCAGGAGTGATCGGAGCGCACTGTAGGCTGCATCACCGGACTGTTCACACTGCTTCAAGAACTCCTCCATTGATCCAGACGGTCCCCTCGCTCCACCCATTTTAGTATTGGAAAACGCTCTAGTGTGTGTTTGTGCGTGTGCAGAGACAGAGATAATAATGGCTTACAGTCTGAAATGAAGAAACGAACAAGGCAATGGTGCGTACCGAGCAGTGTGTGTGTCTATATATAAGCGGCAATTACATATAATATATATAGGGAGAGAGAGAGACTTTTTCACTAGTAATTTCTATAATTTAATGTTGATTAATATCATACCACAAAATAGTTTTCATTTTTTTGGCATAAATAAATATGAGATAAACTGATAAAGCGCGATGAGAGTTATGAATAGTCGATAATACCTATATCATATATTGCCTAGGCCATAGGGCTGTGCGAACCCAGGATTTGAGGCTTGGGCGAAACCTATTTGCGAAGAAAACTACAATAAAAATTTGAGACGTGTTTTCAGAAGATTTGTCATTTATGATTAGATGGATTGTACTTTAAATGTAAAAGTGATATTTTTAGTGTAAAAAGTGATACTTTATCCGAATATACTTAATTTATTTTTGTGTATTCATCATATAAGGTATCACTTTTACACTAAAAGATCACCCGTCGCGACCGCACAACCATCTTACACAAGTTTTTGCCTAAAAATTTTACGAAGGATGTATTTCCCTATTAATTTATACTAGGGGTGATCGTAAGTTTTAAAAACCGCCCGAACCGCCTGCACCGCACTGTTCATTATAATTTATGACCAAAACCGCGATTTCAAATATTAGATAGCAACCGCATCAGCATTGTTGGTGCGGTTATGGTTTTAGGTTTTGAAAAACCGCCAAAACCGCACCGCACCTATATAATTAAGGTAAACTAAAATGTTGTTCTTTAGTCTTTAGTTATATAGTTAGACAATAAATATATTAAGCACTAATTTTATAAATGATATAATTAGATTCACACTTTGTATACTAAATTATAATGAATTTTAAGTTCTTTTAATATTGTTACAATGCATTATGTTTTCATTAGAATAGAACAACATTACATTGCATTATATATTGAATGTAATCGAAATAAAAGATATTGCAATGTGCATTTTATTCACAAAAATATACCTTGTTAAAAAAAAAACATTTTTCAATTATAATATTTTTCTTTAAAAGATCATAACAAAATTATATTAATTTATCAATTATATAATTTTTGTTGATTAAAACCGCAAAACCGCCGCTACCGCCCGCCATCGATTCAAACCGCATCGGGCGGTCGGTTGGAAGAAGACTAGCTCGCGTTCAAGCGTGAACCAGTCTTTGAATCCTTTCATCTTTGAGTTAAGTTAATCGTTTCGATTGAGCACTTCGCCTCTCTATTTCTCATGTTCATGAAGGCACGCCGCTTATCTCATGCCCGCTCTTTTCCTTTGAGCGGAGAAATGCGCACCGCTAGTTGTTCCAAGGGCATCTTTGTGGGATATGATAAAAGAGGAGAAGAAGAATGAGGAAGATCCATCGCAATTGTTTTGTTTAGGAAAAAATCGCATACCTTACTTTTACTCTTCCTTATAGTAGACCCAATGATTATGTATCGACTATACCAACATATGCAAATGATTGGCATAATCAGGAGATACATAAGGACTAGCTTTACTTGCTCCTCTCACTTGATTCAATTCAATTGTGTCCGGATCGATTAAAAAAACTATTCCTTTCCGCTTGTGGGATCGCTTCAACATCTACTTATCATGCACTAAGCTCCTATTTCATTTCCCATGCTTGCTTGAAAGGCGCACGGAATATCATTTAGTAGTTTATTCAATAGACTCGGCTTGCTTTGTCGAATCCATCCTTCTATATCTTCTATAACCGTAAGTCGAGCATACAAACGACAATTTTCATTACTTCATAAAACCGCGATTTGAAAATTTTATTTAACCGAACCGCATATAGCAATTCGGTTTGAAATTTACTCAAAAAACCACAAAACCGCATGACGTGATCACCCCTAATTTATACATATATATATATACTAAATAACAACTTTTTTTTGGAAAAGAAAAAATTGGAAATTTTGGGGCCCATTTTTTGCCCCCTAAATCCACAAGGGAGAAGTGATTCCACTTATTTACATCTAGATCATTAATGTTTGTAAACCATATATGCAAGGAGATATTGCTTTTGCTAATTCGAATTGTGCAAAACACACTTAGGGTAAGTTTTTTTTATGTCTCTTACTCTCTTTCTTAAACAAACATACTCTCTTTTTCTCAAGATCGGCCGAGTAGAAGCACGAAAAAAATTGAAAAAGAAAGGGCTTGTATGGATGTATTTTCAAGTTCAATTTTCGTTTCTAGTATTGGAAAATGAATTTTCAAACTTTATTGATTTTTGTGTGAGAATTTAGAATATGTTTGGTTTTGTTGTCGTATTTCTGTTTGAAAATTAAAATATTTTTGGTTATAGCTTTTCAAATGTATTTTTGACATAAATTTGTATTATTGTAGTGTATTTTTACCTAGATTTGCGTAATTGGGATGAAAATTTGTTTGGTTGTGTTTTCAAAAGAATATTTTCCATAAAAAAGTGAAAACCGAAAAATGACTTCATTTCTACGATAACTTTTTAAACAAACATAAACTTATTTTTCTAATAGTTGGAAAGTGGAAAGATGGTCTTCAAACACAACCACACAAGTATTTGGAAGAAGGAATGAATGAGAAGAAAAAATGAAAGAGAATTGTAGAGTTATGTTAATTAAAAGAATATTGTTTATGCAATAATTACACAAAAATAATTCTTGTAAGTAACTTAAAATAAACCATTTAATATTTTCGGTACTTTAATTTTTATAAATTTAACAAGATTTTGTTTATATAAATTGGGAAAATATTTATAAAAACTAATTTTGAATTAAATTTTAATAATCAGTTTATTATATTTTTTAGTTTTTATAAATTTATTAACTATGAACAAAAATACCTTCAAACTTTAAGATTTATTACCATATATCTATATATATATATGTGTGTGTATATATATATGAGATATAAATTTGATATAATTATTTAAAGTATATATTAGATTTTTGTGCAATATTATCAAATACATTTATATTCATTTTTTTGTTTTTAATTTTCTCGATAAAAGGGAATCAAAATGCCAGGTTGGATTTGTTCTTTTTTAATTTGTTCACATTAGTTGCAAACTCAAATTTATTTTCTTAAAATAATTTTTTCAAAGAAATTAAATGCCATTTGAGCTAGGTAACAATAACATTGACTCATCAGTAGCAAGTTATAGGACCAAAAATCCGAATTTTTCACTTAAAAAATGAATTCAAAATAAAAAAGAATTAGGACCAAATCTTCAAGTATATCAACTTCGAGGACTAAAAAAATAATTTTGCTATTATGATATTATGAATTGACGACGATCATATTGTTGCTTTCCTCGTAAATAATAGTGATATTGTTTATTAGTATAATCTATGTTTGTTTGATGGTACACCACTATTCATTTTTAAAGGGTGACGCTATTTGCACCCAAAGATTTGATTAATACACTTTACTCCCAATATTTACAAAAATGCCATAAATTAAAAAGACTATGATACCCTTTAATAAAACCTTAATAAAATAAAACAAGATAAATACATCCCTTTAATCTCTAAATACACCCATCTCTTTTTAAACATATAATATTCTTTTTCCTTTCACTCTCTCTCATTATTCTTCTCTCTATAAAAAAAAAAAAAAATCGAAACCCTAAATTCGCCGCAAATTTTAAAGGCACGATCATGCATTTTTTTCATAAGGTTCCTATATGTATTTGAAAGGCACGATGGGTTGGGCTTGTTTTCATAAGTCAGAATATACACCAAACTTGAAGGCACGATAGTTCCTTTTTCTCACAAGGCACGATAGATCGCAAATTATTTTCCAAAGGCACGAAAGCAATGCGATTAGCACTTTCTTTTTTTTTTCAAAAAAATTCGATCATGCCCAATTTTCATGCCTACAAGAACATAAAAACCTTCAATTTTCCACCACCAAATTCGACTACATACCCAATTTTTGTGCCTTATATTTGTAAAAAACAGATCGTGCCTTTATTTATAAAAAAATGACCATGCCTCATATATAAACCGATTGTGCCTCATTTTTTATACTCTTCTTCCTTCACAACATATTTTGGAGGAGATTGGGGTGTGAGAAGAGAAATTAGAGGAGAAATGAGAGTGGGGTGTAGGAATTTTGTGGAGTGTATGTTTAAGTTAGGGTTTTTTTTTTGAGGGTAAAATTGGAAATATAGGTGTGGTGTATTTAGTAATTAGATGGGTTTGTAAAATAGGGGTGAGGTGTATATAGAAATGTGGTGTATTAATCAAATTTTGGGGGCAAATAGCGCCATCCTTTTTAAATTGACGATAATTATTACTATTTTTATTTATTTGTTTTCTGCGTATTTGTGATTAGACTAATTGGAACAAATGGTTTATTATACAAAACAACAAATTCGATGTTTCGACCATCTAGCTCCAACCCATTGCACCAAATTTGGTGTAAAAACTACACCAAATTTGATATTTTGATGTAATTTTTTGAAAACCATCTCCAACCCGTTACAGAAAATCTTACACCAAATGAATATTTTAATCTTTCTTTTTCATTTTTAGTAACCAAATTTATTTATTTATACAATTAGTTCATTTAATTATAGTTTATTATTTTTAATGTAATTAACTAAAAACTTATATTTAATTTAATATAATTTAATTAATTATATTACAAAAATAAATATTAAAATTAATGTTAGTATCTCTTTTAATTTAATTATAATTATTTGTTATTTATTATTAGAAAATATTAATTAATTATTAAAACCAAGTTATATAAATTAATTATATTTAAAATGAGGATACAATTGAAATTTAAATTTAAGTAAAAGAGAATTGGAAGGCAAATAGGAGATATATTACACCAAATTTGGTGTAGTGAATAGTATTACAATGACATGTCCGAATCAATACTTAGTTTACAACCTTTTCTCTCTCTAACTCTTTTCTCTCCCACTTCTCTCTAACTCCCCCAAAAAAAAACCCTAAGTTTCCCCTCCCTCTCCCTTTGCAGCCGCCCCTTCCCCTCCCCTCCCCTCCCCTCCCTCCTTCCCCCCCTCCCCCTCCATGGTTTCTATTGGAGGGATACCAAATGGCGGTCCCTGGGCGTATGAAGGTGGCCGGAATTTTTGGTCCCGGGCTGGCGGGTCGGAGCTTCACGGGAGGTGTCTCGGAGCGGAGAAGACGATGGGTCACGGCGAAGAGATTGGGGGAGAGGAGAGGCAATTTTTTGCTTTTTTTTTTTTTTCTCTAACTTGTTAGTATATCCGTTGTTTTCTTATTTTGTTTGTGTTCTCTTTTCTCGGTTGATTTGCGAAACTCGTAGGCGGATCGGCTTTTTCTCGTCGCAAAGATGTAGTGGTTGCTCGTGCCCGATTTTAGTTTTTTGGTGTGTTCTGTCTCTCCTTTAAGTCTGAGTCAAGTCTCCCACGGAGTGGGTAGTTTTGGGGTGGATAGTTTTTTTAGTCCATGTGAATCAATTGGTTTTACCAATTTCCCGCTTGGCTCTTAGTTAGTCTTGTCGCTCTTGCCCGTTCATTACGATTGTAGTTGTAATTTTAGTTTTTGAGTTGTTTTAATATAATTCTATCGTTCGACAAAAAAAAAAGTATTACACCAAATTTGGTGTAAGGTTTAGAGTTGGTTTGGAGGGAGTTATTTGATATTTAGATGATAGTGTAGGATTTGAAGTTGGGTTGGAGATCCTGCAAACAAGAGATCAGTAATTTATTCCAAATAGCTCCAAGTTCAAACTTTAAAAGTCTTTAAGGGCCTTTTTGTTGTCAGCTATCACTGTTTTGCATCAATTTTCTTTATTGTTCAGCAAAGATATTTTGGTGCATTTTTTATAAATTAAAAGGACTTTTTTTGCGTGCTATGATGTCATTGAGCTCTGTGATTTCAATTTTACATTTTTCATTTTCAAACAGTAAAAATGTCAAATGTCAAGATGTTTTTATTTTTTTTTCTGTCGTTTATTTCAGTTTGTCGATTGAAAATACCTAATAATTTTCAGTCTTAATTAATTTTTCTTCTTTTTTGAGTAATGTCCCGGAAGGATATGGTTAATGGGAATCGAACATCATACTTTTGATTTTTGTCTAAAAGTCTTAGCCACGAATCACTATGTGATTCCCTGGCTTCAATCTTATTTTCTAATAAGCAACCGATAAATTAATCAAGATATAACGTTTTTGTGATTGGGGAGGAAACACTTCGACATCGCAGGTTCGAATTCGTGTGGTGACAGTTTTTTGCTAAAATATCAGAAGGTCGTTGTTGGGTTCGTGAATCGTGACCCATTGGTCCTCTCCCTTACAGTGATTATCACTCGTGCATATCCTCGATTTACAACCCGTCGGCCAAAGTACAAATGCAGATTTCGCCTTCGGGACTTTCCCCTCATCAAAATAACGTTTTTATTTTCGTGAGATGAAGTATGAGAAAATATTATATTTCTATATTTTCCAATGTATTGCATCAATCAATTCTTACATCAACAGAGCAAGTTGCAATAACCTACATGGCTACATCAACATCTATTTTCGTTTTGTCACATTTCCCTAACAGATAAAACTTTGTACCCAGAATTTATAACAAATTAATTATTTTTATTATATAAGTAACAGGGACAGAGCCCAAGGCACGCTACCCGACCCTTTTACAGTCTAAAAAAATTATAAAATATATATATTTTACTTTCTAAGAGAAAAAAATATTTTACAAAATTTAAATTTCTAGTTCCATACCTATAAAAATGTTGAAACATTCGATTCTCAAAATATTATAATCACATATTATATGAAACTTATGTGATGTAACGGTTGATGTGACGTTATTAATTGTAATCTTAATATTTCAGTTCATAAAATAGTATGATTGTTATTTTCCAACTCCCCAATAAGATCACTGTCTTGTCACCCGAAATCTATAGTACTAATTTTTTAATTAAATAATAATATTTTAATATCATTATTTTAATTAAGATAGTAACTTAAGAATGTCTAAGAATTTCTCCTCAAGAAAAAAAAAAAGAATGTCTAAGAAAATATAAACAACAAATGTTGGGGCATGTGGAATATTCTTTCTGAAGTTCGTTTATTGGGTTTTAAAATTCACAATTCTGTCGCAAAATTTGGATTCCCTTCTGTTTATTTTTTCCCAATAAATTTTAAAAACAAAGAGGTGTTCATTATTTTTCTAAGAAATTATATTATGGATAATATAGTATTTAATAAATTTGAATATTGTATTTGAAGATGTGAATGAATATCTAGTTTAAACTTTTTTGTTGTTGCATGTTGCCCCTTTCGTTATGATGGTAAGTTCGATCTAGTCTTTGGATGCTACCCAATCGGTAATACTCACTTATTGGGATGTTTATATGTGTATAATTATAACATATGTTTATGTGTATTTTTAAAAAACAAAAAAATAATTTGGACACATAAGCATTCCAATTGAGTTGTACTTACCCAATTGGGTAGCTCTAATTACCGCGTTATGACCCTAAATTTTTAGTATTAATAAAGGCAGTGAGGTCTTGTCTCACTAAAATGCAACAGGGTCTCTTTCTTGAGCCATGGACCTATGAACCGACCCGTCCGGTGATAGGGACCTGACCCGATAGGAGGGAGAGTCGTTGATCTTTCCGACAATATAATTACATTGTTCTGAGTCAAATTGTAACTATTCAATCTTTCACTTTTACCTTCTATTGTTCTTTGTATGTTATTTATCATACCTCTAAGAACTCGACTTGACTTAAGATCGAAATATCTTGGCGGACCACCCGTGACTAGCCTAACGTGTGTTTCTCTTTTCATGATCCCGCATTTCAACCCTATTACCCGAAGATAATCATTGGTCTAAATCAAGTATGCATAATGCTCAAAAAACTATTTTTCACCCATAATATTTTTTTAAAACACCATAATTATATTTTCTTCTAATTTTAGTTTAATAAACCTCTCGCTCTCACTAAAGTAATATATAATTAAATTTTAAAATATATGTTACCATTATAATTCCCATTAGAATAAAAATTCAAATATAGTAAAATATTGATCTAACGAGTGCATATTCAACGTGGTGTAGTTTTGAATGAACTAACTGTAAATTGTAATATTCCCGATCCAGTGATCCACTGAATATATTATATATTTTTTTTAGATGACCAAGAACACCATTATTGTAATATGACCTACAAATTATTTATCATGTGATATAATATTAATTGCTTTTATTTTGGTCTTTTTAATAATAAAGGATAAATTTTATTTTGACCTTATTAATAGTAAATGGCAAATTTTATTTTTGACATTTCCAATAGTGTCATATTGATGCCTATAAATATGACTTATTTCTCGATCACATTTGAAAAACACACAAAAACTCATAAAATTTCCATATTTCTCCTAAATTCTTGCAATTGAGTTTATGGTGATAATTTTCAAGATAATTTTCATCAGGAATAAGTAATTCGATTTTTCTGCCTTATCCTAAGAAACAAATTTCCGAATAGGAGATAAATATCTATTAAGGATAGTGTGTTGAACACACAATTTATTTATTTTCATTTTGCTTTTTTCCTAGTTTTACCTATTCGGATTTTTTTCGATATATGTAAATTGTACTAACAAATACTACTATTTTTCTACATTCGTTGGACATAGCCCTTTGTATTTTGATTATTTTACGTCTCTCTAAATTTGATTTGAGCTTTCGTCGAGTCAACTCAGCTCACCTAACCACTTGTTGTGACTGTTCATTCAAGAGTAGTTACACATTCATATCGGAGACTAACTAAAGGAGCAAAATAATATATTGAAAGACTTGGACAAAAAAGAAAAAAAAAAAAAGATGTAGCAACTTTAAACATGAGCAATTATTATCTGCATTAGCGTTAATTAAGTACATAAATATTCAGCAATCATGACTACTTTTTTTTCCTTAATGTTTTGTTATTCATCAATTATTATTATTAGCCCACCGACCACCATAAAGAATTGTGGGGTGGAGGTTAGAGGTTTAAATCTTCGCTTCCATCAAATCGCTTCCAAAGGCCAGCTTGTGAAGATTTGGTGGGAACTCATCTTGAATAACATCCGTGTGGGTTCGATTCGGGGAGAGATAGTTATTAGTAGATTAGGGGTCGAACATAATTGTTCTCTTTACCTCGAGAGGATCGGTTGACGCCGCCAGACCCCGTCGAACAACGGCCAGTCGCGTGCACATCCCGCGGTTCACCTTGGCGGCAAAGAATGAGGAACCGGATTTGTCGTTAGGAATAGTTGGGACGACGTAGTTCTCGTTCGATTTATCAAAAAAATCAAAAAATAAATATACTTAAAAGTGTGAATAGAGTATCATGGGTAGCCCTTTTGCATCATTTCTTCCACATTCCCTTCCCCCAGCTCACTTTTTTAGCATGATAATTTAATTTGGGACCAATTTTCTTAAGCACTTTCTAATTTTTTTAATAGTCTGAATTTAAGGGCCAGTTCTTGTTAAATTGATTATAGTAATATGATTTTTACTATACTACTTTTGAAAAACTAATTGTATCAAATTATGTTTGGCAAAAAATAATTCCATTATTCTATAGTTTGCATAAAACTACTTACTGTTGTGTCTTAAAATTTCGAAAATGATTCAAACAAATACATTTTGGAAATTGATTTTAGTTTATTTTGACCAATATTCTTACAAATTATAGTTGGGGCTTTATATTAAGTTTAGTAATTTTAACTATATTGAAAGGAACAAAACCCTATTACATTTAAAGGAAATTCTAATTCAAACACATGTAATATGTTTCTTTTAAAAAACGTGGCCTAGAAGCATTACTCAATAGTCAATTCCCATGTTGCTTTCTACATCTAATAATTGCTTTTCGAACGCGCATGTTCTATAAAGTTCGTACGTTCCTTAATTAATATTATTGTTGTTAACTTGTTATTAATTATTATTATTATTATTATTATTATTATATTTCGAATAAATATTATAATTTATACGAAACCCTTGAGAGGTGTTTGACTAAGCTTATTTAAAAGGTCTTATAAGTTCCTGCATTTATATAAGTTATTTTTAGAGCTTTATAAGATGTTATATCTTATATTAAGAATAAGTTGTTGAAGTGTTTGGATAAAATAAGATGGTGTAGCTTTTTATGATGTTAGTAATGACCATTTTGTAATTAAAATAGTCAAAATTAAAGGAGGTTGTTGAAATAAGATCTTATTTTGAAAAAAAGTTGAGGTTCCCCTACTTTTTTTAAAACAACTTATAAGATGTTTGAGAGCTTATAAGCTCAGCCAAACACCTGAGAGCTTTTGATAGCTTAATTAGCCTTGGTAGGATGAAGCTAGCTTAATAATTATTGCCAAGTATTTATTGCAAAACTGTGAAAGAAATACGATGTAGTGAGGTTTTTGACACTCGGTTTTTCAACGTTAAATGGGATTATTTTAACATCAAAATGAATTTCATTTATCAGAATATTCTTATAACTAATAAAAATATAATCTTAAATTGATCACATAAAACAATTTTGTATGAACCTAAACATATCTAATAGATCCATAGAATCTGAGAATTACAATTAGGTGCACCGAATAAAATATGTACCAATAGAATTGGTTTCACTTCTGTCACTAGTCGTCGATGATGATTCATTTGAATATTATGAATAAAGAAACTTACGATTTAAGACTGTCATACAAAATAATCACATGGAGGGAGACAAATATAATGACAAACTTATTTACTGAATAAAACTGGGAAAATAATCACATGGAGGGAGACAAATACTCCCACTAAAGGAGACTAAAAATATGAAAAAAAGCGGAAGAAGAAGAGAAGAAGGGTAAGACAACTAGAGGTGTCAAAACAATTTGGTCCAATGATAAGGCCCGACTAGGCTACAAACGGAAGGAACTAGACATATTTTGGCCCAAAACCTAATCGGACAAGTGAGCACGATATTTATAAAGCATGAGTCGAGTTTAGGCACCAATTAGCGGCTCGAAAAAAGAATTATGGCCTAGTAAAGCCGACACATTTGATACCTCTAAAAACAACTAGAGTTTGAGAAAATTAGACAGATAACTATGCTTTGATTGCTTGTGTTTTTATTTCCATAAATTTCATATTTGAGAGAAAATTTTATGGAATGTGTGATTGTATGTGGAAAAAATATATTTTTATGAAGAAAAACTCATTTTTCTCCAAAATAAACTCACTTTCTCTTTCTCATTCACACTTCTCAATATTCAACTATATTAATCATTCTTCTCCCCATCATATTCATATAAAAATTGACAATTTCTTTTTTTTTTATTTATCATCGTTTTTATTATTTTTCTATTAATCTTGATAAGAAAAGATATAAAATGACATTCATATTGACTATTATTTGTTTAGTTTTTTTGTTTCTTATTATATTTTATTGCACTACTTTCCACGTTATTATTTTCACAAAATTTCATAAACAATCAACATCTCTAAAATATTTTCCACCATATCGATACAATCATTATTTTTCTCTACACATCCAACCTTTCACTTTTAATTTTTTTCGTCACTATTCACACAAAAAATGAAAGTAAAAGTATGAAAGTACGATCAGTCACAACATTTAGAGTTTGAAATAGTAGAACACTTGGATACTTTAGTGGAAAATAGATACATGCAGAAAGTTGTAAAATTCTAAATAAAATAAGAAATTCAAAATATTGAGATTATGAGATGTTTCTTTAGTATATGATGACACAAATCTTAACATATTAAGGGGTATTAATAGTTGTGTATTTGAGGAATATAATTCGGTATTACATGGTGTGTGAATTAATAGGGTTTCATAAGTCTATTCGCTGGACTATTTTTTGGGGCCTCTTAGACTTAGTTTGGGGCCTTGCAAGAAATTATTATAAGACAATTAAATCCATTTAAATCACAATCGAGCTGACTTTGTTTTTTGAGGAATTTTTTTTTAATAAGTACAACCATTAGCTAATTTAACAACCCGTTATAATTTATAAACCACATGTTATCTAGCGCTCATTCAAATATTTGACTTTTCCATATGTTATATGGAACCAAGTGACCATATTTATATGGATTGGAAATATAGTTATTTAAGATAAAATACTTTATAGAGGTGGATATAAATTTTTTTTTTTGTTCTTAGTTATGATTTTCAAGTATTAACAAATATACAATTAAAAACAACTAAGAAAAGAAGTAGATAATACGTTAAACACTCCATCGATATTAAATTTATTCGGTTTGTTTTAAAAAAACTTGGTTTTCTAAAATATTTTTTTTCAATAATATTATCTCAATTATAATAATGTGAAATTATAATTTTATATTATTATTTTCTGAAAAATAAAATAAAAATATACACGATAATAACAAGAACTTCTATCCGAAAACTAAATAAAGAGAAGCGACTTTTGACATTTCCATCTATCGACCATCCCCAACATATACTCACATTTTCCTTTTTTTTTAAGTACAATTACAAGATCCTGATAGGGGTGGGACGGGTGAAATTTGATTCCAGGTCAATAGTCTGGGTTACAAATGCTCAAACCAACTGAGCTACAATCAATTCCACTCACATTTTCCTTTTTAAATGTCCTAAAAATATAAACTTTATTTTATAGATAAAATATTTTTTTCCAAATGCAAAAAAAATAAAAATAGTTTAGAATCTTATGAAGTGCCCTAAAATCTAAATAGGCTAGATTGGAGACAATGATTAGAATTGCCAAATGGGTCGAGTCGGACTGTGTTGATGCTAACCGTCCAAAGAGAAAAATTGGACCGGATAAGGCTGGAATTTTGGAGCCCAAATCTAGCCTATGCTTTAAAATCACACATAAAACATATCCAGTCTTTTAGACCAATGAATCAGACCAAATAGGCACGATCGCCTAAGAAAACACAGTCCACTTCCGTCTTTTCATCAGACAATATTTTATCTATTATTATAATTATTAGGGATAATTACAAAAGATCCCTGAGGTTTAGGCAAATTACACACAAAAACCCAAATATATTTTAAAATGACAAAAAAACCCAGATTTGATTATTAAATGTAATTATTTCTAGAATTATCATGGGGTTCAGGGTTGTTTGAAATATTTTTTTTTCGTGAAGAAAAAAATATAAGATAAATCTCATATTTGGGTTTTTTACAATTTTTTACAATTTTTAAAAATATGTGGTTTTTTTTTTTTAATTAGCCCAGACCTCATATTTTTTCTTTGTATGTAATTATCCCTTATTATTATATATCTAATCGACTCGTACTCGTACTCGATCTCTCTCGTAGTATACAATTGTTTTTCTCTCTGGCAAAAGTACTAAGCGCTGAAAACGAAGCAAATCAGGAAAGTGAGGGTTTCTCTCTTTTTCAGGTACCACCTCCTTCTTATGTATATTTGCACTTCGTCTTTTTTTTTTTTTTTTTTTTGTGTGTCAATTGTGCGGTCATGAATCGCATGGTGTGAATTTTGAATTGGGAATTGTGGAAATAATCGATCGCGATTCATTCGTGGATCATACCTGTTTGTTCCGTTAATTTTGCCTGAATTGGCTTCATTCCGATTGCCCAGATGAGAATTAATCATAATTCCGACCTATGTGATTACTTTTTTTTCGGTTCTGTTTACGTTTACGGATGATTTTTTGTGGTATCTGGAAAACAATAAACTAGGTTCCAATTCGAATTATTCAAGATGCGAAAACCACCTTGGGACGTGCAATTGACTGAATTTTCAATGACCCAGAAGAATTGTTATTAATTTTTTTGTGATTATGTTTTTTTTTTCCTATCCGCTATGGTTCAATTGACATGATTGGGTTCTAATTCTTATAAGAATACTTCGTTTAGGCAAAGTGTTTATCAGTCTTGCTTTCTGATCATTGTTCACTTTTTTTTAACTGAGAATCTGAGGCATTTTTGATTTACTGTTTGTTTGCGTGATGTTAAATCCAGTTTCAGGTCAAATTTTTGCAACTCAGTTATTCTTTGGACTGTTTTATATATTTGATCCCTCCTTCCTTCGTAGGGCTGAGCACTCGTTAGGTATCACATGATCATTATGAAACTAAATGGATAAATTTGAGATAAAAATACCAATTCTATTTCACAAGAATAGATTTACGTGGAGATTTACAAACTCACAAAAACTCCAACTCAATCTCTCAAGGATTGATTTGATCACTATCAAGGATGTCTCTCGCTCTCTATGATACTTCCACTTACAAGGGATGATTATAATCGTAGAACTATGCGCCTATTTGTAGATGGATGTGTGAGGAATATGTGGTTGAAGTTTCAAAAATGGTGGGTTTGTTGGGAAGCTTCACACTTAAGCTTGTCAACGGCAACCATGTCTTCAAAGTTGGTGGCTTTAGATGAAGAAGGATATGGCATTTGGAAGACTAATTGAATTATTCAATTATCCCCTTGACCACATCCAACAAGCATCCTTGCTCACACCGCATAACTCAAGCTTTTCTCGTGTAACCGCCCACAACATGCCGATGGATTCTTAACATGCGGATCTTAACGAGCTTCAATTGTTGTCGTTCTATTGTCTCGCGTATCCAATGATATCGAATATCAATATGTTTTGTACGGGAATGATACATAGAGTTTTTACTCAAATCTAGAGCACTGATCGTCACAATGCACCTTGTAATCTTTTTGCTTGATTCCAAGTTTTTGGAGATAACGTTTTAGCCATAACATTTCTTTATCACCTTCAAGCGAGAATATACTCGCTTCATTTGTGGATAAAACAACACACTTCGAGATTGATCGCCATGAAACACTCCCTGCGAAAGTGTAGAGAAATCAAGTAGATTTTCTACTATCAAGATCTCTGTCATATCTCGCATCGTATAGCCGTCAAGATCGGATCGGCTCCCAGTAACAAAGACATATTTTTGACATACCCTTCAAGTACCTGAGAATCCATTTCACTGCCTCCCAATGCTCTTTTCCAGGTTTAGAGAGAAAACGACTCATTGTTCACACTGCGTAAGCAATATCTGGTCTTGTACACACCATTGCATACATTAGACTTCCAACTGCTGAAGAATATGGTACCGATGACATTTCCCGATCTCTTCTTTGGATGAGGGGCATGCACTATTGCTCAACTTGAAGTGGTTGGCTAGTGGAATGCTAACTCGTTTGGCGCTATTCATATTGAACCTCTCAAGCACCCGTTCAATATACTTCTCCTGAGATAGCCATAACCTTCGGTTCTTTCTGTCTCAAACTATCTGCATTCCCAAAATCTAAGTCTTTCATGTCAAAGGACTTTGAAAGTTCTTTCTTCAGCTGACTAATATTCGTTGCATCTTTTCCCTCGATCAGAATATCGTCTAAGTGTAGCAGAAGAGCAACAAAATTTCCGTATGAAAACTTTTGATTGTAAACACACTCATCTGCATTAGTCTTCTTGTAGCCTTGACTCACCATACACGAGTCAAATTTTGTGTACCACTGCCTTGGTGCCCGCTTCAGACCATACAAGCTCTTCTTGAGCTTGCAAACGAGATTATCACTTGAAATCTCAAAACCTTCTCGTTGTTCCATGTAGATCTCTTCTTTTAGATCTCCATGAAGAAACATTGTCTTCACATCCATTTGTTCAAGCTCCAAGTTCATACTTGCTGCTAAACCAAGAATAACTCTAATTGATGTCATCTTGACTACTGGTGAAAAAATCTCATCAAAGTCTATTCTCTTTTTCTGGTGGAATCTTTCTTTAGCTTGAACACCCATTTGTTTCTCAGTGCCTTCTTCCTTTTTGGAAGTTCTACGATCTCGTAAGTATGATTCTTCTGCAGAGATTCTATTTCATCCTGCATTTCTTGTGAAGACACAGAAAAAGGAATCTCTGTAGCCAATCTCATAAGGCAATGCACGATGAAATGGAATTTCGCGAGAAGAATCATACTTATGAGATCGTAGAATTTCTAAAAGGGAAGAAGCATCGAGAAACAAATGGGTGTTCAAGCTAAAGAAAGATTCCAACAGAAAAAGGGAATCGACTTTGATGGGATTTTTTCACCAGTAGTCAAGATGACATCAATTAGAGTTATTCTTGGTTTAGCAGCAAGTATGAACTTGGAGCTTGAACAAATGGATGTGAAGACAACATTTCTTCAATAGAGATCTAAAAGAAGAGATCTACATGGAACATCAAGAAGGTTTTGAGATTTCAAGTGATAATCTCGTTCGCAAGCTCAAGAAGAGCTTGTATGGTCTGAAGCGGGCACCAAGGCAGTGGTACACAAAATTTGACTCGTGTATGGTGAGTCAAGGCTACAAGAAGACTAATGCAGACGAGTGTGTTTACAATCAAAAGTTTTCAGACGGAAATTTTGTTGCTCTTCTACTATACTTAGACGATATTCGATCGTGGGAAAAGATGCAACAAAGATTAGTCAGCTGAAGAAAGAACTTTCAAAGTCCTTTGACATGAAAGACTTAGGACCGGCTCAACAGATTTTGGGAATGCAGATAGTTTGAGACAGAAAAAACCGAAGGTTATGGCTATCTCAGGAGAAGTATATTGAACGGGTGCTTGAGAGGTTCAACATGAATAGCGCCAAACGAGTTAAGAGCATTGGGAGGCAGTGAAATGGATTCTCAGGTACTTGAAGGGTACGTAAAAATTATGTCTTTGTTACGGGGGAGCTGATCCAGTCTTGGAAGACTATACAGATGCAGATATGACATGAGATCTTGATAGTAGAAAATCTACTTTAGGATTTCTCTACACTTTCGCAGGGGGAGCTGTTTCATGGCAGCCAAGACTGCAGAACTGTGTTGTTTTATCCACAACAGAAGCAAATTATATTGCTACCGCTGAAGCTGGTAAAGAAATGTTGTGGCTAAAACGTTATCTCCAATAACTTGGAATCAAACAAAAGGATTCTGCGACCTGCTTCAATATTCTTATTGAATTTTTCCGAGAAAGCCATTTAATCTGGAGGTGTAGGTAAATATCCTTAGTTGGCTCCAAATAGAATGAATTTTGAATCTGCAAGGTACATTGTGACAGTCAGAGTGCTCTCGATTTGAGCAAGAACTCCATGTACCATTCCCGGACAAAACATATTGACATTAGATATCATTGGATACGCGAGATAATAGAACGACAACAATTGAAATTGTTAAGATCCACACAAGGAGAATCCATCAGGACATGTTGAGGAAGGTGGTTACACGAAAAAGTTGAGTTATGCAAAGACATAACTTGGGAATGCTTATTCTGAGATATGGCCGGAAGGGGAGAATTGAAGAATCAATTCATCCAGTCATATCCTTCCCCATCTAGAAGCTACCAACTTTGAAGACATGGTTGCCAAGTTAGACAAGCTAAGTGTGAAGCTTCCCAACAAGCTCACCGTTGTTGAAACTTCAACCACATATCCCTCCCACATCCATCTATAAATAGGTGCATGGTTCTTCAGTTATAATCATCCATTGTAAGTGAAATATCACAGAGAGTAGAGAGATCCTTGAGAGCGATCAAATTCAATCCTTGAGAGATCGAGTGAATTTTTGAGAGTTTGTAAATCTCCCTATAAATCTATTCGTGTGAGAAATAGAATTGGTATTTTTCTCTCAAATTCATCCATTTAGTTTCATAATGATCCTGGGATACCAAACAGTGCATTCGGCATTTGGTTATACTGTATCGAACCAAATTGAAATTTTGATTATCTAAATTTTGTACCAAATTTTCGGTTGGTTTCGGAGTTACCTTATTTTTTGGAAAATTTTAATGAATGACCCTTTCAAATGGCTCAAATACATTTAAGCCTTACTTATTCAAAAAGAACTTTAATGGCCTATGTATTATGTATATACGTAAAATACCCCTATCGTTTGAACTACTTCGATCGACCGAACCCAATAGTTTAAACTACCAGGTCGGGTCGTTCGAACCATCTTTTGTTTCTAATAGTTTCGAACGACCATGAACTTTTCTCCCAATAGTTCTAAACGACCATGAATTACCCTCCTAGTAGTTCTAAACGACCATGAACTACCCTCCTAGTAGTTCCAAACTACCATGAATTACCCATGGTAGTTTAGAACTACCCTTCCAGTAGTTCGAACTATCATGTCTGTAGTTTCGACAACAAAAACACATACAAAAAAAAAACACATTAAACACACCTAAAAACACACACATGCAGAAACACATGTATACAAAGAAAGAACACACACATACAAACAAACACACACGCGCAAAAACACACACACACTTACAAATACAGGCACCAAAAAAGATTGGAGAATAGAAGAAAAAACATACCATAGAGAGAGAGAGTTTTTGAATTGGAGAATTGGGGGGAATTTTTGAGTTTGAAATGAAATGAAAACACATTCATTTTCAAAAGGAGAACTAAAGGGGTATATGTGGAAGTTTACAAAAAGTTGAAGTCAAAGGCCATATTTGATATATATCACTATTTTTTTCATTAATTTCAATTTGGTTATGGTAAAACCAGAACAAGTGTATCTTTTCGTTATAATTCTTCATCATGCCAAGATTGTTAAATTGTGCACGGGTTACCTTTAGTTTTATAAGTCGAAACAAATTTTAGTCATGATCTCCATCAACATCAACTGACTATTAATTGATAAACAATGGAAATAAGAACAATATGAATCAATAGTTACCTGATTTGATTCGGTACTGTAAACTGAATCCAAATACTGAACTTTCTAAAAAGGAATGAAAACGACGTGAGAAGTTTGGTTTGTTTCTGTTTGTACTGAAATTTTGGTTTCAGTTCAATATTTTCCAGGTAAACCGAAGTGTTTACAACCCTATTCCTTCGCTTAATTGTGCCATTGTTTGATTTACAAAAGTTGTACCTTGTTTTGTCCCTTTCGAGTAATGTACAAGAGGTCAGTTTACGGCGTAAAAACGAAAATGAGATAATTGAGAAGCCAAATAAAATGCATTTATCGTCGTGTTTCTGTTCTTTTTGCTTGGTTATGTGGCGGTCTTGGAACACCAAATGCACCCAGCGCCCAGAGGACCCATGTTTGTTTTATATTGGACGATGTTTTTATTTCTCCATTCTGGAATCAATTTCGGGGTTGCAGATTTTTAACACCCAAGTGGCATAAACACTTATCGGCATTTTATGTGGTTTGCTCTTGCTTTTGTCCAAATTGCCATCGCTTTCAGCTCTGCTTATTTCAAGCTAATCTTTCGTGCATTATGCATCAATATTTACTGGATGTTGAGCTACTTGAGGATCTAATTTCATGCTGGAACGAAAACATTGCCAAGCCTATTTCTAAAATTCAATGATTTCGAATCATTTGCTCTGTTTTGATGCAGACGTCTGCATAGGCTGTAGAATGGTGCTGCGTGGCTGCAAAACACGGAGTGAACACGTTATGTTTAGTGGGGACAACTTGATAGCTGAACAGCAATGTGTTGATACTGAAGCATCTACGTCAGATTTTCCATTACTTGAGTTGCCTGTCCCCATAATACACGATATTCTTTCCAGGCTTCCGGTGACGACCATACTCCGATGTAGATGTGTTTCCAAGTCATTTCTTAAACTACTCAAGGATCCTTATTTCTCCAAAATACATCTTGCTAGAGCACCTACCTTAACCACCACTCTAATTCTTCAAGAAAACTTGGGCAAATCGGGATCTCTTCACTTTGTTCCGTTTAATCTTAGTGAATCTACTCTACCTTCCTGCAGCAGTGATGATCAAAATATTCAATCCTATGATTCCATCAGTGGGCTACCTTCATTAACTAAACTAAATGCCGAATTGGGTTTTGTTACGCAAAGGCTTTCTCTGGTTGGTTCATGTAATGGACTGCTATGTTTGTTTTTCAATTCATCGCCTTTAGAAAGGCCTTTCTATAGTATTTGCAACCCTATACTTGGTGAATGTATAAAGCTTCCTCGATTAGCTACAGTAGCTCCATTTCATATGTATTCCAACCATTCGGGATTTGGTTATTGTCCAAGGATGAAGCAGTACAAGGTTATCAGTTTCATGTATCTGACGTCTTTTAACTCGTTTAACTCCATAGACTCAAAAAGAATGGTCGCCCACGTACATACACTCGGTTCAGATTCATGGAGAAGGATTGAGAACACCCGTGTCCAAAACTAAATTCATTTGATCCTTTCTTGAATGGTGCTCTTCATTGGATAACCGACAGCGACAGACCGTCTGAGCTTATAACTTCATTCGACTTGGAAGAGGAAAAGTTTGAGAATGTCCTGCCACCACCTCACTTCAATTTATGGTATGTGAATAACGTTTCTTGGATAAACATTGGGGTCCTAAGAGGTTGCCTTTGCATTTGCTACATTTATGAGGATGTCGAGTTTGTGGTATGGGTAATGAGAGAATACGGAGTCAAAGAATCATGGACGAAAGAATTCAGCATCGACATGAAATTCTATTGTAAGTTGCAAGTTGAGGATCTGCATCGGCCTATTAAATTTTTCGGCAATGGGGATCTGTGGTTTATATCTAGTTCTGATTCTCTTGTGTCTTTTAGTCCTCAGAAAAGAACGTTTAAGGAATTGAGGTCGATCGGGCCTTGGAGAATCGAGGTTACTGCACACGATTTGAGCTTCGTATCCCTCAAGGATGTCATGGGGGAGAAAAGATGGAAAGTGAAGAATTTAGAAATTGGAAAACCAAATTTTATATGTGATATATAGCATTTTCTGCAAAAAAAATTACAACTTTATATTATTGGTTTTTCAACTGATCCATGCTACTGTGTAGATGGCAATAAGTTTGGTATAAATTGAGTGACTTAAGGAATATAAGCTGAAAGGTCTTTGTATAGTTAAATTTTATGTTCTTTTGTTGGTCTTAGTTTTCATTTATTGATTTCTGGTATCAGTGAACTTTAGGAACTCTTCTTATGTGGCTTATGTAGTAGAAGAGATGCAGTGATTTATTATGTCTTTTACTGAAAACTTCAATGATTGTCTAGTTATTTCATTACAGATTGAAGTTTGAATGCATTTAGGTTTAGGATTGATGTGCTCACGTTCTTTCTTAAAATAAGGGATAATTACAAAAACTACCCTAGAGGTTATGCCTAATTCCGAAAACTCCAGTTATCGTTTAAAATTAAAAAATACCCTTGAAGTTTGTATTTACTTAGCAAATACCTCATTTTGAGGGTATTTGTAATTAAAAGATAATTGGTTTTTTTTTTTTTTTTTTTTGTAATTAGGTTAAACCTATACCTCACATAGGTTTTGTAATTAATCTTTAAAATAAAAGTGTTGCATATGTCATTCCAATTGGATAGCTATGAAATATTTGAACAATTTGCATAGTTATGTAAAACTTTTTGAGTAGACTAGGCAGCTATGCCCAAAGGGTATTTGGGCCAGGTTGGGTATAATAAATTCTCCCATGCTGGGATTCTAGGTTGGGTATGGATAAAGCAAAATCCTACCCATTATTGCCCTCAAACAGGGTCGGCCGAGGGTAGTCACCGAGGGCAGCCTAATGCCCCAGAAAGGCCCCAATTTTATATAAGCCTTTTTATATATGACTATACATATTTTATTAAGTTATTTTATGGGGGTCAAAAAAATAAAAAATGCCAAATGACATGTTGCTTTTAAAACTGTGCTAAAAAAATAATCTAACTAATAGAATCGAAATAAAAGAAACGGTGTTCTTTTCTTTCACATTATATTTCTACTCAAGAACAAAATCAATTTTTTCATAGGGCCCTTTTTGTCGTTTGGCCATAGACCCCAAAAAATCATGGCTAACTCTTCCCTCGAGAGCGAGTTTGAGTTTCTCCTATTGTCATTCATATCTATCGTCGAGGGGTGCCTTTTTTGTGGGGTGGGGAGAATAATGCATCGTGCATCTAGTAGTCGATTATTGAGGATTATTTTTCTCTTAACTTAATACAACACACAACCAATGGCGTAGTCGAGGAAATAATTGGGGTGGACCGATACACGAAATGGGGTGGGCAGGATAAAAATTACCAAAAAATCATATAAATATTCAATAAAAAAATTTTCTAAAATTTTTTTACCTATTAATTTTTTTTTTTAACAAAAATGGGGGGGGGCGGTGTTGCCCCCTTGGCTACGCCAAAGTGCACACAACAACTTATTGTTACGTTATAACTCATAATCAAACCTGACGGTGCTTTCAAGGTACAAACAATTTTTTTAATTGATAACAAAGAGTAGATTACAATATTGAATGCAAATGCAACATGGGGCGTGGGTATTGAGTTTTTGAAGATTATCATAGGTTTCAATGGGACCGTCTTGTCTTGATGGTAGAAATTTTGCTTTCGAGGTGATTGGCCCGAGTTAGATCCGTTTGCGTGAATGTGTTGATTGTGTTCCATCTCCTGCTATTCTCCATTGTACTAAAAAAATACATTAATTTTAGTGGACAGTGGTCATGTGGATATACGTTTTTATGGTTGACCGGGAACATGAAATCAGACAATAATTGTGATTGTTTGGACCATAAAGTCAGGATCCACTAAGATATTCGTTGTCAGACATTTCCCAATACTTGCACGTAATAATTCAATAACTTGAGATTTGCCCAAGCTTACAACATTCATGTTTATCAATTGTACCTATAATTCATCAACGGACAACGAACAATATTTATTTTGGCATGTAGCTGTAACCACTAACCAACATTACTTAATTGTCTTTTCTTCTTTTCCAAAAATAGGTTCATTGGGAGTTGAGGCAATCTCACACTTGACTTTTAAGTGCGGGAATAGTGATTATTTAATTTATTTTAGTAACTTTTGCTGCATTTTCAATTACTTTTAGTATATAGTCATTAGAAAATTATTGATATCCGTGGAATACTGGAATACTTCTGAACCATTTTGTCTCCTTGTGCGGCTTCTCTGTCCATAATTGATTGATGAATAAATCTATGTCGGTAGATACAAATAAAGGGATAATTACAAAAAGTACCCCAAGGTTTGACCTAATTACAAAGGATAACTTTAAAACTTACAAAAATACCCCCTGAGGTTTGATTTAGTGTTAAAATTAAGGGGTAATCTACAATGATTTTACAAATATGAAGGGGATTTTCAAATATATTTTAAATCTCAGGAGTATTTTTTTAAGTTTTAAAGTTAGTTGGATTTTTTTGTAATTAGGTCAAACCACACAGGGTACTTTTTGTAATTACAATCCCTACAAATAAATAATTTAAAATTTTTGAAGTTATTTTCACCACACATATAATCCGAGAATGCTCAAATTAAAACTATATATAAAATAAAAGAATAAAAGAAAGCAGTTAACGCTCAATATAAAAACAGCCTTATCTGAAAATAGAACAGAGGGACATACCTATAAATATTCTTTTAAAATTGAAGCTCACAAACCTTTTGTTCGCTTTTGGGTCTAAAATTCTTGCAAACAAACTTAAGCCTTTTCTTCATAAGTGTATCAATGAGTGTCAGACTACCTTTTTCCAGGAGACAAATCATAGATAATGTCATTCTGGCTCATGAACACTTTCATTACTTGAATAGGCTTAGAAGTTCCAAAACCAAGTGTATAGCCATCAAACTTGACATAGCTAAGGCATATGATAGGGTTGAATGGAGCTTTTTAAGATTGGTCTTACTTAGAATGAGTTTCCCCCATAAGTTTGTTCAGTGGATTTTCTCTTGTATCAGTAATTCTTCCTTTTCATTCTTGGTTAATGGTGAGGCTCATGATCTTTTAATTCCCTCTAGAGGTATTAGACAAGGTGACCCACTATTCCCCTACCTTTTTCTCATAGTATCTGAAGCCTTTTCCAATCTTCTGAATCAAGCCAAGAAGGCTAATAATCTCATTGGGGTCAAAATCTGCAAAACAAAAACTCAAATGTTAACACATTTATTCTTTGCTGATGATGTCTTACTCTTCCGTCAAGCTAATACTTTGCAGGCCTCCATCCTTAAAGGAATTCTTGCCCAGTTTTGTAGTGCATCTGGATCTGGTCAGAAAGTAAATATGGAGAAATCTTCTATTTTTTACAGTGCTAACACTACTGAAAGTGAGAGGGTTGGGATTGACAGTAATCTATGTGGTATTCAAGAAAAACATAACCTGAAGCATCTTGGGCTCCCCCTCCTTGTTGGAAGATCAAAAAGAGAGATTTTTAAGGGGGTTTGTGATGCTGCTAGAAGGAGAATTGGAAATTGGGAAAATTCTTTCCTTAGCATGGCTGGTAGAGATGTTCTTATTAAGTCAGTACTAAGTACTCTGCCTACCTACATAATGGCCTGCTACAAACTCCCCAAAGGTATTTATGCTAAATACAATAAAATCATGGCTGATTTTTGGTGGTGACACTCTGATCATGGGCAGCTCAAAATGCACTGGATAAAATGGAGCAAGATGACTATTCCCAAGGAGCAAGGTGGTATGGGGTTTCATGACATTGAGAAGTTCAATGATGCATTGTTGGCAAAACAAATTTGGAGGATTCTTGTTAATCCTAACTGTCTGCTCAGTAAGGTGCTCAGAGCTAAATACTGCTCTGCTGGGGGCATTCTAAAAACATATGCAAAGCAGTCTGATTATTTCATTTGGAAAAGTCTGATTAATTCAAAAAAATTGCTCAGTGCGAGCCTGAGGTATGGGATTTCTGATGGTAAATCTACTAGAGTGTGGGAACACCCTTGGATTTCAAAAGGATGTTCCAACAATCTAGTGGGTAATATTAATGCTGGTAATTGTGTTACTTGGGTTAGTGAGCTGTTAACTAAGCATGGTAAGAATTGGAATCAGGCCCTCATTGAAGATCTGTTCCCTTCACATGAAGCTAGTGTCGTCCTCTCTACCCCTATCTTTCCTCATTGGGGTAGAGATTGGATTTTGTGGGAACTTACAAGAGATAAGTCTTATTCAGTGAAATCAGCTTATAAGGCTTTTAGTGAGAAGTTTAATACGGGCATGGATGTGGCTGAAGGAAGTTGGGCTAAGGCTAAGGCTGAGCTATGCTAGAAGAGGGTGTGGAAACTCAAGATTAAGGGTAAGGTCAGAACTTTTTGTGGAAGTGCTTACATGGGGTTGTCCATGTCCAAACTCAACTCATCAAGAGATGTGTCCAAGTTGATGCAGTTTGCAAATGGTGTGGTGCTGAAGAAGAATCTCTTGAACATCTCTTTTTGAAAAGTCTATTCTAAATAAGTCCATTTTCTAAATGGACTTTTCCATAAGTGCTTCCAAACAAGCACATAGTTTCTGTTTCCATTTAGGCTTTGTCTGTTGCTTTCTTTTGATCCGCTTGTGGATCCTTCCCAGCAAGGTATGTTACTTTGGCTGGGCTATTGACATTTGTGTCACGTTGTACAGTCATTCCCGAGTTTAAATATGAAGTTCCTTCGTTGATTAAAAAAAAAAAGGACCCATCATCTTCAATTCAACTCATCGAATAAATCAAATTACAATTGAATACATGAAACTGTGCCAGATGATCAATTGGACAGTAGTATTTGATATTCTAAAACTGGTAATTAATTGTGGAGAACCATAAAATTTTAATTTTGTAATCACTTAGTGATGCTATTGTGCTATTCCATATATTAATACCCAACCTTGTTTTGCCATTGAATAAACAGTCAGTCGTCCCTTCTCAAAAACATAAGCTCATAAATATTTTTTCTTATTTAAAAAAATTAAGAGATACTTACAAAAACACCCCTATGGCTTGGGTTAATTACAAAAGGAAAAAAACTATGAGATGTTTCAAAATTACAAAAAGACTCTTAAGTTTTGATTGTCTTAAATTTATGTGGGTGAATATAATGTTTTTATAAATGTCAGGGGTTTCTGAAATTTTTCTTGCTTATGAAAGAAAAAATGTAAGATGGAATCAAACCTTGAGATTTTTTGCAATTTTCAAAAACCCATGGGTTTTTTTTTTTTTGTAATTAGCCCGGACCTCAGGGTTCTTTTTGTAATTATCCCAAAAATAAATAGAGGAGGATACTGACTGGTAAACTGGTTCCTCCACTGCTGTCCCTTCGGTGAATCAAACCACGACCAATTAGGTCGTAGGTGCAAGGTGCTTACGGGAGGAGGGAGGGGGAGAGTTTTAGTTATAATAAGTTGTAAAGTTTAGAGGTATAATACACAATCCCATGAAAATTCATTATTCTTTGAATCAAGGAAACAAACATGTCTGAGGAATCCATTATTTGATATCACACTCTGAAAATGGAGAAGGAGAAACATAATCACACTTCAATCTTTGGCACCAAGCTCTCACCTGCATAATCAACAATAGCAAACAATAAATCTTGGTTGAACACTTCAACTTCAGATCCCACAGTTCATACAAACAAGATAGCAGCTGCATACCATTTGCAGAGTGCTATAACAAGTAAAAGCCCTTCTTTTTTAACTACTGAAGCAATCAATGAAGTACAACCCATGAAAGCATGAAATAAACATGTCCCTTTTTTCTTCTTCTAGTAAATGTCACTAAAAGACTTGAAAACGCGTTTATCAATTGCTTGTGACGGATTTTTTATATTAATCTCAACCCTAGAATGAAGTCTTACGACAACTGGTTGACTGCTATCATTATTCCATTCTAAACACACAAAAATGCAATTTCAAGTGGTACGGACAGGCTCATCAAATCAAAGATAAATTTAGAGAAGAAACAGTCTCTTCTCAGTTCTCAGCAAGGAAAAAAAAAAAGTGACCAAGTTTTAATTCAATACCTTAATAATGGTGGCAAGGTTATATTCATCCCTTGATCACCCTCTATGCTACGTAGTCCTAATGCACCATTCTTAAGTTCATATTCGGATTTCTGATAGTATAATCAAGTCTAAGCTATAGTCATCCTTTTAAGTTTTAAGTTCCCTTCTGTTAATTGAACAAAATCCAGATGTACCAAATAAGGAGAAGGCATGTACACGACTGGCTATGAGCTATTTGTGTCCAAAAGTCCAAGTGCCAGGGAGAAAAGGTTGTACATTTTTAGTGATATCAATAGAGAAGAAGAACCAAGACAATGCATTAGTGTGTCAACTGTCAAACATCAATCACACTAATGCTATCATAATCAAAATATAAAGGTCCTATGTGTTCAACCTTTCCCGGCCTGTAAGACCTTTACCCTACCTAAATGTCCGAATTGAAGTTTATTGTGAAATAAACAATAGTTATACACTGTCTATCCATGCTATAAAAACTTCTGGCAGTTTACTGAGTGATTGATTAGTTTTTTTTTGGAGATCACGAGAGGGAATCTTTGTTTTTCCACCAGTCTAATGTGAAGTGAAATTAGAAACCTTTATATGTTCACATGCTTCTTTCTTTCTTTCTTTTTTCATTTTTTTGGTTGGGGAGGGGGAACCTTAGAGCAAACATCTTACCAGGATAATAATATTCAAGGTTTTTTTTTTTTCCAAATCCCTTTTAAGTCGTCACATAACAGGGTAAAATATCTTAAACTCCATGAAGTTTAATGTGGCAAACAGGACAGTATCACTTTATCTAATAAACAGTTTCCTAACTCCAATATGAATTTGTTTGATATAGGTTCAAGTGGGGGCGTTTGGGTGGAGGCTAAGATATTGCTGCAATAAAAGCGATATTAACTTACCTACCAGAATGGATTGGGGCCTCAACATTGAAAACCTGGAAGATCGTTTATTTGAGTGTGAATATAAGTTTCACAGGCCCCATTACAAGACAACAAGAAACATTAGCAGTTTATATATATACGATAAGCTAACTATATTTCGTTATACATTTCCAATATTTGATTTTCTTTCTGCATATTGTTTTCTTAATTAGCTTTTAGTATTAGAAAACTCTCTGCAATTACTTGGAACATATCTTTCAGTCAAATTTATAGGAAAATGATGGAGGAAAAACATAGCTACTTCCCAATAAGGGATGATGCAATGTCAAAAGTTTCATAATTGTCCTACAATGGAAATGTAACTTCTCCTCCATCTCTCTTATAAATAGAACTTGAATACATGTATTATATAATTGCGAGAAGAATTTTCTGATAAGAAAGAGAAGTAAGATAACAGTCTAAAAATAATAATTACTCTCCGCAAGTAAGCACAAGCACTCCACCTTACTAAGTAACAAACCTAGAAACTAAAACTACTGTACACCAAAGTGAATGTTAATACACCCATTTCTATTAATAGATCATTCTCAAAAACATTAAAACTTAGCTAAGGAGTAAGGACAATTCACCAAGAGATGCCTACAAAGGTGCAAACGATGGTACATAATGTCACAAAACTACTTCATGAAAGTGCTTGTCTTTAAAGAGGACAGTAAGGATATAAATTATTTAATTAAGAAGATAAACCAAGGAAAATTAATTAAGGTAACTGGCGTTCCTTATATTGCTCTCATCCTATGCAATTTCCAAAGCTTTTCGCTTCCTGAAGTTAGTTTTAAAGGAGCTATACATTCTGCTCTCTTCCTCTGAACACTTGCGCCACACAGATTCTTTGCCTGACACTTTCCCCGTCGGCAATTTATGGCCCAACAACCATATCTGGGTCACGGGAAAGAGCAATATGTTCACTACCAGTTGCAACATAGTGTAGTTTCAAGTTTAATAAATTTTATTACATCCATCCAGAATTGATTGTCCACTTCGTGGCCTTTGCTTTTGGTATTGACAGATCAGCTTAGCTTTTTTGAATGCAATAGCGAATACCAAAAGCAAAGGCGTTGCTTTTGTGAAAAGAACAATATGAAGTTAACTTTTGTGAGCTAGAGTTAGCATTATTTGACGAAGAAATGCAGCCATTTGCAAAGTTGACTTCATATTGTTCTTTTCACAAAAGCAACGCCTTTGCTTTTGGTATTCGTTATTGCATTCAAAAAAAGCTAAGTTGATCTGTCAATACCAAAAGCAAAGGCGTTGCTTTTTGTGAAAAGAACAATATGAAGTCAACTTTTGTGAGCTAGAGTTAGCATTATTTGACGTAGAGTTATGCAAATGGCTGCATTTCTTCGTGAAATAATGCCAACTCTAGCTCATAAAAGTTGACTTCATATTGTTGTTTTCGCATTCTCCCACTAATTCACTTTTGTAACCCTTTCATCATTGCTCCTACACTTGCAGTGGTTTTTACCTCAAATTTATTTGGGGTTTTCCACGTAAAAATATTCTTGTCATTTTACCATTATTTTTCTCACATCACTATTGACATGGGTTTGTTCTCGTCCGTAATTTCCTACAAAGTGGTATTAGAGTCATTGGTTAGGAGTTACTGTTCACGTGAATATTGAAATCCAGTTCAAGTGAATGAAAATCGGTGTGAACAAAATGACGACAAAGTTCGATGTAAAGAAGTTCAATGGGAATAAATTTTCATTGTGGAAAATGAAGATTAAGGCAATTTTAAGGAAAGACAATTGCTTGGCGGCATTGGAGACAAAGCCCGCAGATATCACCGACGATGCCAAGTGGAATGAGATGGAGGGCAATGCAATTGCCGATCCGCACTAAAGACTAGCCGATGGAGTGTTATCCGGTGTGGCGGAGAAAGAAGACGGCAAAGGAAATTGTATACTATTCGTATGGCGGAAACCACCTCGATGACTAACCATATCAACACGTTGAATACTCTATTTTCGCAACTCACCACAACGGGTTACAAAATAGAAGTCATTGAACATGCGAGAACTTTTACTTCAAAGTTTTGATTCGCACGATCAACTCATCATCAACTCGACGAACAACGTCTTTTCGGACTATCTAGTCTTCGATAAAATCGCGGCCGCTATACTAGAAGATGAGAGAAGGCGCGAGAAATAAGGAGGACAGACAAGCAAGTTCAAAGACAGCGGAAGCTTTGGCGGTTATGAGAGGAAGATCCACTTTAACGTGGCTCTCGGTGGGAGTCTAAATCATGGTAGATCGAAATCCGGAGTAAAAAGAACATCAAGTGCTACAACCGTAGTAAAAGAGGGCACTTCAAGAAGGATTGTTGGAGTATGAAGAGTGGCAACCCGAGAAATCAAATGCTCGAGGAATGTTGCAAGTACTCCGATAATGGAGAAATTTTATACGGCGAAGCAACAACCAACGATCTTTGAAGGCGAGAAAACTATTTTATGATGTCGGCTTTAGACTCGGGAGCAACCTAACACATGACCTCCGACGGAATGGTTTCACAAATATGAACCAATCTCTTGAGGATCTGTATTTACGAGGGGGGATGATCACGCTTAGATATCGTTGGTATTGGTACTATCAAAATAAAAATGTTTGATGGTCTTTGTTCAAACATTCAAGATCAAGATGTACGACATGTGAAGGGCCTACGAAAAAATCTTTTATCTTTAGGACAATTGGATGATGTTGGATGTAAAACTCGTATTGAAGATGGGATCATGAAGATCGTGAAAGGAGCGATTGTAGTAATAAAGCGAGAGAAACTTGTTGCATTTGTATATGCTTAAAGGTGAGACAATGCAAGGAGTAGAAGTTTATGTTGCATTTGCATGTTGATAGAAGAATCAACGATAATGTGGCACCACAAACTTGGCCACATGTTAGAGCGAGGTTGAAGATTCTCTCCGATCGGAAGTTACTACCTGGACTTACAAAGGTATCTATACCATTTTGTGAGCATTGTGTTACAAGTAAACAACACAAATTAAAGTTTGGCAAATCAACATCTAAGAGTAAAGGCATCTTAGAGTTGATTCACTCGATGTTTGGCAAGCACCACTATCATCCCTAGGAGGGAGATACTTTGTATCTTTCATTGATGATTACTCCAGGAGATGTTGGGTGTATCCTATAAAAAGGAAGGCCGATGTATTTTCGATCTTCAAAGTTTACAAAGCTCAAACAGAACTTGAATTTGGGAAAATAATCAAGTGTCTAAGGACGAGATAATGGAGGAGAATATACAAGTGATGAATTTGAGCCTTTTTGTCAACAAGAAGGCATCGAAATGACGCGTGGCGTACACGCTCTACAAAATGGAGTGACAGAGCGAATGAACATAACTCTGTTAGAAAGAACAAGAACAATTTTGAGAAGCGCAAGTCTCACCAAGACATTCAGGCAAAAGCGTAAAATCGCATGTTATGTGATCAATCGGTCACCATCAATGCGATTGATCGAAAATGCCTATGGAGATGTGGGTAGTAAGCACGGTGATTATTCTCGCTTGCATACATTTGGAAGTGTGTATGTGATGTACAATGATCAAGAAAGAACAGTTGGACTCAAAGTCGAGAAAATGCATCTTCTTGGGGTATGCTAATGGAGTTAAGGGGCTTGTGGGATCCCACTACCCACAAGTTGTCATCGTGAGAGATGTAATATTTGCGAGAAAATAAAGCTGCAAAGACAAGGGGATAGTAAAAGCGTAAAAGAGAACCAAGAGACAACTACGAGTCTTAGTGGAAAATAATCTCTGAGAATGAAGATTCGAAATCTTCCGGAGCGTGCGAGCACGAGGTACAAGAACAAGTCGAGTCGATGTCCAAGAAGACGCGTCTGGTCAACTCGTGAGAGAAAGGCGCCAACTTGGCAATCGGAGTATGTTATGGAGAGCGATGTTGCATATCGTATTTTAATAGAGGATGTTGAGCCATCAACTTTCCATGAAACTACAAAAAGCTCCGTCGTCTCGAGTGGATGACAAAGAATGCATGAAGAAATTGAAGCTCTCCACAAGAATCAAACTTGGAAACAAGATTACCATATTGTAGAAAAGCCATTGGTAATAAATTGGTCTATAAGATCAAGCGAGATAGCAATGATCTAGTAGAAGCAGTATCGTCAAGATTGGTCGTAAAATGATATGCCCGAAAGAGGTATTGATTTCAATGAGATATTTTCCCAGTGGTTCGACTCACGACAGTGAGGGTAGTCCTAGCTATGTGTGCTACATTTGACTTACATCCGAAGCAGTTAGATATAAAAGCGCATTTCTTCATGGAGAGCTTGAAGAGAAATTTATATGCTTCAACCGAGGAAGGTTTTTTGAAACAGCAAGGAGAATTTGGTTTGCAAGTTGAACAAATCTCTCATGACGGTCTCAAACAGGCGTCGAGGTGTTGGTACAAGAGATTTGATTCCTTCATAATGAGCCTCAATACAATGGACTTAGTAGATTCGGACCATTGTGCGTACTACAAAAGGTTTGATGATATTATTTTGGTGTTGTATGTGGATGATATGTTGGTGGCGGACTGATAAAGATCGGATCCAGAAATGAAGGTACAATTCTAGGGAGTTTGACATGAAGGACTTGGGACAAGCAAACAAGATTCTAGGGATGCAGATTCACCCAGGCAGTAAATAATAGGAAGATCGGCTTTCTCGGAAGAACTACTTCAGGAAAATCTTGCGACACTTCAACATGCAAGATTGTTAGTCGTTTCTACCCCTCTTATTAATTTCAAGTTATCCTCAAGTATGTGTCCTAGCAATGAAGTCGAGAGGAATGATATGTCTCGAATACCGTATGCATCGCCAGTAGGGAGTTTAATGTTCGTTATGATATGTATAAGGCCATACATTGCACAAGCGATGGGAGCGATTAGTCGATACATGGCGAATCCTGGTAGTAGAGAGCATTGGGATACGAAGAAAGAGGATTATGAGATAACATCGAGAGAAACCTACGATGTTGCATTATGTTATGGAGGATCGGATTTTTCTTGTCGGGGGTTATATTGATCTCAGATTTTGCGAGGTGATCTTGATAAAAGAAAGTCCACTACGAGTTAAGTGTTTACACTTGCGGGAGGAGAGTATGTAGTGGGTTTCAAAAGCTGCGGACTATTGTAGCTCTGTCTACAATCGGCGAGAATACATGGTACTACACAAACTTGCAAGGAAGCGGTTTGGATTCAAAGGTTATTAGAGGAGCTTGGGTACAAACAAGAAAATATTGTTTTGTTTTGTGATGATCAGTGCTTCGCATATTGCAAAGAATCCAAATTTTTACATTCAAGGACAAAGCACATAGGAGTTCGAAGATCACTTTGTTGGAGAAGTAGTGGAAAATGGAGTGTGGATATGCAAAAGATTCACACTAATGAGAACTGCAGATTGCATAACCAAACCAATCAACACCGGCAAGTTCGAATGGTGTCGATCCTCGTGTGGCCTAGCGTAAACGTAAGCGACATGAGTGGCAAGTGTAGAGAATGATGAAAGGGTTACAAAAGTGACTTAGTGGGAGAATGTGAAAAGAACAATATGGAGTCAACTTTTGTGAGCTAGAGTTGGCATTATTTGACAAAGAAATGCGGCCATTCATTTCGCAAATGTTGAGTGTGCAAAAGTTAGCTAAAAATATCTTCAATATTGGTGGCTAACTACCTTGGGGATTCGTGGAATAGTGAAACAATTTTGCTATAAATTGGTGTCTTTGGCGATGCAATATCATTCCAACCAAGCAAGCAAAATTGCAAGTTTCTCATTTCTCGGTTTAATTTTCTTCAATTTAGAGAGTATTAGTTTCTCATATTTCAGAGAGAGCGTAAAGAGAATGTGATATAGTTATCTCCTTGTGTTTAGAACGAAAGTGTTGTAATCCCTATTTTATAGTGAATTACTCCTACATTTGCCCGTGGTTTTTACCTCAAATTTATTTGGCGGTTTTCCACGTAAAAATATTCGTCATTTTACCATTATTTTTCTCACATCACTATTGTCATGGGTTTGTGCCGGTTCGTAATTTCCTAACAGCTTTGTCCATAAACACAAATAATCATATTAAAAAAAATTGTACCCAAGTAAGGTCTCAGACAAGGCTGTTTCGCACTGGGATCCCATAAATATAACAATACGGCATCAGCATGATGTTTGATGTGAAGTCAACATGAGCTAGTCCTAACCCTGGTTGAGACCCATAGTCTTTTCTCAACAGAAAAAATATTTTAAAGACAATAAGTATTCATCCTTGAAGAAACTTTATCATTTTTCTAATTTCTCCTGTTTCACCAGCCTGTAGTTCTTAGCAATTCATGCAAGCATTGGCCATTGATTCGGCAGCTATCTAGTGTCTATGATTCGTGAGAGAGATTTGGCATTATTTCTTTTCAACTGAACACCTCACTTAACTCTTTAAAATTCAGTTATCCAATTGGGTCTTCACAAGAATTCTGTAGCCATATTTCAGGTGGATATACGGAAAAAAATCTAAATATGGACCAAAAGTTTTCCAGTTTATAGAAAAAAAAGTAATCAAACCAACAGTTTACTAGGTGGGCGTCAATTCATCCATTTCCTACAACACATCACTCCACGTCAAGGCAAAAAACCCCTAGTTCAGAAAAATGACAAATAATAGACGATTCACGATCAATCAAAACACCACATCAGGCCAAAAACTCACAACAGATACAAAACTATCCAAATTTCGCTTAAAAGTAAAACAAACAGACGAGAATACGCCTACATCATACAAATTTGAGAGTATATCGAGATGGAAGCAGCCTAACCTCATACTATTAGAGAAATCCATTCGATTTCAGTGAGAAGCAGAAGAGGTGGAATGAGAGTGAGACTTAGGGGCGGCGTAGATCTTGTTGTACGCGGTCTCCCCGACGAGGTAGATGCCGAATGCGACGAGAGCGATGCCGAGTCCGGGAGTGGCGTGGCGCCACTGGCTGGTCAGCATGGGGTGCTTCCGCCACTCGTCGCGCCGCCGGAAAAACTCTCCTGTGGGTCCCAGTGGCTTCGCCATTAACGCTGCTGCTTTGTTCTTTCTTCTGGTCTTCTTTTTCTTTCTGTTTGATGAAGTGGAAATGCCAAAGTGGAGCATTTGATAATGTGTTGGGTTTTGTTTTAAGGGCCCGGCCCGTCTGTTGGTAGTAGCCCTTGGCTGTTTGACTTTTAGTGGGCTGGGCTAGAAGAGGACTTGGAATAAGGGAAATCAGTTGGGCCGTATTTAAAATAAATGGACTCGCGTTGATTTTATATTTTTCGTAGTGATTTTTTTTCGGAGTGAATTTCAATATTGGAATAAATCGCGTAATCACAAGAAATTGTGGAAAGTTTGGGGGAATTTTCATCAATTATCCTTTCAAGAGGCTCAAATACATTTGAGGCCTTATTCAAAAATTATGGTTCTTTATTATATAAATACTAAAAATACCCTTCTTGGCTGGTAGTTCGAACACTGGATCTAGTGGTTCGAGCGATCATGCCCAATCGTTAGAACTTAGAACTGTCGGCCCTGTTGTTTAAACTACAGGCATGGCCATTCAAACAACCGTCCTTATATTTTAAACTGTCATCATTATATTTTCATCTTATTCCTAATTACACTCAAAAATCATTATTCTTTCAAAAACTATTTCATCAAGCAGAGAAAAAAGTCGAAATGAAAGGATAATCAATTGCAAAAGTAACAACTAAATTCATCCCCCAAAGCCGCATCAAGATCATATGTATATTTCAAGAAAGAAATAAATTCCACCACCACCCCACAACAACAACAACAACAATAATAATAATAATAATAATAATAATAATAATAATAATAATAATAATAATAATAATAAACTAATGATATCAGCAAATTCCGTTAGTTCAACTAACGACTAGGGTAAATATATAAGAACGAATCAAACCTCAACGGGGTTTACGTAACTTTGAAACTTCTCTAGATTTTTTACCTCGGGGTAGTTTCTATAATTATCCCAAAAAGAAGGGCACAAAAGAAAACGAGAACTTTTTTTTTCCCCCTTGAAGTTAAACCACTATAAGCCTTGATTTCAAGATTCAATAAGTTCACATGAAACAAAAAGTTCTTGAAAACATGCAAGTCTCCACATCCAAGCACTCAGATGAAAAATACATCGCCTGTATAATATTACACTTAAAAAATTTATTGATATCTAATTACCATCAAATTGGGTGGACCTACAAAAATGCAGAGCCCTTAGTGTACTAACTTTACATCATATTCTTCAATGGCTCTGTCATGTTTATATAATTCAAAAAGAGGACTAAGCCCATAATAAATACAGAAAGCATTCCTAGTAAAACACCAAGCATCGTCCGAAACATCGAGCGTCTGTCGTTTTCTGTCATCTACTACTGTACCTGCTGCCTCTTCTTGATTTTGCACACTCCCGAACCATGAAAATCGACCGCTTTGGCGTGCCCATAGAGGAGTCCCTTGCTTAGCCTGGTTCTGTAGCATTAGTGTTAAAAGGACTCATCTAATGAAAAATAGGCATAATTACAAATACCATCCCTTCAGGTTTAGCTTGATTACCAAAAAAACTCAGTTATCTTTCAAAATTACAAAGACACCCTTTAACATATTTTCTATTTTAGAAATTGCACCTATTGAGGGGTAATGTGTCAAACAAACACAAACCTCGAAGGGGGTATTTGTAATTTTAAAATATGACTGAGTTTTTATATAATTAGGATAAACCTGAGGGGCAGTTTTTGTAATGAGTCCGTCATATTATTAACATTTCCTCCATAGCAAAAATGTTTTTAGCCATTTTTGAGTTCAAATGTCTACTTTACCCTTTTTTTCATTTTTGGGATTGGTACATAACTCGGTATCGAGTTACATAACTTGGTACGGTACCGCATCAAATTTTGGAAAAATGGTCAAGTAACTCACCAGTGAATAAATGACCGTCAGTTTTTGGTTAAAATGGCTAAAAACATGTTTTTGAAAACACATGGCTATTTTTCATTTTCACAAAATAGAAATGGCCAATTTGGCCTATTACCACTCTTGTATTATCCCTAAGAAAAGTTTTATGACATGCAAAAAGTGGATAAATGCGAAACAGGTTACCTTTCGACTTCTTGGAGGTCTGTTATTGTTCCAGCAGAACATTCCACTGCAACCGGCTGCTCCCGATCCAGATTCGTATCCTCTACAGAGAAAATAAAAACGAAAATGTTTGTAAAATTTTCAACAGTAGAAAGCCAGGTTGCAATTTCGGAAACATGCAGTGTCGATGAAATACTTGACATGTTAAAACTTATCCAACGCAGCAACTTTAAAAGGGAAACAAGCAATTGTTTAAAAAGACAAAACAAAATACGTAACAATTTAAGAAAGCAAGAAGAAACATTTATACGCCGCATTCAAAATATTATACACTATTCTATCGATTAAGTAGTCAAAAGATGATGATTTGGCTACATTATGTTTTCTAGAGTTCGAATACAAAAGAAGAATGTGATCAGTACTCAAATAAACTTGACAGTTTGTACACACTGTACATATAATTTGACTTCATGGGATCATATGTAAGATTTTACAGGTAAAATCAGGATATCAAAATATTTATATTTCAATGGCGACTCAGAACGCATAATATTATTATCCCGTATACTCATAATTATCAACAGACAATTTCCATAACACCATTCCAGAAGCCGATATTTATGATTTAATCAATTTAGCATAAAAAAATGAAATTAAAGCTCTGTATACTAATTGAAACCACAATCATTGTTCTGCTACTTCTATATTCACAAAGTCGAGCCAGCAATTATCCAAATTTGACTTTATCATCATCATCAATTGCACCTTATCCCTCTATGTGGGGTCGGTGGTGTAAAATTTATAGTGTCAATTAATTGTCTAAAATTAGTTAACACTACAAATTCACACAAAAAGTAAAGTGGCAAAGTTTTACGCCGGATGTCCTTCGACGCAACCTTCATACAAAGGAGAAATGAGATGAAATTCTAAAATCATCATCATCATAATAGGTTTTTCCACTTGCATGGAAAATATGATGAGACGCAGCGATGAGTTGAGATAGTTGCTCTAGTGATGTCCCATTACATGATTGATATTGTAAAATCATCATGTACATCATGGAACATGATCACCCAATTTTACTCTCAAAAAAAAAAAAAAAAAACATGATCACCCAATTTTGACTTCTAGAAGCAAAATTTGAAGGTTCTTGTATAGCTATTTTCACTTGTCAAAACTTATATATATATATATATATATATATATATATAAAGGGATCATAAAGGGATCATTACAAAAACACCCATGAGGTTTGGGCTAATTACAAAAGAATCAAGAGGTGTTTCAAAATTACACACACAAAAAAAAAAAAAATTACTTTAAATCTTATCTTATATTTAAGGGAGTAACTATAATATTTTTATAAATGTCGGGGTTTTGAAATGATTTTAGCTTATGAAGGGGTACAATATAAGACTAAATTAAATCTCAATGGGGGTTTTATTTTTGTAATTATCCCTAAAAAATTGTCAATAGGTAGAACAACAAGCAATTTGGTTAATAAATTCAAACCGAGAGAGAGAACTCAAACAAACACAATTATCGGATGGAGACTCACATGTTATCTTTGCTGAAATTGCTCGCAAAACTGCTATTGTGCAACAAGCTCGGAGAGATGGGGTAATGATCGACCCTCCTAGCAATTTGGTCCTTCTGATGAGGCGCCACTGCATCATTAATTTTCAAAGCTTTGATTTCATGATTTAACTCGTCTTCCCAGTGCTGGGACGGCACATCCACAGAATCCAATGGCTCAAATTCGTTCGGAGGATATGCCCGTCCTGTGGGAGCACTTGATTCCTTTCGGGTTTCAAACGACTCATCGATCGAGGGTGCCTTTGTCCATCGCCTGTAACCACGCCGTTTCTAATCTCTGCTCGTGGATGATGGATTCGATTCTCTTTACAGGAATTTCCGACTTACTCTCTTTGGAAGCGCCCGTGTTGGGATTTTTAGGCGTGGGCAAGAAAGGTTCCATTTGACGTGAGTCGAGATCGGAATTACCTGCTGCTATATTCGAGCGTGTTTTATTTTCCAGGTTCATAGAATCTGGTAAGAGGATCATTTTAACCTCCACATTGTGCCGTAAAACGATTTCGAATGAGTTGGTGATGCTGCTGAGAAAGCCTTCTGCTCTGGTTTTAATATTTTTGTCTCCAAATCCAATGTGAGCTACAAAACCACCTGCAAACAGAAGTTACTAGGCTCAGGCTACTGAATAGCATAACTCCGAGGAAAAAGCTTGCTAAAATATAGGGATAATTACAAAAACTACCCCCAGGTTTGAACTACTAACAAAAAAACCCATAGGTTTGATTTTGTATTACACTTTGTCCCCTTCATAAATAAAAACATTCCAAGGACCCCTTTACATTTGTGAAAATTATACAGTTATCCCCTTACATTTAAGGCTGAATAAAATCTCAGGGGTTGTAATTTTGAAACTACTCTGAGTTTTTGTAATTATCCCAAACCCCAGGGTAGTTTTTGTAATTATCCCGAAAATATATTGTGGAAAAAATAGCATCTATATATTATGCCATTTAAGATTATTCTCAACAGGGTTAATTTATTAAAAAAAAAAAAAACTAGCTTTCACAATTACAAATACCCCATTGATATTTGTTTCTGTTTTACATACTCTCAAGAAACCTTCAAGGAGTGTCCGTAATTCATTAAAGGGGTATTTGTAATTTTGAAATATAACTGGATTTTTTTGTAATTAGGCTAAAACTTAGGGTAATTTTTGTAATTTTGTAATTAACCATAAAAAATAAGGAAAAGCATATTTCTGAATGTATGCCGAGTTTACTGGCAGATAATATTTTTACCTTTAACTTCAGATACCGACACAAGCCGTCCATGAGAATGAAGGAGTTGCCTCAGTGTTTTCGAATGGCACTTCTCAATGCACTGAAGCCAAATATTCATCAACATCTTCGAATTAATGCATCTCAAAGCAGCTCTCCCACTTTTGCCGTCATCTTGAGAAGCCATAGACGGTTCATCACCTAGAAATTGGATTTGACCTGGATTCGAATTGAAACTGGTGGTACCATTCGTTGAGGCACGATTATCTTTGCTCGTGGAATTCCGGTGAACGGATTTTTCAGACACCAAGTGAGCATGATCAGTTCTCGGCTTTAAGGCAGTGGTGGTTTCTCTGAGAATACTTGCACGGTCGTCTTCAGTTGTCTTGGAGCTCTGTCGTCGGCTGCTTCCCGAGTGAGTTCGGTCGGGCGAAGGCACGGAACCTAACTGCAATAGAGTGGCTGTGAACCATGTCGACCGTTCGCTCGAAACTCTCAGATGCTTTTCTGCCTCGGAGAGAAGCGTCAGTGCGTGCTTCAGTCTGTCTAATTCTCGTTCGGACACTGAAATAAATTGAATCAGTAACTTGGAACAGTTAGAGCCTTAGAGGTATATGTTAACATTGAAAAAGGAATAATTACAAAAACTGCCCCTGAGGTTTGGGTTAATTACAAAAATACCCAGAGATGTTTGGAAAATAGAAAAAAACTCCTTGGGGTTTGATTCTGTGTTAAATGTATGGGGTAATTGCAATATTTTTTACAAATATAAGGGGGTGTTTGAAAATTACGAAAAAACTCCTTTAGGTTTGATTCTGTGATTCTGTGAGTTTTTATGTAAAGGGTAGATTTTGTAATTATCTCTAAAAAAAAAAAAATGCAGCATTTAGTTCAGAAATATTTATTGACCAACAGAAACAAGGCAGGCATGTCAATAATTTTTACTGCAGTGCCTATTAAACAGTTTCTGAAATACCAATAGATCATAACAAGGAAGATAATGACAATTTTGGAATAAAGTAAACATGCATAAGATGTTATTCAAGGGAATAATCTTAAATGACACTTTTATCATCAATATATAAATAAAAAAACCAGCAAACAAATAGGATAATTTCAAGGGATATGAAATTCCTTCACAACTTAAACAAACGAACAAACAAACAAAAGTGGATCCAATTCCATGAATTTCAAATGTGAAGATTTTAATGAATAGATTTGCCACCATAAAAATGTTATTTCGCGTGATAATGTTACAGCATTCGGCTACTGATGGGATTAATATACTAGTTAATGATTAATAAATTTTTAGACATCATGAGTTTTACGGAATGATGCTAGAAAAATTTCTGATCGAGAAATGTTAAAAGCAAACCTATAATTACATAAACTGAACAAAACCCTTTTTTTAACAAAAAACTGAAAAAAGTATATGTTCCACTGTAAAGCTGCTAGTCAATTTCTATCAGAAAACCAAAGCAAATGAAGATTAATTGCATGGTAGGAACAAAGCACACTTTAGCTTTAATTTTCGGTTTTTCTTTGTCTTTGATCAGTATAGCGCATGTTACTATGAGCAAACACGTGAGTGACAGCATACAGAATCAAGTCAATGCAAGAAAAAATATCTACCGCGGCACATCAGTTAGGAGAACTCTCAGCATGTACAAATCATAGACTTTAAATTAGAAAATATTCATCAATCCATGCCAGCCATCAGGCAGAAAATTATTAGATTAATTTTAAACTTCAACAACAATGAAAGTTTTTTGTATCTTACAATTGTTATTACAAATTACAATGCCCCCATTCCAAGAGTGGCATTATTTTGATATAGCTGGACAAGGTAAAGAATAAGAATATGTAATGGACAAAAAAAAAAAAACAGTCGGAGTGATACTTACAGTTTCTGCCACCAAAGAAAGAATCATGCTTTCCATCAACACTTTGGTAAGTTCCGGCAATAATATCTACAATAAGTGTCGCCATTTGAGACATTAGAACTATTGGATCAACTCCTGAATCCATCAATTCTCTGGCTCTTATCACTGTTTCCGTCGCATTTGATGACATGGCTAACTCCAACAGCTCCAATAATTTCTCATCAGAAACAACCCCAATCTACAGAAAGAAAGTTCATATTATTTAGAATGAACCAATCAACTATCAACACGATAGAAAACCATGGGAATCATGATAATGTGTGGACATGTGCATATATTCAGCCGTTATTTAAGAATTATATTACTTCCTTTTGAAATTTTTCCCACGTGAGGGCTAATTACACAAAATACCCTTAACATCTACCTTTGAAATTACAAATATCCCCTTAATATTTGTTTCTAATAAATACAAACTTCAAGGGGGTGTTTGTAATACATTAAGAGGGAATTTGTAATTTTGAAATATAACTGAATCTTTCTGTAATTAGGTAAACCTCATGGGTAGTTTTTGTAAATTATTTACCCTAATGTTTATTGGAGAACATAACAGAAAATAATGTGCTAACATGTGCATTTACTCAGCCGTTATCTAAGAATGATATTATATCCTTTTGAAATTTTGACCACATGAATAATGTTAATTAGAAAAAAAAAGCATAAACAGAAAATTACATGAAAGTAGATGTACATGCAAGTTATTGAACACGAGATTATTATAAAACAACGTAAACGAACGAGGTAGATTTAAAACTCACAAGCTCGTTCACCAAGGAGACGCTGATTCTTTTTCCAAATAAACTCAACTGGTCTACCATAGTTTCTGCATCTCGTAGTGAACCATCTGCATTCAAGCAATCAGCTCCAACGCATCGGACTCAACATCTAAGTTCTCATCCGCGGCAATCTTCCTTAGTCGAGCAACAATCTCGGCATTGCTAATCTTGTTGAAAAGGTGCTTCTGACATCGGGACAATATGGTACGTGGCACATTGTCTATATCGGTTGTAATAAGTACGAAAACAACATGTGGCGGTGGTTTCTCGAGAAGTCTGAGGAATGTCAGCCACGTCTTCGAGGGCAACAAGTGGCACTCCTCAACGACAAAAACCTTAAACTGCAAAAGTGCCGACGGATGAACCGTCGAGAGGCTTTTCAAGAGATTTTTAATTTTTTCAATTCCCTTTTTATTTGAACCGTCAACTTCTCTAATATTCCCGTTCTTGCCAGATACGAAATCGGCACATTCCCTACAGACCCCACAGGGCTTATTCTCTTCGGTCGCGAGGCAATTCAGAGCGGCAGCGAAAATTCTCGCCGCTGAGGTTTTTCCGTTCCCGCGGACCTTGGAAAAGATAAACAGGAGCAACCCTTCCTCGTGAAATCGCACTCATAAGAGACTGAACAACTATATTCTGTCCAATCAATTCCTCAAAAAACATCGGCCTATATTTATGGCTCAAGCTTCTAACATTTTCGGGAGAACTTTCCTCATTTACTTCCCCATTCAAAGCTACTATCTCTAACCCTTCTTGACTCCTACAACTCGATGACCATCTCCTTCCGTCCAATCGGCTCAAAGCCTCCAAATCGAGCTCTCCGAAATTTGTCGAGATCTCATCATCACTATTACCACTACCTACAGACGACCCTCCTCGGCCATTACCACTGTTTGTAAGAAGAGGGACAAGACTTTGACCCACAGTTCTCCTTTTGTTAGAACCAAAGACGTCCGATGACGTCTTCTTTGATGGATAGACTGGGTCCCACAGAAAATGCTGCTTCCTTTCCTTCTTAAGGTATCCGAAAGGGACGGAGAACAACAACTCCCATACCCTACTCGGGATTTCGGCGTCGATCTTCTCGACCAATAACAAGGAATCCCACATCCCTGTCGCCCGGGCAAATCCAAATGACCATCCACCTCATCATCGGCGTCGTTAAATGATGCCGTGGTCGCATCCCAAGACTCAACTGTACTCGGATTTCTAATACCGTATTTATGGTGAGAGCTCGTAGACAATGCCGGTGTGCTATACGAAATAGAATCATCTTCCTTCCTATGACTCCTCAACATCTTCGTCGACGAGTGGGCCCACCCCTTATTCTTAAACCTACCAAGCAATGGGGAAATTGCAGTTGCCCTCCTTAAATCCTCGGAATTACAATAATCCTCAGTATCATCAGATTGATCAACCAAACTAACCAAATCGTCTCTCCCTAATCTTAATCCAGGCAATCCCTCCGCAGCATTTTTCGCGCATCTACTCAATATTATCTGCTTTTGCAATTTTTCACTATGATGCCTCATATTGGCACTAGAATAATTACTCCTCTTCGACTTCTTCTTAATAGTACGCATAATCGATGGAGTAAAATCGGTGTTTTTACACTTAAATATAGCCGAAGGATACTTTTCGCTCAAATAAGTATCACTCTTGAATCATTTCCGCCATTATTCCCGCATCGCTCAAGCTATCCACATCGACACTAAAACGACCCTTCGTCCTTACTATTATTCTCAACATCATCATCATCATCATCATCATCATCATCTCACAAATCTGCTTACTTATTTCACTCTCAGATTTCTGACTCCTCCAATTATACAAAAACCCTCTTCTCTTTCTCTTTCACACTCACATTGCCCTTATCACTAGCTACATTGCTACCACTACAATTATTAGCATTACTCTGCACATTCAATGGAAATTGCGAAAAATGTTCAGACGAAGAAACAATTTCATTACCATCAATCTTGTGGTGATGCACGTAGTGATGCTTTGTAAGAGATCTCGCAGAATTAAGCGGCGACCGCCACGAAGAGGATGTGCCAGGGTCTCTCAACACTCTCGCCGCCTTTCGTATTTGTGTTAATTCTTTCTTCAAATGCAAATTGCTCGGATCAATATTCCCGGCGGCGGCGCTTCCGCCGCCGCCCACCGCTCCTCCCCTGCCTCCACCCATTTCTACTGACATCATTTTACTAATGCCACTCACAAAAACTAGTTCAAGAAAACAAATGGGTTTTTTTCAATTAAACTTCAGATCTGACAGAGTGAGAGTTTATCATTTTTTTTTCTCAACAGGCATTAATAAGGGGTGGGCTGAAATTAAGAATGTACAGCTAAGAGCTTCAAAATCTAGACTGTAGCAGGTTAAATTGGGGTAGGGTTTAGGAGAGAAAAAATGGGGGGAAAGGAATTACTGCTACAACAACTGCAAGAATGGAGGGCTTCAATTATTTTTTTATATTTCGTTTCTTGTTCGTTGAAATCGAAGAAAAGAATATGAAAAAAGTTGTGTTTTTTTTCTCTTTTTTTTCCCTCTTTGAAGAATGAAAGTCCCGCCTAAGAAAGGCGAGCAAGATTTTGAGGCTACAAAAGATTCTCTTGTAATGAATGAGGGCTTTTTTTTATTTCTATTCTCTCTCTTTATTGTCTGAGTTTTTTCCATACTTTTTACACGTATTTTTTTTCTTGTAACCGTTAATTATGAGTACTTTCCATAGATGGACTCGTTTATTATTCAAGGGATTCTTTTTTATTTTTTTTTTTCAAATTTTTTACCATTTCGATTTTAAATTTTCAATTATTATTGTCATGTTATCTTTTTGGCATGTCCTTTCCACGTTAAAGGCCTATTGAACAGTTAGATCCGGACTTTGGAAGTTACTTCGTGAAGACCCAAGTCGGCGATGTGTGACTCGTTTAAATCACGCATGCAAGCTTCGCGAATTAGCGGTGGAGTGGTGGTGATGGTTGAGAGTAATATAAGAAGAATAGGAATAGAGCAAGTATTTGATAGTATGGAGACGCGTATTTTTCTCTCCCTTTATTTTTGTTTTTAGTTTGTTCGGATTTTTTGTTTTGGTTTTGTTGTAATTTTTTTGTTTTCTTTTTTTTTCTTGGTGTCTTTGTTTTCCATAAATAAATATTAAACGAAGCCCAAATATCCAACATGACGGATCTATGTCGAACGGATTAGCGATATGGTTATGGAGTGCCTAGTTCTCTTTTTGGGAGTGGATTTTTCGTCTATTTATTTTGTTTTTAGTTTGTTTGCTTTATTTTTGGTTTTGTTTTTGTTGTTTTTTGTTTGTTGAGTCTTGTTTTTTTTCTCTCGAATGGTAATTGTTTTCTCTCGTCTTTTTTAACTTTCTTTTGGGAGTCGACATATATGCTTTGTTTTTTGTTTATTCAAAATTTTTTTTCTCAAGAGTAATTACGCGAAATTTTAATTTTATTATTGAGTTTTTTTTGAATATATTTCTATTATTTTGATTATATTTTTAAAAGGCGGATTGAACTCATTGAAGGTCAAATAAAAGATATATTTGAGTCTTAAATGACTTACATTTTTTTTAATATTGTAGATATGAATACTGGGATAATATTTATTATTATTATGTTGCATTATTCTATATTGATTATCGTTATTTTCATCTCTGATAAATAAAAATTATAATAACATTTATTACAAGGAAAATCTGTATGGAATACTATATTGAAATACGAATATAGCATATATAAACATTGGGATTGTGCCAATCTTAATAACCGTGACACGATAAGATCAGGATATTTAATATAAAAATTATTCGTGTGTTTGAAGAAAGCGAATAACAATAATTCAATTTAAGAATTTTGCCTTATGTTATGTGGTAATGATCAATATTGCATTTGTTGTAGTAATTATACCTCGATCTATTTATGATTTGGGGCAGATTTAGCCACAATTCACCCTTTGCCTACAAATTTCATATTTATAATTTCAACTTACATTGTGTATGGAATGCTGCTATAATTTTGTTCTAGTTATTGTTCTACTATATTTTATAAATTCGTCAAAAATGTCGATTGTTGTTATTATTATTATCATTGTTATTCTATAACATAATGTTGTTATTATTATCCACTACAAAAAAAAAAAAAACAGTTTACATATACAGAAAAATATGTAGGTAAGTGTTAAAAAATTGTAAAGTATAGTTAAAATCATTGTAGGTAAAATAGTTATCAATTGAGAATTTAAAATTGTTGGTAAATATAATTAAAAATCATTATAAATATATTATGTAGGTAATCGTAAAATTTAGTGACAAAATTATTTTTGTCCAGTAAAACTGAAATTTTCTTGTAGTGCTCAAGGAAATTACTCAAAATTATAATTAAAAATATACAAACATTTAATATATTTATTAAAAAATTAATTGATACAATATGTAATAGTAAAAATACTTGAAACTAAAAGGTAAATGATGATATGACTTTAGGAAAGTGATCAAAATTGTGAATAAAAGAAGTTTGGTATGATAATTAAAAGAATAATTGATGGGATTGCATTGGATTGGAGTGGATTGGGTTCTATTATTTTCATGTGGAACCATGTGTGTGTACTTTCAAGTTTAATCACCCCTTTTCCAATTCATAGTCAAAGGTCAAAACCTATCACGAGGGCTGGGGATTATATAAGCGCAGCTTAAAAGATGGTACAAACAGCATTAGTGCATGTACAAGTTTGTAATTGGGCTACTGTAGAGCTGAATTATGATACTTTTTGGGGAGGGGATGGTTAAGGGTGTAAACGATCGAGTCGAACCGAACAACATAAGATTGTTCGAGTTTGTTTGAGTTTTTATCGAGTTTCAAAATTTGTGTTTGAGCATGGTTAGATTATTAATCGTATTTAGTTCGGACGAGCTTTAGCCGAAAGCCGAACATGAAACGAGCTTGAGTAGTTTGATAATCTTACTCATATTTCATTATATTTTTACTAATGGAGTCGAGTTCACCTGAGTTTTTATACATTATTGAATGAAAGCGTGTTCAAGTTTAGTTTGTTATATTAATGAGTCGAGCTTAAACGAACTTTTGACGATCGATCCCGATTGGTTTGTTTTTAGCCCTAGTACGGTGACTTGGCGAGTAGTTGGACAAGTGAGCTTGATGAATTAAATAATAAGTAGCACATAATTTAGCAGCAATTATATCCAACTTAAAGCAGCTAATTAGCCAGGTACAAATTTTAAATAAATTTTTTAGCCTTCATAATTGATCTACTATAGATCCATTTAGGTAGTAATAATACTGGAATCCATTTTCATTATTTTTTCCTCCAATAATTTATAATTTAATCCTTATTACAACGTTTCCCTATCCAATTACTTGAAAAATAATTAGGAATGAACTTGTTGGAAATCGAAATCAAACGCATATATGTCTCGGTTTTATAAACACCATCACTAGGTTCATGGCTGCTCCTTGCATTAGTCCAAGAGTCCGCATCGGCCCGGGTTTATTTTAGAAATTTAGGGGCCCAATTTCTTTTGTAATTTTTATACATACTCATTCCCCATTACATATATTATAAAATAAATAAAATATGCCAGCAAAATAAATCTATTGTAGATGTTAAATTATTGCTTTTGAGATGATTAAGTTCAAATCTTTCGCCCATAACATTTTATTCAAATTATCATAACGTAGTTTTTTTAGGGCCTAAATTTAAAATACCTCCAAGAAATAAGACACAAACTTAAAAAATAATTTTCTGCCAAAATCATAGTTAAGATATTTTTAAAAGATCAAGTACGTAAGTTTTGTATAATTTATATTATTGTTTTGATTTTTGAACATGGATGACATATTATTTTAACTATAATAGAATTGTATTATATATTGGACATTATTTTTTTATGTTGACTTTAAATTTGTATAAAAAAATAGGGGCCCAATTTTCAAATGCGAATTAATTGCCAAAAACAATGATAAGATTGGCCCTAACTAGGCTACTAAATGATTCTGTTATTTAAGAAAACTTAATTCTAGAACCTTTGTTAAAAGAACAAACAAAAACCTAATAGCGATTGGATATACTTTAAAAATTTTTATTTTGCTAGAGAATAGTGGTAAAAATTAATTTAGAAAAAAAGATGAATTTTGAGATTGTGATTGGATGTGAGATGGAAAAGTAATGATGAAAGTTAATTTGATTTAAGAATAGTAAAATAATGATTTAGTTAGAAATGTATTGAATGAATAGTGAAATTTGTGGAGAATGTGTAATAATGATTAGTTTTTGTAAAAAATGTGTAGATGTGATTATGATATAAAAAATAAGAAAATGAAAAGATAATAAGTATATTTTTGAAAATTTTATAAAAACAATCATATATTTGGTGTAAAAAAATTTTTAATATTATATAAAATGAATTTTGTTTTTATCCAATCTAAATATAAATACAATTGTTCCCCATAATACTTAAAAAAAAAAGTTATATAAGATAGAACTATATTTTTGATGGTATTCAATTTTTCTCCCATTAAATATAAGTATCTATTTGCTAATTGGTACTTCAGTTTAATTAGTTTATTACAAGAAAGTCGAATGGATGCTTAAAAGAAACTATATTTCTTTCAATTAAAATTTAAAAGACATAGTAATTTGAAAATTCAAATGTTTTCGTGAAAGCAATAATGACCAAATAAAAGTGGAATAGGGTATGCAAAAATCCAAAAGTTTATGAATTCAGTATATATTTAAGAAAATATTTGATATGTGAAATACAATAACGAAATGCAATAAAAAAATTACAGTAGAAAATTGTATTCTTGTAAACTTTTGGAATTGTGAAGTTGTCTAGACCCGAATTTGGCCAATTTAAATTTTTTAAGGACTCGGATAATTCCCTTAATTGCCAAATTTGATTGGTAGACTCATTAAATTTGCTAGACCATTATTATTATAAAACAAATAATAAAATTTATATATTTTTTAAATAATACTATTAAGACTTTCAAAAAATAGATTTTATTAACAAATTAATAAAAATAATGAGTCGAGTCCAAGTCAGATAAAAAAACTCAAATTCAATTCAAGTTCATATTCGCATTAATCGCCATTAATTTTTGAAGTATGATCTCATTATCATTTTTAATTGAAATATTGTTAATATGTCTTTGTAATGTCATTTGTATTATTGTATATCAAATATTTTACACAAATATAAAGATTGTGTGTCAGGTCAAATCATGTTTTAATTTTAAAACCCACCATACGGCCTAGGTTTGGCAGGTTGTGTTGTTTGAGTGAATTTATGAACTCTTACTCACATAAATAAATGAAAATAACCCCATAATAATAAATAATAAACTCAACAAAGAATATAGTCCTTGTTTGACAAGAAATATATTTTTCATCAACTTACTCACGAGGACATGATTAATAGATTAGATTAACAAATTTATGTTGGGGTTTAAAATTTTAGCTGCAACAAAGTTTTTTTTTTTTTTTTTTTGTTTTGTTAACACTATTGATGTATTTTGAGGAAAAAATATTTGTTGGGAATTGGGATATGTTTAAATATTAGCAACGAAAATATATTTTGTTGGTACACAGATTTTAGTAATTTTCACTTTAAATCGAATGTTTGGAAGTATTTTGTGCTCAGATTTTTCATTTTTTTTGAATAAAACCGTGGTCCAATTATAACAAGAATAAATAAAATGTATATACATTTCATATTATACAATTGTTTTCTGTATTTTCAACTATTTTGCATTTTTCTCACTTTTTAATAACATGTTAGCAACATAATGTTAATTATGCAACATATATAATCATTAAGTTCAAAAAGATGAATCATTCGAGAACGTGAAAGAATATTCAAACATAGCAAATAATTAATAAACGCGTTTAAACTTTCAACTTTTCAACTACTTTATGCGCTTATTTCATATAGGCAATTACTAATTAGGCATGTATAAAGTAGTTTTTCCCTTAAAGAAAGTGTATCTATTTAAATTAAAAGAGTGGGGCTTCCTTTATTGACTTTTTGTTTGGATTCAATTTAGGCCAGACAAAATAATTGACTTAAATTAAATTGTTTAAAATACCAAAGTTTTTATTTGGATGGAATGAATTGGATATAGAGGAATTTACAGAAAAGATTTGATAAGAGGTAAATTTTAATTAATCTATTATACATAATAACTCATAAAATAGCTCATGAAATGAAGCGTTGAAGGATTTGAAATATATTACACGAATCTAAAATTGTTAATTTCAAATTGATTTTAAATTAACAAAACCATTAATACATATGTAATGTCGATCCATATACGGATATTGTGATATTAGCTACCCACTATGAGACAACATCGCTAATAATATTCCATTTAATTAATTATTTCAATTGGCAAAAATATTTTTGGTCCTTTATCTAACACCACTTTGAGATTTCATCCTTTTTCTTCTCGCTTTTGAAAGTCCTTTTTCTCAACAAAAAATGAGATTTGGTCCTTTCCTCAAACTAAAGTTACTTTAAGTTGGTGATGTGGCATTTTTATTTTCAAAATTTTTAATTTTCATTTAGAAAACAATATTTAAATCTTACATGGCATGCTAGTTGGCTTAAATGATGGAAAAATTAATTAAATAAAAGATTATTTTATGAAAAATCTGAAAAAAAAATTATCTAAAAATTAAATTGTTTTACTAAAATTAAAAATTATTTAAATTTTTGTAACAAAGTCTTAAAAATTCAAAAACATATATTTAAATCTAAAAATAAAATATATAAAATCTGATAGCTTTTGTAAAAAACTAAAAATAGATTTAAATTGTTTTAAATTATAAAAAAATATATATGAAAATTGTTAAAAAAAACTATAAACTGTTTCAAAAAATCTGAAATTTATTTGAAATATTATAAACTATTTTAAAACATCAAAAATTGTTCAAAAAAACAAAATTTTGTCTGAAAATCTAAAAATGGATTAAAACCAAAGACTTTTTGAAAGTTTTCTAAAAAAAATATCTGATTTTTTTTATAAAATAAAAAATAGAGTAAAAACTTAGAATTGTTTTTAAAAAATAATTCATATTTTTTTGTAAAAATTTAAAAGTCTTAGTTTTAATCCATTTTCAGATTTTTAGACTAATTTTCTTGTTTTAGATAATTTTCAACTTTTATTATTTTATATTTTAATATTTCAAATAATTGTAAGATTTTTAACAATTTTTTTAGTTTTTTTAAACAAATTTTCAGATTTTTAAACATCTTTTAGTTTATAAACAAATTTTTCAAAAAACAATTGAGTTTTTCTATTTCAAAAATAAAATACTTTTCAATATTTCAAATAAATATGATTTTTTTTAGTTTATATTTTTTAACAACTTTTGTATTATTTTTTTGTAATTTTAAAATAATTTCGATATTGTTTTTTTACTTTTAGTTTTTAAAATAAATTATCAAATTTTAGAAATTTAATTTTAGATTTTAAAATGGTTTTTTTGAATTTTTAGGATGCCATTAAGATTTAAATATTATTTTCTAAATGAAAATTAAAAATTTTGAAAATAAAAATGCCACATCACTCAACAAAAAAGTAACTGTAGTAAAGGACCAAATCTCAATTTTTGTTGAGAAAAAGGACTATTTGTCAAAAGCGAAAAAAAAAGGATGAAATCTCAAAGTGGTGTTAGATAAAGGACTAAAAAAAAAAATTTTGCCTATTTCAATTTTTAAATGCCCTTTAGCATTTTTATATTTTTTATTATGACCTAATATTTTATGTATTAACATATATCAATTATTGTCAACCTATTTGAAAGGATATAAAATGTATGCTCAAATCTTTTGGAGATTAATATGACATGTCCTAATTAATGGATTTAATATCAGTAGGCCATGTGATGTGATAAGGGCTTCTTGAGATCCCATCTCCCTAATATACTTTTATCATTATTTGTCTGATTATTCCATGATTAAGAAAATAATACAAAAAGAAGCAGCCACAACCTCTAATCCTCATCATCACATGTTGTTCAAGTCCAAAACCCCTTATATATATACATACATATATATAAGGGATAACTACAAAATCCACCCCTAAGGTTTTGAGCAATTACAAAATTTCCCTTATGGTTTGAATCCATATTACATTTTACTCCAAGAGTCAGTTGATCTGACGGAGTTTGCTAATATCATCAAATATCTTACAATTACATCCCTAGCTTGACTTTTCTAAATGTTACAATTAGCACAAACTTTTTTCGTCTAACTATTTGTAATTATTCCTAAAAGTTTAGGCTGGGGGTGTACTAGTAAAATTTAAGAAGAAAAGTGGGATATTTGTAATATATTTAGAAAAATCGAGGGATATAATTGTAAAATATTTGTGAAGTCGGCAATTTTTTACGTGAAGTACTATCGTTAGGGGTAAAAATGTAAGACCAAAGCAAAATTCATGGGAATTTTTGTAATTTTAAAATTTTTCTGGATGTTTTTGTAAGTACCTCAAACTTTATAAATAATAAACAAATAAGCCAAAAAAAATCAGTTTTATGACTGATTTTTGACATGGAACATGCTTTGCCTCCCACCCCAACAAAAAAAAAAAAAAAAAATAATAAAAAATAAGCAATTTCACATGCAGAGTTTGAATTATTCTTGATCCTTTGCAAAAGGACATGACTTATCATGCAAAATATCCATATAAAGATTAAATGGGATTAATTTCTAAACTAAAAATTATTGCAGGTGAGGTTATCCACTATCAGTCTACTATCACCACTCATACATAATTACATACACTAGACATAGGAATTATTTATTCAATATTTAAATATTGGAGAAGTAATAATGTCTCACAAATCAATTAAATTTCCAACCACTTAATTAAATTGTTGGACAAGTACATAAATTAGCACAATTAGGAATAAGATAGTAATAGACATAGGCATAGTCAGCTGGTTCGGTTACCCCTAGCAGCCTAGCCCAAATCTTTTTTCCCTATCTCAACCACTTCTTTCCCATAAGAAAAATGGGACAACAAACACCCCGGATCCGCCCCTGATAATAGAGTGGTTAAAACTCTCAAATCCAGACTACATATCTAGAGTTCGATTCCCATCACTCTCCCCTCCCAAGATATGTATTCAAGAAAAAATCAGTGCACCATTTTGAAAAGACAGACGAAGTGAACCCCACACGATTTGATTATTGAATTTGTTTAAGGTAAAATTCGTTAGATTTGGTTTTTTAAAATAAGTTAAAAGATATTTATTGAGTTTTTGTAGATAATAATTTATTTTAAGGAGTTTTTGGTATTTCCCTCCATTTCTCAATTCTATTTTTAAATTTGAAGACATATTAATTTTTTTTGTCTTGGCCAATAAACTCATTTAGAAGGGCCATTGCAAGGTCAAGTCCATTCATATCTCCAGCAAAATGGGCCTCACAGGTAGGATAAAACATTAACAACCCGGGCCCGCTAACAATAATACCTAGAAAGAAACTCTTAAATGGATCGTCTAGACCAGAATATAGAAATTTCAAATCCAACCAAACTAATTTACATTATTAAATTCCAAAAATAAATAAATAAATAAATAAACTCATTTAGATTATTAAAACCTTCAGCTGTGTAATGCCTTTGAGTTTGATAATTCATGACTTTGTTGAATAATTAATTATTTTACATAATTAAAATTCTTAAATTTAATTTGTCAGAAACCACAAATCATGATTAGGGTTAAGCACTCTTTGTAGCAAACATTCAACACTTACCAAACATCTTAACATGATATGTCAAATTTGCATCTTGGGTAATCTTACTTTTATCGAAAGTTAGAATAAGACTAGAGTCGTCAAAACGAAATAAAGCAAACATTTAAAACTTACCAAACATCTTAACATGATAAGTCAAATCTGTATTTTGGATAAAAAAAAAAAAAATATCTGTATTTTGGATACTTTTATCGGAAGTTAAAATAAGATTATAATTAGATAGAGATGTCAAAATAAGCTCGGGCCGGCCTGGCTAACTCGGCAAAAATGCGTTGGGCTAGGCTTCATTTATAGAGACTCGAAACGAATTGTGTCCATATGACCCAAAACATTGGCTCGGTCTAGTTGGTCCGACTTTCATGTACGTTTTTGTGGGTTGGGCTAAACAGGACTCCAGAATAGCAGTCCAAATCGTCCGGCCTAACTCGGGCTCGACGGTCCGACACCGACACCGACACCGACACCGACTCGACCCATTTTACAGCTCTACAATTAGGAATCAACTAGTGATTTAGTCTAGTGGTTAAGACTCTCAAGACCAGACCAGAGGTATAAAGTTCAATTCTCATCACTCATTCCTTTTCTCGATATGTACTTTAAAAAAAAAAGATAAGATTACCATTAAAGACACGTTTTCATTAAATTTTGTGAAATTATTCAGTATAGTATAAACAAAAGGGTACGAGAAAGTAGGTCCAAAATTAATGAAAAGAAAGTGAAATTTTGTGGGGAAGGGCAAAAATAATGAGCGTGAGTGTGACATTTTAATTTAGATAGATTTGAGATATGTTGCACTTTGTTTTGTACTGTGGCTAATAATAAATAATATTTGTCCAATTGAGAATAAGTCTTAGGATCAAGACAGTGACCCCCAAATACTTTGCATCCTTTTCAAAATGGTGAGTGGGAGTGTTACATCTGATTTATGCCCAATTACATAAGTATCCATTTCATTTGGATCCAAATCATGCACATGTCTTGTGTTATCAATCAATTTGTTTTGAATTTTTTTGTACATTTCATATTATATAGTTTTTGTAATAATATAGTAAATGTATACTGAAAAAAATATTATATACTTTAACGTGCTCAAAATTTCAACATGTATAAAAAGTTTATATTGAAAAATATATTATATACTCTTGAAATTGGCTTGTAAAGATGGCTTCAGATTTTATGTTCCAGTTTGGTGTTCCACTTCCTATTATATTTCTCGGATGAGTGACACGTGTAAATACATTTAAAGAATCAACAACTCACATTTATCTCACTGACACGCGTCGTTCATCTAGATGAATGAAATATGAAGCGGAACACCAGGTTGGAATAGAAGTTTGTTCCTTGTAAAAATATGGGGTAACCCGTAACCGTACCAAAAAATTTCGACACTCAGTAAATAATCAAATCACAACAATCAATGTTCGTTTTGAAAATTTAGAAGATTCATATGAGTCATTTTACCTAATGATTCGAGATGTAAGTGAAATCAGTTTCATTGGTATGTATTTTGTGACTTTGTCTAGTGCATTCATTGCGATTTTATTATTTAACGGATTAGATAGATCTATTTAGGTTTAAAGTTTTGTTTTAGATATGTATAGGTTTTTGATCCATATATTTTACAAGTGTTTTCTATCTAATGTTGTAATGAGTTGTAAGTTACTTCTGATAAATATAATTAAAAAAAATGATCTTTCTGGAAAAATCACTGTAAGTTTCTAGATGTATGTCTAGTATGTATTTAGGAAAGCGAGTAAATTGGATGGTAAACAACAACAACAACAACAACAAACTAAGTCTTAATCCCACTACGTGGGGTCGGCTATATGGATCATATCGCGCCATTGTTTACGGTCATAAGCCATATTTTCATTTATTTCTGGGTATAACATGTTAATAGCTTCTTTCCAAGTCTTTTTAGGCCTACCTCTGCCTCTTTTGATTTGTGTGAGTAATTCTCTACCTTCTAAACATCGCACAGGTGCATCTAAAGGTCTCCTATAAACATACTCACTGGACATGAAGTCAGTATAACAAAGAGTTTTAAATACTTAGGATCTATAATTGAAGAGAACGGAGAAATCAATAAAGATGTCACACAAGGATCCATGCGGGTTGGAATAAATGGAGGGTGTTTGGCAGAGCTTATAAGCTCTTCAAAACATCTTATAAGATGTTTGAGAGCTTATAAGCTCTTTAAATTTGTTTGGTAAATATTTTTAAAAAATATCTTATAAGCTCCCAAAATAAGATGTTAATAGCTTATAGGCTGTTTTTAAAAAAATTAGGGAACCCCAACTTTTTTCCAAAATAAAATCTTATTTCAACAACCTCCTTTAATTTTGGCTATTTTAATTACAAAATTGTCATTACTGACATTTTAAAAGATCTAGAATATTATGTTATCCAAACACTTCAATAACTTATTTTTAAAATAAGATCTAACATCTTATAAGATGTAGGGGCTTATAAGATGTTTTAAATAAGTTTACCCAAACACCCTCTTAATCTAAAGATGAAATAAATGTCTGAGGGTTTCTCAAAAAAAAAAAAAATGTATGAGGGGAACAAATGATATTATTGGGTACATCGAAAGTAATAAAATAGAAAATCAATGTTTAGAAACTCAAAACACCATTAGTAACATCAAAGCATATTTAGAAGAAAAATAATTGAATTAGTATCATATAAATTTTTGTACATTTTTTTTTTTGAAAAGAACTTCTTGTACTTTGAATGTAATTAAAAATGTATAGTTTGTTTTAGCTTTACTTATGTCTCAAGATTTTTCACTATACTTTGGGCCTTTTATTGATTTCAGACGGGATATGAATGGATAATGGGCTTATAATTAGCCGTAACATTTGGATCACTCAATTCAATTGTGCTTTAAATGGCGATTAAAGCTTTATATTACTGGTTTGACAATTGACATGGACGCTCGACGTAATAATTATTCCAAAAATTGAGGATGCAACATTATCCAATACAACTATCAAATAATATACTCTCTCCGTCCCAAATATATCTATTATTCTTTTTTGGGATGTCCTAAGTATATAGTCAATTTTCTATATTTAATAGTACGTTTTTCATTCTTTTACTATTGTAGCACTATTTGATATGTGATGCTGCTTTTTAGAGCATATAACTCTAAGTGAAGGTATCCGATAAAGTTCGAGTTTTCTTTCTTCAAAGTTGGAAGTCTTCGGTGATGGGAACTTGCTTGCAACACCATCAAACATTATACATGCCTAGAGGTTGTCCCAAGGAGGTCACGCCGACGCTCAAATCAGCACGATGAGCGAGAGAAATTAATATTTAGAATGTAAAGAGATTACTGAATGTGTATAATGTGAATATATTAGAATATGACTTACAAATGAGATGGATGAACCTTTATTTACCTGTGTACGGACCTCGTAGGCCGCGTATGAGAAAATGGCTCATGGACCGGATCTGGACCTCCGGGGTCGGGTTATTCCATATGTAGGCGGTCAATTTTGGCTCGGGCGGCCTACTGATCGACCGATAAAAAGACGATTGATTTGTAATTTTAGGACCGAAAAACCCGGGTCAACCGATTTCTTCTATGTATTTTCATGGACTGAGCTCTAAAAATAGCGACTAATAACTATTTGGCCCATCCCGACCCAACCCAATTTTTGCTCTTGGTCCAGTAGGTCAGCCCGACCCGATCGCTTTGACAACTCTACATATTAGCATTGTTATTGACTTAATGTTCACCCTATTAAACCCGAGCACCCCTAACGATATTTTAAGACAAACGATGGCCAACTCAATAATGATAAAATGGTCTACAAATGTTACTTTTAGAGAAATACACCAAATATAGAATTTATCATAGATTTTCATATATGTGTGTAAATTTGTGTATATCTACAATAACTCTACAATAGTTATTCCTCGAGTAGCATGGTAGCATGGCTAAAACCTTGATATGGAAGTGTCACGAGGAGTGATTCATCATAGCAAATAACCTCTTTAACGATCTATCACTCTAATGATATTTAGGGATAATTAGAAAACCCACATGATTTAATATTTACAAGAAAACCTAGAAAATTTTTAAAATTACACTAACCCCTTCAGATGTGATTCCATCTTAAATTTTACCTCATTCATAAGAAACAAATATTTCAAGCATCCTCTTACATTTATAAAATCATCACATTTACCCCTATATTACACTTGAAGGGGTTTTCTGTAATTTTGAAATTGTTTTGGGGTTTTTTCGTAAATACCCCAAACCTCCTTTTTTTCATATTTTTTTTAAATATAAATGATCTCTCATTCCAACTTTCATAATCAACACAACGAAATTCAATTTTTTTTTCATGGAGTAAAGGGAAGATAAATGAACATTGGAACCTCACATCAGTGACTATGGCTGAAAATCGAACCAAACTACTCGATATTCGATTTAATATCGATTATTAAAAGCTTGTTTGAGCTCGACTCATTAATATACGAATCAAGCTTGAACTCATTTTTTTATTTGATAAGACGTAAAGCTCGCTCGAGCTCGACTCGATTAGTTAAAAATATATATATATATATATATATATAAAATATCGAGTTACTCGAGCTCGATTCGTGTTCGGTTCTACTAAAATCCATTTGAGCTCGATTCGGTTAATAATTAAACTAAATCCAAACACAAATTTTGAAGCTCGAAAAAAATTTAATCAAGTTTGAGTGGTACTCAATTTGATTCGACTTGATTCGTTTACACGCCTGTAAGTGGCATCACCCATATAAAAATGGGGTCGAAAACACCAAGCTCAACATTGAAATTTGAAACAATCTCATCACAAGAGAGCAATCACGTAATTTTCAAACAAAAACCAGACAGTTAAATTTAGCTAACACAAAACTGATGTCTTTACTCTTTGAGCGCATCTGCAGAGTCTCATGCCACAATCCCACCTTAGCACCATAGCACTACAAGTAACCAGCACTAATCAAGTCAAGCAATTCCATGCACACCTCATTCGAAATGCCCTCCACCGCCATAGCTTCTGGGTGCCGCGCCTCATCGCCTTCTGCACGCGCTTCCACGCGCCGCCCCCCTACGCCCGCCGCGTTTTCGACTCGGCCCACCAACCCAGTGTCTTCGCCTTCACCAACATGCTCAGGTATTACTACAAATGGGGCTCAAATCAGGAGGTACTCTCACTGTTTGATGAAATGCGACAGTGCAATTTAAAGCCCGATCCATTTGCGTACCCTGTATTGATCAAAGCCGCGGGAAAGAGCGCCGTTTTGTTCCACTCGGAGTTGATTAAGAGGGGACATGATTGCGGGATGTACATACGAAACGCGTTGGTAAATGCGTATGGGACGTATGGCCCAATTGAGGCTGCGCGCCAGGTGTTCGATGAAATGACTGATAGAAGTGTTAGGGATTGGAATTCGATTATTTGGGGGTATTGGAATTTGGGGGATGAAGGTGAGGCTAAAAGGCTGTTTGATTTGATGCTGGATAAGAATGTGGTCACTTGGACCACCATGGTTACAGGGTATTCGAAGATGAAGGATTTGGAGAGTGCTAGGAGCTACTTTGATCGAATGCCGGAGAAAACCGTGGTTTCTTGGAACGCCATGCTTTCGGGCTATGCACAAAATGGATTTACAGAAGAGGCTTTAAGTTTGTTTCGTCGGATGGTGAGTGTTGGGGTTAGCCCGAACGAGACGACTTGGGTTACCGTTATTTCTTCATGTTCGTCCCACGGTGATCCTGGACTTATAGACTCGGTGGTGAAGATACTCGAAGAAAGGGGAATTATCATGAATCCATTTATCAAGACTGCACTTCTTGACTCATACGCCAAGTGTGGGCGTCTTGAGATGGCTCGAAAGATATTTAACGAGCTCGGTGTGTGTAGAAACTTAGTGGCTTGGAATTCTATGATTTCCGCATACACGAGGACAGGGGACTTAATTTCCGCAAGAGAGCTGTTTGATCAAATGCTAGAAAAGGATGTTGTCACATGGAACTCAATGATTGCCGGTTACGCGCAAAATGGGCAATCAGCGTTGGCCATCGAACTTTTCAAACAAATGATAAACGAGCGCGTCGTAATGCCAAATGAAGTGACCGTGGTAAGCGTAATTTCAGCTTGTGGTCATTTAGGAGCCCTAGAGCTCGGATATTGGGTGATGGAGTTTATTACTGCAAACGGTGTGAAATTGAGCATGTCGGCATACAGTTCTCTGATTTATATGTACTCTAGGTGTGGAAGCATGAATGAAGCTAAGATGATTTTTCACGAAATGGAGAAACGAGACGCCGTCTCCCACAATGCATTGATCACCGGTCTTGCAGCTCACGGCAATGGCATTGAAGCCCTTAAGTTTTTGCGAAAAATGAAAGACGAAGGAATTGAACCAGATCGAATTACGTATATTGGCGTTCTAACAGCGTGTAGTCATTCGGGCATGTTAGAGGAAGGCAAAAAGGTTTTCGAATCAATAGAAGCTCCAGATAGAGATCATTACGCGTGTATGGTTGATTTGCTAGGACGTGTGGGCAAACTCGACGAAGCAAAACGAATGATCGAAGAAATGCCCATGCGTCCACATGCCGGAATATACGGATCTCTTCTAAACGCTAGCCGAATACACAAAAGACTCGATCTTGGGGAGTTTGCTGCAAACAAGCTTTTCGAGCTCGAACCTGAAAATTCTGGGAATTACATTTTGCTCTCAAACATGTATGCGTCGGCGGGTAAGTGGAAAAACGTTGACAGAATCCGAAAATTGATGAAAACGAGAGGGCTGATGACGACGACTGGATGGAGCCGGGTGGAGCATGATAGGAAGATGCACAAGTTTACTGTGGGCGACCGCTCACATGAAAAGTCGGTCGAAATTTACAGTAAATTGGCCGAACTGAATAGGAAATTGCAGGGTCTCGGATACGTAGCCGATAAAAGCAACGCGTCGAGAGACGTCGAGGATGAAGAGAAGGAAGAGATGGTGGGAACTCATAGTGAGAAATTGGCTGTTGCTTTTGGTTTGCTTGTTAGTGAACCTGGAACTGTTATAAGGGTGGTGAAGAACATAAGGATCTGTTTGGATTGCCATACTGCTATAAAGATGATTTCAAAGCTGGAGGAAAGGGAGATTATTGTGAGGGATAATAACAGATTTCATCATTTCAAGGATAATGTGTGCTCATGCAATGACTATTGGTAGGCTAGTGCATGTGCATAATTATTACAAATAGCTCCTTGAGGTTCAGCCTAATTACAAAAATATTCGGTTATCTTTTCAAAATTACAAATACCCTGTTCACTGGCGGAGCCAGTCTAGGCTTAGTGCGGTCCATGGACCGCACTCAATTTAGGTTCACCATAACTAATTATTATATTAAACAAATAAAAACTTTATTTTATCTCCATTCAAGACCAAAGTGACCGCACTCAAAAAAAAAAAAAGTGCCCACACTCAGTCACTCACATGAGGAGATAAAAGGATCCTCAAGAAAACCTATTTTAACCACTTTTATGGTTTTGTTGAATGCTGGGGGACAAAAGGCAATTAATTAAATATATCTACAAGCAACAGGTACATACCATACTACTCATGTATGGACTCTCTTGAAAAACCCACACACCACAATATATAAATGGATAAAAAGGAACATATTTTTATATTTTTCTTCCTGCCTCTCTTCTTTTTTAGCATCAGAAGCATTTTAATGTACAAATAAAAAAAAAAAAAAAAGCATTTTAAAGTCTGAAATTTTTATTTTTGATAACAAGAAATTAATAAGTAGTGATTTTAATGCAGGGCGTAGCTAAGGGTGCCACCCCGGCCCTCCATAGCACCCCAATTTTTTTTGTCCCGTTTTTCAGTGGAAAAAAATGAAAAAAAAAAAAATTATATGTGTTTTTAAAGGGAAAAAAATAATTGAGCTAGGGGTAAATGGGGGAAAAATAATTTGGGCTAAGGGTAACCAAATGGATCGATTACGTCCCTGTTTTAATGGTTTGGGAGATCAAGTTTGAAGAGTATATTTATTATAAAGTACGACTTGCTTATTTTTATTATAATATTTTTTACTTTCTATTTATTAAAATTTTGACTCGGGAAGTTCTATGTTGAAGTGATGAAATTTCCGACCGCACTTTGGCCGGAAATCCCTCGGCTACGCCCTTGACCCCGTTTGATATATGTTTTGTTTTATAAAATTGCATTTATTGAGGGGGTAATTTGTAATAACTTAAGGAATTATTTGTAATTTTGAAAGACAACTGGAACCTTTTTGTAATTAGGCCAAATGTTAAGGGTGGTTTTTGTATTACAAACTTGAACATACTTTGGTGATTTTTAGACTGGATTCAATTGTTTCTCAAAACTTGATTTTTTTTTTTTTTTTTTTTTTTTTCTGTTGATACAACCCAAGGACTTTGGTTAGTAGCAATTACGGCTAATATGATATGGTATAGAAATTTGTATTAAATTACAAAAACTCTCCTGAAGTTTAGGCTAATTACGAAAATCCAGTTTCAAAATTATAAATGCATACTCCCTTAAAATATTACAAAATAAAACACACATTTGAAGTTAGGTTTTACTTAACAAATAACCCATGACGGTGCAATTTGTAATATAAAAATAAATATCAAGGGGAGATAATACAAACACCCATTGAAATATAATCCTCTTGAGGATGCAATTCATAGTTTTGATAGATAGTTGGATTTTTTTTTTTTTTATAATTAGACAGAAGATCGAAGTTATTTTGGTAATTATCCCTTGAAATTATGAATATACACATTCAACAACATGCTCCAGCGAAGAAGCATGTTGTTATTGCCATGATGACGCAAGTTAACTATGACAAGTTGTTCATCATCATCATCAACTAGAAGCATGTTGATATTGCCATGATGACGCAAGTTCATCGTCATCATCAAATGTACCTTATCCCATTATGTGGGATTAGTGGTCTAAAGCTTATAGTGTCAGTTAATTGTTCAAAATTAGTTTAACACTATAAATTAACGCAAAAATCAAAGTAACAGTTTTACGCCGAATGCCCTTTCTGTCGCAACCTTCATACGAAAGAAAAATGAGATGAAATTCCAAAACCATCATCATCATGGTTTTTCATGCAACCACTTGCATGGAAAATATCACAAGACAACGATGAATTGACATAATTGCTCTAGTCATGTCCCATTACAAGATTGATATTGCAAAATCAACTATGTATATCATGGAACATGACGCAACTATAACAAGTTCATCCACACAACAAAATAAAAACAAACATAAAGGAAAATGTAAATCCATAGCACCTATCAAGATAAAAGCACATCACTTTCCACAAAGATCCCTAAAGTACAATTTGAGGAGCAATATTACACAAGATCAAAAAAAGATTGATATCCCATCACCAGACATTCTAATTTTACAAACTGATCACAGCCCAGTGACATGACCCTTTTTCAACCTTTGAGAAGTTTAACACTAACAGTTCAAATCTCAATCGATCGTCTTCGATCCTCGATTTCCAATACGGTAAAGATTAAACTCTAGCCCTCTTGTTACTGCAAATAGGACATTTGTACTGCTTGATATGTTCAGCTTTCGCAGGTGTTATCTTCACGCATTTCCCATGGAACCATTTTTCACAGATATCGCAACAAATCCAAAATTCATCGTCGGCATAACTATCGCCACAAGCTCCACATATTGTATCTCCATGTTCGTCTTCTTGTTCTTCTTCCTCCTCGCCGCTCTCATCCTCATCCTTCGGTGCAGACATCTTAACTTCTTTCGGTTGGGAATCAGGATGTCGAGATGGCTAAGAGAAGCCAAAAAATAAAAAAATAAATTTGAAGATGAACAATTGAAGCACATGCGAATGAAAGCACCAAAATAGTAAGTCATGTAAATATTAGTATTTACCATTCTGCCACTAGATTTGTTCTTGCTGCTGTTATTTTGGGCAGCAGCCTGTTCCTGCTTAACAGGTCCATTCACAATTTCGAACAGAGTTGGCAGCTCATTAACCATCTGAAAAAGCCTCTTCCTGTATAAAATGAAATCCAACCAATGTCAGAAGCAAATATACAGCATGTTTGGAAACCCATTTGAAATGGCCTTTTAGTGATGTGTTTAGTGGTTATTTCTAAATGGACTGTTAGAATAAGTAACTTCTCCAAAAGTCCAGTTTGGAGAAGTGCTAGTTTGTGACTTTTGAATTAAATTTATTGCACTTCATTTGGATCGGCAATAAAGTGCATTTCTACCAAACACTTAGCAATACTTTATAACAACACTTCTCTAAAAAGTCCATATTGGAAAGTCCATTTCATAGATGGACTTCTATCCTAAAAGTGCTCCCAGACATGCAGATAGTTTAGAAGCTATATAGATTTGTCGAAGACTGTCCGTCCCCAGGCAAACAAGCATTTAGACAGAATAGGTATCACATCCAAAAAAGATGAACACACTAAGTGCATTCTCCTTGCTCACTGACTTTTCAAATTGCAGATAACACGCTATAGAAAATTAAATTTCGAAACCATTTAGACAGAATAGATATCAAATCCACAAGGCAAGAGTTAAAGAGGTAGGATCATAGAAGGTACGCAAAACCCATTTTCTATAATGTCTAACAACAAAAGCCAGTACAGAGGAAAGAGGAGTAGAAAAAAAGAACGCAACAAATTCATGTGATCTATATTATTAATCCTACTTACAATGAGTCATTAATATACAAATTCAACATTGAAAAGCCAAAGCTAACAAGGCATGACATGAGAATTCAATTAAATTAGTAGAGTAATCCACTAGTATATGACATATCAACTATAAATAGAACATATATCTATTTAGAAACAAAGTTTGAGAAGGTAATTGAAGAGTCATGACAAAAAGCCTACACACTTGAAATAAAGATATTGACAAATAACACAAAGATGACACGTGCTGGCAAATATACAAGGTACACAGTGACGCATGAGGGCAACTATACAAAGTACACGCCCTCTCCTTAAGTGCAATGCACTTCTCCAGGTTAAGCTGTAAAGAAGTTTGAATTAAATTTATACCCCGTTTAAGATTGATTGAGAAACTTTTTCATACTTATATAATTAAAAAAAAATTAAAAAAAGTTAACAGATATACTAATTATTTAAGAAATATGCATAGGAGACAGAAAAAAGATGGCAAAAGGAACCAGATTCTTAAGAAAGATTTGAAACATCAAACTAAACAATATCCTCAAATGCCAGTCTGTTGTGGGTAGCAAAATCTCGTGTTAGTAATTATTATATTAGAAAAACAAAATGTGACAATTTAATTTGCCAAATATTCCCAATGTACAAGAACACATGTGCTAAAGTTGTGCTTATAATTAGAAACATAATGCATTTAAGTAACTTGTGTTTATCCCAAATCAGATAGGATTGTAACAGTTAATAACCAAACTTAAGACAAGACGTGGAAAATTTATTTCTGAAGTACACAAACCATTAAATAAGTTCACCCAATTACAGCTGCTGTGAAAACATTTACCTTTCAGTTTTACCAAATCCAAATCGTGCACCAAAGTAGAATGAAACAGAGAGCAGCCACGAGTCACTGTGAACTGCAACAAGAGATAACCAGTCCTTTACTTTCATCCCATCTCTGGCAAAATTTATTCCAAGTACTGGCTCAGGCAGTTCGGGAACCTCCTCAACAGGCAAGTTGACTTCCCATGTCTCATTTGGAAGCCCATATAAACAGAGGTTGTCCTTTTCTGCAGGACATCAATGAATGGAGAAACAAATACTGAGCTCCGTACATTTTATTTAAATTCATATGCCAGAACATGTACAGCATATTAACCATGAAATCACAGAAAAGCCAACAAGGTAACAGATAATTAAGAATCTTTTTATGTATCATAAAAAGTCATTATCAGGATAAAGTTTAGACTTTCAAGAAAATGAGCCAGTAAGATGATAAAATGCCACCAAAGGCCATATTTTCCAAAACCGAAATACAGTTATTTGTTCATGCAATAGGCTATCAAAAACAATGACAAATATAATACTGAATTTTTCTTTGAAAAATCAACAAGTCCATATTTATTGTTTACTCTTGGCATAGAAATAAAGAATGTTAAGATCCATAGCTGCTGTCAGCAGTAATACAAACAAATTAAAATGATGGAACATATAATGACGAAAAAACATAGAAACAGAACATAAATTTGCATACAGCAAATAAGTAACAGAAAGTGAGTGAATGGGAAACAAAACACGGATACCACCATAAGATTATGGTGACATTTGATAATGGCAACCAACAAATTCAAAATAACCGCTGTCTCCTACATCTAGCAGAAACATGTCTCCAGCTGCTGATTAATTGACCTTCCACCAACAAACACCTCTACTCATCCCTTGTCTAGTTTTGGATAACACAAGACCGAGGATCGCAGGAAAATCAAAGTCCTGCCACGAATTACAGGCTTAGAACGAAGAAACATAGAGCAGCTTACTGCTTTAACGTTAACAGCTTAATATTGCGCCATAATGCTCCATACATATATCATCTAACGTTTGTGGTATTGTACTGTCAATATTGTCCCTTTCTTGAGATATGCCATTTTGCCTTTACAAGGACCGCGAAATCACCAGTTTGCGAGTTTATCCAATGTTTACAGAAAAAGAGTGGCGTTTTCAAATCTTCTGCTGCCACGCCAGCATATTAGGTTAAGGTTTATTTCTGACAACAAAGATGGTGGCTGCTGGATCATGACTCCCCATGATACAGATGTAAAGATATTTCAGATAAATGAGACCGACCATCAAGCAATGCCTGGTTAAGGTAACAAAATAATATGGTACACACTACATGCAATCAGGTACGAGTATTTCATATTTTTCATGCACCAAATTTTAAAATTACTTCTTATTTGAAAAACACCACAAACACCTCGTTACCTACCAGCATAAATTGTGGACTTGACCCAATTACCTCGCCTAGATCGCTGTGAAACTCACATGGTTACCTTTAGCATACAAACAAGATCTCAGCCCTCGGGAATTAAATGGCAATCCAATTAAAAAGCAAAGTACTAAAGAAAGTACTAAAGAAAACTTTGTGGGCCCTCAGCGATGAGACACTCACTCCTCAGCAACAAAAAGTAAATGAAATTTCACTTCAACAAGAAAGAACTCTGATTTAACGGCTGAGCAAAGCAAAACTTTCAATAGCACTCAAAAGAATCACTTGTTCAACAGGCCTCAAGGATTTATCACACTTCTAAAAGAAGTGAGCAGACAGACACAACAGTCCAGCACATTCTGCAAAAGAATTTCTTGTCAGCATTATGAAAGACAAATGAAAACAAGCAAACCTAGATGAAAGCTAACTCAAAAAAGGCACTGTAATCACATACGCATATATATGTTAGGTGTCCACCTATGGTATATAGAAGCCAAATGGGAAATTATACTAAACACATAAAACTACTATTCCAAACCACAGCATAGTAAAAAAAAAACATAAATTTACCAATTAATTCTGCCGTTAAATGTTCTTTATTGACAACTCTTCTCGAATATAAAACGAGTAAGCAGCAGACAAAATTACAGACATGCGTAAATCTCAACCGTCAAGCCTCATAATTAAGACGCACCAAGATTACAAAAGAAAACAGATAAACTCACCTGGATCACAATGCTGGTAAAATCTTTCGGACTCTGCAACCACCAGAATAAAATACAATTAGAATAAATTTCCCTTGAGTTCCACTAAGCAACCAAAGTTATCCAACAACCCCTGAATTCCACTAAGCAGCCAAAGTAATCCAACAGAACTTCTTATACATACACAGACAGGGCACAAATAAATGTAACCACAACCGCACACCAGTACAAACACGAAATTCAAGAAAACACAAATCTCACAACAAAATTAGAAACGCACCTACTATACAAGATAAATAAACACATGCATAGAGTTTATTATTTTTTCAATAAGAAACTTCTATATGAGAAATGGATAAATAAACGGAAAAAAAAAAAAAACATACCAGTGGTGAGAGCTTTGAGGAGGCCAGCTCTACGGCCTTTGAAATCGTTGAAGACTTCCTCCACAGTTCTCGGTATCGGGTGCGGAGTTCCCTCCATTTCCAATCTTTTCAACACCAATTCAGCAAAACCCACGAAAGTACCCCAATATTTCAACGGTTCACACCAAACAGGGATTGACGGAATTAGGGTTTTATTCAAGAGCTACGGTTTCTTCCCAGGATTCCGCAAATAATCTTTAAAATTAACATGCATAACAAGAAATTCAAATATGAGTTGAGTCTTGTTTTATGCCTTTTGAATATGTAGGAGTGGAGAAAAGAAACAAGAAAATCTCAGGAGAGATAGCTAAAATGGAGTAGGGTGTAGGGGGAGAGAGAGGGGGAGAGAGGGGGTAACGGCGTTAATGAAAGTGGGTAAATGACCGAATGAGGGCTAATCCAAAAAAAGAAAATCTATAATTTTTTTTTTTTTTTTTTTTTGAGGAATATAATTTTACATTCTTACTTACTATGAGTAGAGCTAACAACTAGAAGTGACAATGGCGGATCGTGCCCAAAAATATGATTCAACTCGGTCAGTGTGTGCATTTTGAAACCAAGTAGGTTTAAAAATTTTGAACCTAGAAAATCATGGTCCAAAGACGGACTGAACCTTGGGTCGGTTGGACAGTCATGAGACCACATCAATTTTGCCACTCAAGTCAAACTAGAGTTGTCGATGGGTGGTCGGGCAAGTCGGCTTGAACAGTCGGGCTTTTGTGAAATTTTGGGGAGTCGTAGGTCCAATTTTGGTCGAGCCACGAAATTGCCTAGCTCATCCATGCATACATTCTATGCGAAATTTTGTCGCCCAGAAAAAGTCATACTAAAAAGCTATGATCTAGTCCAACCCAAACCTCCGGCCGATTGGACCATCCCATTGCATCGCACCGAATTTTGCCATCTCAAGTCAAAACTAGTCCGGCGGTTATAGGGCCGAGTTGTGCTTTATTGTAAGCCCGAAAGAGCCAAACCTATTCGCCCCAGCCCATCATGCCCGAAATCTCAATCGACTCCACTTTTTATGTGTATTTTCATGGGATATGTCGGGTTTAGGCCTCCAAATGGTGACTCGATTAATTTTTTGGCCACCCGACCAATTCGACCCCATTTCTCTTTGGCCCGACTCGACCCTTTTGAGTTTTGATAGCTCTAACTATGATATTTGGATTATTCTTTTGGCGGGGAATGAATTCTGTTGGATGGGCAATTTTCGTCTTTTTCTTTGACACGTGGTGACATAATATTGGCTGATAAATGAATTGATGTGGGTCAGATATGATGCCAACTTTCTTTCTTTTTTTTCTTTTCAAAAAGTAATTTATTTTGTGTTTCAGCCCCCCAAAAAAAACGTAGAAAGTAGAAACTGAATGGAATTATAAAATTCTCAAAAAAAAAAAAAAAATGGAATTATAAAGATTGGTTAAATCCGTGGATGGCATTCTCTAACTTTTAGTTTAATTTATATTTTTAAAAGTAGTTTTTATTTTGTGTTTTGAAAAAACTTTTAGTTTAAATTATACTTTAGTTTGTAGACATGCTAATATATGAGTTAAAAATGAATTTATCTAAAAATATCTTAATTTAGAAAATGGAGATTAATTTTGAATAGACAAAATACTAAAATTTGAAGCATAAAAAAATGGTAAAAGGTAATTTTTTATGGATTTATGGAGTTATGGTAATCTACCTACCTAAAGTCAATGGTGGATATAGTGCTGCGCCAACCTATGTCCTGGCCCAATCCATTTTTTTCGGAAAAAAAATAAAAATAGTGAGAAATTTAGAAAAAAAATAGTTATAATTTGTATTATTTTTTTTTTGGATTTTCTATTAGGTCCACCTCATTTTCACATCGATTCACACCCTACTTAAAGTATTTTGGCTTCACGTCATTGCCTTAACGGTGGGGTCATGTGTGAAAGTGACAAAATTTGGCAGACATGAGTACTTTGTTATCTCCATTTTATTATTATTTATTTGACAATCAAGAAATTTTAATATAGGATGATTAGATATCATGAATTTCTCAATGTTTTTTGTCTGCCTTTTCTTTTCTTTTTTGTGGTATGTATAGTAAACTTGTATAAATATAATTATGGACAAATTAGTAATTTTTATTATAAATAAAAATTTATGGTTTTGATCGGGATTAATAGATTAATTTAATAATTTTAATAAATTAATAAAATAATATTTTTATAAAGAATTATGTAACTACATGATCTCATTCATATTACAACGGCAAAATTATAATTTTAGTCTTTTGATTATAGCGGGGTTTGCATTGTTGGTCCAGTCAAAACCACGAGTTATATAAAAATTACTTAATTTAAAAAAAAATAGCGATTTCAATCCCCAAATCAACAAAACTGAAAAATTGGCGGGAAAAATCTTTGTGTGCTCCAGGCTAGCCAATATCCCAGATGTAGTGCCTATGTGGATATTGACATTAGGCAATGTAAATGGAGAATCTACGCTTCATACGCCATGTCATTTAAAGACCGAAAAAATATATAGAAAACACAATAATTTATATTAAAAAAAACTTTTAAATTATTTAATAGTATAATTCAATTAAATTTTTTATTTTTAAAAATTAAATAATAAGTTATTAGGTGGAAATCAACAACATTGTTTTGTAAGATGAATTAAAAATAATATAAATACTTTTTTATTCTTAATTATTTTATTTTTACTGAGAAATAAAACAAGAGTAATATTAAATATCTTCTTTAATTCATTGTTCGCGCATTTAGTTTTCATTCTTTCTTTTTTCCTTTTTTTTCTGTTTTATTTTTTCCCTCTTCTCCATTATTCTTTTGCTTCTTCTAGGGATCAATGTTTTTAAATCCGAAGGACATCGAATCGGATTACTAACTGGGCCATTGGGTGGGTCACCGGTTCAACCGGTCTAACCGTTCTTAAAAAACCGGTTGACCCGTACATACGTATATATATGTGTACACATGTACAAGATAAATACAATTATTTTTTTTGAGAAGAAGATAAATATAATTATAAATGTTAAAAAAACTAATAAATGCAAATACAAATAAAAGCTAAATTAAAAAATTAAATATCCAAATATGTGTGTAAATCGAATATACGGAGAAATTATATGCCAATTTACTAAACATATTTCCTTCAACTTTTGAAATAAAACAAAAACAATATATTTACTAAAAAAACCAAAAAAAGGATTTTTTTGCCTTTAAACCGGGTTAATTGGGTCACCGGTTTCCGATTTTTTCATCGGGTTTTACCGGGTGGCAACGGTTTTTTAGCCACCCGGATTTACCACAAAACCGGACCAGACATGTGACTGGTTCCCGGTTAAACCGGTCGAACCGGCCGGTCCGGCCCGATTTTAAAAACATTGCTAGGGATGGCAATGGGCGGGCGGAAATGGGTATGCCTAGAACGGGGTGGGACGGGGGGCGACCCTTTCGCCCTTGATTTTGAATTAAATTAAAAATAAAAAAAATATGAAAAAAATATACATTTATAAAATATTATTTACAAAATCTATTATTATCAATTTATAAATATTAAATATAATATAAGAATACATAAAAATTATATTATAATATGTATTATATATGTAAAATATATATTAAAAAATATTTTTAACTTAAAATTATAGGGGGGGGGCGGGTACCCGCAGGCGAAAAGTGAGACCGGACCCGCCCCGCCCAGTGCACGGGTCGGGGCAACCCAAACGGGGAGGGCGGTCATGGGGTACACCCACTGGTCGGGTCAAAATTGTCATCCCTAGCTTCTTCATATCCAATGAGAACTAAGGGTGGCCAATGGCGGAGCCATGTGATCTTAACATGGTAGCTCGATACATTAAAATAGTGTGGGCCCGGGGCCGAATAGAAAATCCGAAAAAGAAATAACACAAATTATAATTATTTTTTCGAAAATAGAAAAAAGGGTTGGGCTAGGGCCCAGGTTGGCCCAACCCTAGATCCGCCAATGGGGATGGCCAAATGAATCTGGATTCAGGTTCTAAACTGGAACCAGAACTATTGATTGGAACCCAGTTTCAAAATCGAACCAGAACCGTTGACATGCTTTGTTTGCTTCATAGTAAAACCCCCAACGACGAGTATTTGAATCAGATTTTCAAGAACTATCACATTGAATTAATATTGAGCATGAATAAGAACCTGAAACAAAACTACCCATAAAATTGTCAATCAAGACACATTGCAAACCACACCATCGACATCAAAACTGACTAACCAATGACCATAATGATCGACCACAAAATGATATACAATCACGAACCGGCTATAGTTGTCGCGCTATCTGCAAACATAAAATTGAGCTATAAAACCATCACATACTCGACTACAGTACAACAAATAACCCAAAACCAGAAATACCATTTTCATATTATCAAAATCCAAACTGTTAAATGTGCTATAATTTTAAAGTTTACACGTTACCCATTCCATAATACAACCTAAATTACATTTTGCGCAATTAAGCAATGACAAAAATAACAAAATGATAGGAGTATTCATAGGGTAGTATTATCGAACAAGTTATTTGCACTAAAAAATTTACATTTGAAAGAGTAATTAAAAGCCAAACATTGACGTAATTGAGAAGATATGGTAAAGTAAATAGTTGCCAACGGTGTGAGCTAATTGTTGGCAGGTTCGACGTAAGAGTTTCAAAATTTGATTCTATAATGTCTTAAAAAATTATTGGCAACAATTTCAAAAGAAGAAAAGATGAAGAAGAGATGGTTACCTTGGAGAGGCCTATTGATTTATCGTAGAGATCAATCAGTGCAGTAGGGCTGGTGGTCATAGTGGAGGGTCGTCGGAAAACGAGAAAAGAATGGAGTAAGGAGTCGGAGGGACCACCTTCTTTTTTGTCGGATCTCCGATGAATGAGCACGGAAATTTGATTTTTGGGTCATTTTCATATCAAAGGGGTATGTTGGTTCTTTCATAGGGGTGTGGTGGTATAACTAAAAGGATTTAGGTTGGATGTTATTTAAAAAAAATGCTCTTAAGGTGATATTTATTCAAATTTCCCTAGTGTTTTTGTGGTACAATTCGGTTTTCCATCGAAGTGGCGCAACCCTAGATGCGACATATGAAGTGTAAGATTTTTAATTACATATGTTGGAAAAGCGATGGTGTATACCGAATGGCCCAGAAAATCGCGAGAATAACAGAAAGTCGAGGCAAGAGTTGGACTCTTTGTCTTTAAGACGAGATTGCCCCGCTCACGGTGTTAACGGAGCGGCAATCGCCTCCCAAGATACAACGACTTACGTCTTGTGATAGCAACACTTCAAATCACAAGACACTTCGAACTTTTAGTGTTTTTGAACTCTCAAGACTTTTTTTATCGATCTATGTGAATTTGAAATTTTCGATCACGAGAAATGATTATGGGGCTAGTTTATATAGAGCTCCTGGTGCCTCTTGATGGGTGCAACCCCTGGTTCGGATCGATCTTGACCATCGATCGCGCCTGTGGTTAAAATTGCGATCGATGGTCCTGATCGATCTTATCTGCGAAGGAACAAACCCTTTGGCATACACACTCGCACACTAGGACGAGACGCGTCGATCCGCGGTGCCTTGTCGTGACAGACGCATCCGAGCGCCACGTGTCGCCACTCATACGATTCGCCAAATCATCGCCACCCGAGCCGCCTCCGCCACGTCACCGAGCCACCGGATGAACCCTGGTTCGATTTTCCAAAACTTTAAGGCTCCTCAAAGCTCCTCGCATGACGATGCGACGTGCGAAGTGCAAAGTGCACCTAAGCGCCCAATGCGACTATGTGCAACGTCGCGGGGCAGGCCCGGCTACGGCTCGGCTCGGATGGTGCTCCGCACCGTCTCGGTGCGCGTTTTGAGCTAGCCAAAGGCTAGTCAAAATTGACTTGGTCCACTAGGGTGTACCATAAGAGTCCCACTTGATTACTCCTTATTAGTGGTGAAACTCTTTATTAACTAGTCAAACATTTAATATGTTTCCTATGTGGGATATGGCTTTCCATATTCCCACCCTTTTATATTCCATATATAAAAGCATTTTAAGTGGCCAACTTTATGCATTTATTTCTCATTCACCCGAAATTGGTTTTGAGAAACTCAAAATGCTAAACTCATCTACGCGGCGTAGATGACGTTTATCTCATTTATTTCATACTTTGAATAAATGACCCCACTTAAATAATTGGTCGAAATCGGGTCAAAACCCAATTTAATAAACCAATTCCAACAATCCCCACATGAATGAAAATAAATGTATATGAGAATGCGGGTGACACTAAGAGAGTTCAAACGGAAAGCTATTGCATCGGGAGATGTAGCTTGTGACTTTGAACCTTCCTTAGTGGAATACTATCAGTTTACTAGGTTGTGCACAAATGACGCGATGTCTTGAATCGTTCATTTGTTTATGTAAACCAAAACAACAAAGATCCACACAATATCTTTCCTAACACCATTTGGTTCTCACGGTTGTGTCCATTTTGGCCCTGGACACCATCTTGGATTCATAAGTGTTTCGTTGAAGCGGCCCGTCTTCACACTTATATAGGTGATCTCCTATTAAGAGTATCTGCCATACTCCACTTCTTTAAAGTATAGGAATCATTAAAAGTTTATAACTTAACCTCACCACATTCAAAGCAGGTTTTCTTCACTTGGGACAGGAATGAGTCGTAATATGCTCAGTGTTTTCGAATATTCATAACTTAGTTGTCCCATTGAACCAAGGTCTTGGGATCTCCAATTCACAAGGTTGGGTTAGTTATGAACACTCTTATTTTGTGGATTTTAAGTCCATTCCTTTCGATAAGCGGTATACTTGATCTCTATTCAAACCTTTAGTTAACGGATCAAGCAGGTTTTCTTTTGATTTCACGTAATCGATTGTAATAACCCCATTTGAGATCAACTGACTGGACGGTGTTATGTCTTCGACGATATGTCGAGACTTACCGTTGTACATACTATTTTGAGCCCTTCCTATAGCCGACCGACTATCACAATGTATCATGATTGCCACCGACCGACTTAGCCGCCAATGAGGAATATCCTCTAAAAAGTTGTGAAGCCATTTCGCTTCTTCACCGACTTTATCCAATGCTATAAACTCGATTCCATCGTGGATCGAGCTATACAAGTTTGTTTAGAGGATTTCCATGACACCGCTCCACCACCAATGGTAAAAACATAACCACTAGTGGACTTGGAGTCTTTTGAGTCGATATCTAATTAGCATCATCAGTATCCTTCTAATACAATTTGGATATCTCGAGTAATGTAATCCATAATTCATGGTGAGTCTTAGATATCTAAGAACCCTTATCAATGCCTTCCAATGGTCATTTCAGGATTACTCGTAAATCTACTCGGTTTGTTAATGCGTAGTCAATATCCGAACGTGTGCGTTTGTTACATACATTAGGCGCAATGATCCGAGAATATTCTAGTTGAGATACGAGGCTCACCTTGATTTTTAGCTAAGTGTAAGCTTAAATCAACAGTGTTTTTATGCCGGGAGGACTATCATAAGCATTGAACATTCAATACTATCTCAATATAATGAGATTGTGATAAAACAAGTCCATCGATGTTTTAGAGATCTTAATTCCCGAATAACATCTGCTATACCCATATATTTCATATCAAAATGTTTGATTAACATTTTCTTAGAATTCATGATTACTTCATGATTACTACCCATAATTAACATGTCGTCAACATAAAGACAGACAATTACATAAGCATTAGGTGTGTCCTTAATGTAAACACATTTATCACACTCGTTAATTTTGAAACCATTTGACAAAGATAGTTACTGTCAAATTTTTCGTGCCATTGTTTCGGAGCTTGCTTAAGGCCATACAATGACTTAACGAGTTTGCACACTTTCTTCTTTCGTCGGGAGCAACAAACCCCCGGGTTGTTCCATGTAGATTTCTCTTCTAATTCACCATTTAGAAAAGCCGTTTTCACATCCATTTGGTGTATCTCGAGGTTATGCAATGCTTTGCAATAGCAATGAGAACTCTAATAGATGTGATTCTTCTGGTGAATACGTATCAAAGAAATCAAGGCCTTCTCTTTGTTTAAATCCCTTAGCTACTAACCTGGCCTTGTACTTATCAATAGTTCCATCACTTTATATTCCCTTTTAAGGATCCACTTGCATCCTAAAGGTTTATTTTCGGTGGGAGATCTACCAACTCCCAAGTATGATTTTGCATAATGGAATCTATCTCACTGTTAATAGCTTATTTCGAATGGAGCTTCGGGATGAACAATGCTTCACCAATTGTCCTTGGTTCATTTTCTAATACATAAGTTAGAAAAACGGACCAAAAGACTTAGTTGTTTTGGCCCTTTTTCTTTGCGTCTTGGTTCTTCATCACTTTGATGATCACCATCGGCAGTATCACGTGTTCTTTTGCTAGAACTAGCTTCTTTCCTTTCTTGACAAGGAAACACGTCTTCAAAAAATACAACATTCCTTGACTCAATAATTGTACCTTCTTGTACATTTGGAATTCTTTGATTTGTGCACTAAAAATCGATATGCACTCTTTGTTATTTGCATATCCAATGAAAATGCAATCGATTGTTTTATGCCCTATCTTGACTTGTTTTAGCTTAGGTATTTCTACTTTAGCCAAACACCCCCACACTTTCGGTATTTATATGAAGGTTTTCGACCTTTCCATAACTCATGCGGAGTTTTATCTTTATTTTTGTGTGGTATTTTATTAAGAATGTGGTTAGCCGAGAGAATTGCTTTCCCCCACAAATTCGAGGTAAACCAGAATTTATCAACAAAGCATTCATCATTTCTTTTAGAGTTCGGTTTTTGCGTTGCTCAAAGAACACCGTTTGATTGTGGTGAATAAGAGTCGTCGTTTGATGAATAATACCGAGAATCCGAGCAAAATTCATCAAAAGGAGCTCCATATTCTCCACCTCTATCACCGTTTAATTCGTTTGCTTAGTTGATTTTCAACCTCATTCTTATAGCTTTTAAAAGCTTCTAAGGCCTCATCTCTACTTCTTAAAAGATATACATAACAATATTTTGTGCAATCATCGATAAAAGTAATAAAATACTTTTCCCACCTCTAGTTTGCACAAACTTTAATCACATATATCACTTTGTGAATTAACTCTAGAGGTTCTGTTTCTCTTTCCACCGAGTGGAATGGTGTTTTGGCCATTTTTGCCTCAACACAGATTTCACACTTGTGATGTGAATCTATTTTAAAGTTAGGTAGTAATTCCAAGTTTACTAACCTTTTCAAAGTGTTACAATTCACATGTACTAATCTAACATGCCATAAATTTGAACACTCAAGCAAATAAGAAGAAGCATTAATTTTATTGCTTTCAAAGTTTGGAGTACATTCATTACATTCATCTTGAAGTCCATTATCTAAGTACCCTTCCCTATGAACTGTCCATTTTTCATAAGTACAAACTTTTGAGCCTCAAATACTAATCTAAACCCCGCTTAACCAACAACGATCCCGACACTAAGTTCTTAGAATGTCCGGAACATGAAGGACATCAACGAGGGACTCCTCCTTGCTCGAGGTCATCTTCAAGACCACCTTGTCGAGACCGACAATTTCAGACGTTGCATGATTCCCCATGTATAGCTTCCTTCCGTTGATAGGAGTATACGTTGAGAACATGTCTTTGTGGAGCATATGTGGCGTAAAGACTGTGTCTACCCACCATTCTCTCGGGTTCTCCACCATATAGCACTTGTTATCTTCATACACAACAAAGAGAGATCAAGCTCGGACATATCAATTGGTCGATTTGTCCTCGGTCACATGCACCTGGTTCCGATTGGCCTTTTTAGGAAGCGACAATCTTTAGCCTTGTGATTCGGCTTTCCACGAGTTGAAGCGATTCCCTTTGGACTTTTTAGCCTTCCCCTGCTTTTGATTATTCCCGGTGCTTTCTCTTCTTTCTAAAGACTAGGCTCCACCAAGTTTGCCTTTGCCTCCATAGGAAGCTTGCCGACTTAATCTCAAACTTGCGATTGTCTTCTTCAATTCGCAATCCGACAATTAAGTCTTCAAGTCCTATCTCCTTCCACTTATGCTTGGGTAATTTTTAAAATCCTTCCACAGAGGCGGTAGCTTCTCGATTATAAGAAACTACTTGAAAGGATTCACTCACCACCATACCTTCCGCAATTATATCATGCAATTAATCGGATCTCTTGAACCTGGTGATCACCGCCTGGTGTCAACCATCTTGAACTCAAGGAATTTGCCGACAACAAATTTCTTTGTGCAAGATCTTCCGTTTTATACTTATTCTCTAAAGAGCTCCATAGCTCTTTAGCGATCTTTACGAACAATACACATTGTACAATGTGTTGTCCGATCCGTTGATTATGTAATTCCGGCACAGAAGTCGCTTTGACTCAAGCATCGAACGCCATCCTTTTCTCTTTATCGTCTCTCTTCCCCCACAATTGGGGCATCCTCCGTAAGGAAACGAGTAAGGTTGAGTCGTAAGATAGAACAACATTTTCGTTGCCATCTTTTGAAGTCTAAACCCCCAAACTTCTTGGGTTTCTCTCCGGTCTTTAGTCTTTGGTGTTGAACCGAAGACGTCGAAGCCATTTGATATACACGAAAATCTCGTCTTAAAATGTTGGAAAAGCGATGGTGTATACCGAATGGCCACAGAAAATCGAGCGAAATGAGAAAGTCGAGGCAAAGAGTTGGACTCTTTGTCTTTAAGACGAGATTGCCCGCTCACGGTGTTAACGAAAGCGCAATCGCCTCCCAAGATCAACGACTTACGTCTTGTGATAGCAACACTACAAATCACAAGACACTTCGAACTTTTAGTGTTTTTGAACTCTCAAGACTTTTTTTTATGCGATGCTATGTGAATATCGAAATTTTCGATGCGAGAAATGATTAAGGGGGCTAGTTTATATAGAGCTCCTGGTGCCTCTTCAGAGGGGTGCAACCCCTGGTTCGGATCGATCTTGACCATCGATCGCGCCCGTGGTTAACGGCTGCGATCCGATGGTCCCGATCGCATGACATCTGTCTGAAGGAACAAACCCTTTGGCATACACCTCGCACACTAGAGCAGACGCGTCCGATCACGGTGCCTTGTCAAGAAAAGACGATCCAAAGCAAGCGCCACATGTCGCCACTGCACGATTCTCGCCAAATCACTACCACCCATTTTGCCATGCCACGTCACCGAGCCACGGATGAACCCTGGTTCGATTTTCCAAAACTTTAAGGCTCCTCAAAGCTCCTCGCGACGATGCGACGTGCGAAGTGCAAAGTGCACCTCGAAAGCACCCAACGCGACTATGTGCAACGTGCGCGGGCCTGGGCCCAGCTCCGGCTCTGGCTTGGACGGTGCTCGCACCGCCCTCGATGCCTTTGAGCTAGCCAAAGGCTAGTCAAAATTGACTTGGTCCACTAGGGTGTACTATAAGAGTCCCACTTGATTACTCCTTATTAGTGGTGAAACTCTTTATTAACTAGTCAAACATTTAATATGTTTCCTATGTGGGATATGGCTTTCCATATTCCCACCCTTTTATATTCCATATATAAAAGCATTTTAAGTGGCCAACTTTTTGCATTTATTTCTCATTCACCCGAAATTGGTTTTGAGAAACTCAAAATGCTAAACTCATCTACCCGCGGCGTAGATGACGTTTATCTCATTTATTTCATACTTTGAATAATGACCCCACTTAAATAATTGGTCAAAATCGGGTTAAAACCCAATTTAATAAACCAATTCCAACAATCCCCCACATGAATGAAAATAAATGTATATGAGAATGCAGACACTAAGAGAGTTCAAACGAAAGCTATTGCATCGGAGAGGTAGGTTGTGGCTTTGAACCTTCCTTAGTGGAATACTATCGGATTTACTAGGTTGCACAAATGACGCGATGTCTTGAACTGTTCGATTGCTTATGTAAACCAAAACAACAAAGATCCACACAATATATTTCCTAACACCATTTGGTTCTCACGGTTGTGGCCATTCGGTATACACCATCAGTTTTTCCAACAATTACATGACATTTGTCAATATTAAAGCTATCAAATGGTGACTGAGGCCGCCCATCGCCAAAGGGAAAAATTAACCTGGGTCGGACCATTATTTTTTGGAGTCTATCCCGATCTATATTTTTAAAATACAAGTAAATTATTTACAATCCACATGCCCGACCCAGTTCATTTGAGCCCGTGAAATAACATCCCAACCTAGTTATATTATCGGTCAATTTGACACCCTAGTCAAAATCCATGTAGGCGCTACATTAGTGATCTTGGCCAACATGAGCACATGTGGACTTACCCAGTCAATTTTTCAACTTTCGGCGAGCTTGAGACTCGAAATTATGAGAGTTTTTTTAGAAATTATGGGAGTTTTTTTGGCAAAATGTGAGTTAGATTGGACCAAAAATACAAACTCTTATAGTTATAAGACTAAAATTGAAAATTTGCCACAAATGAAAATACAATGGAGCATCGCAATAGGCATTAATGTAAAGGGAATATGGTCATTTCTACCCACGACTAAATAATATTACTCTTCTAATAAAATATTTTTTGCCCACTTTTTGATTTAAAGCGAAATACCCTTGTATTCTTTTTTCTCTATTAATTATTTACATATAAATACATGTAAAGTGGGACACTTGTCATGCATTTAATATGTATATGAATTAAAGAATACATATAGATATATATCTCAATTTTCTCCTCCTTCGTTCTCTTTCAACTTTTATTGTTCTATGCTTTAGATGACCATGAGAAATGCGATGTTTCGTTTGGTGGCACGATCGTGTAACCCTAAGTGGCATGATCATGTCAAAACAAAATTACCCATGTCTCTTTTAGGTGGCACGATCGTGCAAGATAACAATATTCATGTTCTCTTATTTCATAACGTGTATATGGTACTTTAGTATGGTTACTTTGTTTTACGGGTATTTTTTTGCTTATAAAAGTGGGTAGTAAAATGATAGACTATCCTAGGAAAAGCAAAAAAGAAAAACACCCTTAATGTAAAGAGGTAATTTTAATTTGGCCCCCAAACTATACGAGTTAGTCTACTTTGCCTACTTAACTTTGAATCGTTCTAATTTACCCCGCAACTTTATAAATTGTTGCACTTAACCTAAAATTTCCAAATTTATCCCTCAATGTTAGTGAACTGTATGTAGCTATTACATCTCGAATAATTATTAGAATATATTTTCTCTCAAAATTGATGAGTGTAAAATATACATGAATTTGAGGGTTTAAAATGATATATATTTGATGCATTTACACGCATATTCGAGTGTGTTTTGCTTGATTTTGCTTGTTGTTGGGCGTGATATCGCATACTCTTATGAATTTTGCGAAAAATGGAGCTAAATTGGATAAAAAGAGATATCACGTTGCAAAGTATAGGTCAATAGCTAATGTACGAGCAAAACTATGAAGGAGAGAAGCATGGAAAATCAAACAAAAGGAATTTTCCTTCAAAAAACGTCAAAACGCGCTACAGGTTTTTTAAAGACTTGGTAGGGTTTAGTATTTTGGCCATAACTCCTCTACAAAATTGATATTGAGGTGATTCAAGTGGCTATAGAAAGCTAAAAGACAGATCTACAACTTTCATGAAGACTCCAAGATCAAATTCCAATCGCACGACCCGAACGTGTGGGATTACACGGGCGTGCAACATAACCGGGGCTGAATTGGTCTCCGTTTCCTACTCAAACTCGCAAGTGACCTCTCCAATCATCTATAAAAGGGACCCAAGGCTATGCACGAAAATTCATCCATCAACACATCATTCCATACATCATTCCATACGACACTCTCATTCATAGACTTCTATACTTTAGTTTTTGGTATTTTTCTCTTGTTTTCAATATTGGGATTGTTTGGGTTCTTCCTCAAGTTATTTTTGCTTCTTAATCAAATAGTAAGATTTCTTCATCTCTTTTATGTGATTTTAATTGTTGGGAGATTATTATTATTGCATGATCATGTTTATGATTGTTTTCTTTTCTTCAATTGAGATTATGATCCCATCCCCAAACATGAACTAATTTCTTGTTCAGGATTATGATGATTTGATTCAAACAAACAAGCATGCGTATTGACTAATTGATCCGCTTTCTGAATAAATTGTTTTATTTGATAATTGATTGTCCGATCAACTTTTGATTGTTTTGGGGAATACTTGAGATCGAGAGAAGATATTATTCTGGACTAAATTTATTCGGGGTTAAATATGAATCGAAATGTATTATCTAACCCTATGTTTAATGAAAATAGCAAACTATGTTGGGATAGCCCTAATCTGTGAATACGAAAGTTATCGACCTAGGCATGTTTGTTATATTTGTTAACCGCATGATCAATTAATTGATATTCTCGCTTGTAAGTTTGATGAGATGAATCCATAATCCTGACTTTCTTTCATATCTTTTTCTCAAAGTTTAATCCGCTTAGTTTTAATTGCGTCTTTTCAATTATTTTCTTTTAGTTTAAATAAAACCAACAAATCCGGTTAGAGTGTTTAGGATTTATTTCTGTTTATTGTGATACATAATAATTATTTTTCACGGCTAAGTCTTCCTCGAGAGACGACTTGTGGTTAACTTGCTACCCTACAATTGATCTCGTTCTCTTGCGAGGATTGCTAGATTTATTATAGGTGTTTAGCGGTCGAACAAAAATCTCCCCATCGTTAGTCATATAGTCATTATAGAAATAATATAAATAATAGTAAATTTCATTAATAAATCTCGACTATGATACTATTTTTAAATCACAAAATAAAATAACCACAAATATTTAGGGATAAATTTGGAAATTAAAGGCCAAGTACAATAATTTACAAAGTTGATGGGGTAAGTAGAATAATTCAAAGTTAGATGGACAAAGTCGAAAAACTCGGATAGTGAGGGTAAATTAAGATAAACCCTAATGTAAATGCCCACGGCTGTCGGCCAAGTGTAATTAACTCACATTTCAGCAGAAGCGGCTGCAACCCAGCTCCAACTTTCCCCACCATCACCACCCCCACAGACTCCGCCGCCGCAGCGCGACCGTTAGCGCCGCTTCCCACTGAAAGGTGAGTTAATTACACCATCCTTCTTCTCAGGGCTTTTGTATTCAGGTTAATTTATGAATCCCTTACCCCAACCAGTTCTATGTGTATTTTGAAATTAAATAGATTCAAAGTATCAATCCACGAAATAATCGATATGCTCTGAAAGCTCGTTTCAGGAATTGAGTCATCTACTATAATTTAGTCTTCGTATCAGATATTATGCTACACTCAAGTTTCTAATTGTCCCCTTTCCTAAACCACTCAAAAAAACTATGTTAGCTGCTAAAATCCTCCCTTTCACATCCCCTCACTCCAAACTCCTCGAGAAATCTAATGATTTTGCTCCATCATTCCAAAACATTGTTCCAGTCGTCAAATTCAAGCGTAATAGCAAAATCACATGCCTTAAATCATCTCTACAGTCAAAATATCCCCAGAAATTGATAATGATTCACCCCCCGCACAAACCCGCGTCAAGATTCTATCCGAAGCATTGCCCTTTATTCAAAAATTTCGTGGCAAAACAATTGTCGTTAAATACGGGGGAGCAGCAATGAAATCCGAGGCCCTCCAGGCATCCGTCATTGCCGATATCGTACTTTTTGCCTGTGTTGGCCTTCGTATCAAATTCGTGCACGGTGGTGGCCCTGAGATCAACCAGTGGCTCGGCAGACAAAATATCGAGCCAAACTTCCTCAACGGGCTCCGAGTCACCGACGCGTCGACCATGGAAATCGTGTCGATGGTTTTAGTCGGTAAAGTGAATAAACATCTCGTCGCCCTGATCAACAAGGCCGGCGCAACTGCGGTCGGGCTATCGGGAATCGATGGCCGCCTTTTGATCGCTCGGCCCTCTCTCCGAACTCCTCACAGCTCGGGTTTGTTGGGGACATTGCCAGTGTGGACCCCACGATAATCCGCCCACTGATAGATAACAACCATATACCCGTGATCGCCTCTGTTGCTGCTGATTTGAACGGACAACCCTATAACATTAATGCGGACACTGCAGCCGCGAGCTGGCGGCGTTGGGGGCGCGGAGAAGTTGATACTGTTGACGGATGTGGCGGGGATATTAGAGAACCGGGAAGATCCCGGGAGCTTGGTGAAGCAAATCGACATTAAAGGGGTGAAGAAGATGATTGAAGACGGAAAAGTTGCCGGTGGGATGATTCGAAGGTCAGTTGCTGCATTAGGTCTCTGGCTCAAGGGGTTAGGACAACGAGTATTATAGATGGGCGGTTGAAGCATTCTCTACTTCTTGAGATTCTCACTGATGAAGGAGCTGGAACAATGATAACTGGATAACTAATGCTGGTAAAACAACTATGCAGCTCTTCTTTTTGATAATTTTTCGTTTTCATTTTTGTTTTTGGGATGGATATGTTTGAATTGACGTTTATATTTGGATTACTTGTCAAGTTGCCAAAAGAAAAATTAGTGCTTTGTAGGTTGTTTGGCTTAGGTTATAAACTCCTTAAAACATGTTATATAAAGTGTAATTGCAAAAAAATTCGGAGATGAGCTCATAAGCTCCCAAGCTAATATGTTAAGATTTTAATTTAAAGCTCCTTGTGAAAAAGTACGGAGAACCTAAAATATTTTATAAAATCACCAACTCCTTTGATTTAACCAATGTTGTAAAAAGCGCTAGGCGGCAGGCTGGGGTCTAGCGCCTAGGCGGAACTGGGCGAGATTAGACGGGCCTAATCGGAAAAAAATTGTAGGCGGGCAAGGGGGTCTAGCGCTTAGGCGGGATTGGGGCTAGGCGTGGATTTTTACAATAGAGGATTTAACCTAAAATTACATTACTATCATTATTTACACTGTATAAGCTCCAAAATATCTTACCAAATGTAGGAGCTTAATATATGTTTTTAAAGTTAACCAAACAGGCAAACACATTCTTCATCTTAATCTCACGAAAGGCTATCATCTATAATGCTCAAACTCTTCATTTCGGCCAACGTACCCTTGTCGACACGACACAATACGGGACATGTGTCAGATGCTCCAAAAAATCCGGACACTCCGCTTTCATACTACGAAGTACTAATCAGTAAAGCACATGAAAGCTTGTTTTCTTTTATCGCATCACTTTTCAAGTTTTAATTATTTTGTTCAAATTAATGTAAATGTTGTATTAAAAAGTGTAATATTTTTGTAATATATATCTAAAAATCTAAATTTGTCGGTTGTGTCCAAATTTTGGATCTTTTTAGCCATGTCCACGTATCCTAAATCTTAGCCAAAAAGGTCCAACACCCAGATATGTACCAGTGTCCAAGTCTGAGCAACATATATAGGCTATGATTATATTACTTATCATAACAAATAATATAAATAAACAATGTTGGCTTCTATCTGGCCTAAATGTAAAAATGTTAAATGAGAAGTTTTCTTTGATTTCATCTTGCCTGACTTTGTGAATTTTCACGTTATTTATTTGCTTTTATTGATTGCTCCAGATATGTTAAGTAGGTGTGTTGTTATTCACTAATACGATATGTATGTGCTGTTAAAATCCGCAGATTCCGAAAATGTGTCATTTGACATACTTATGTTTCATTCTAATTCTCTCTGTTATCATCCTTAATTGGTAAACCTTATAATAGATCTGTGATTTCGTCCTTCAGTTTCACTATCGTTTTCCAGTTATTCATAGGTTGATGTCTCTTATTCTACCTTGTAAATGACGCTAACATTTGCAAATAAACACTGTATTTATTCGTCTGTATAAAAACTTGGAATACGGGGCAGAATGTTTAGTGCTTACACTTTGTTTTCAATTTGTGGAAATTTGGTGGCGTCAAAAAGATCGTTTTTTGGTAATTTCGTGATCCCAAATTAATCAAGATTAGGAACTTTAATATTTAGGTATTTATTTGGTTCAGGTTACTATGCTGGTTAGCCGTTAGCCGACCCCATAGCGGGATAAGACTTAGTTTGTTGTTGTTGTAGGTTACTGTGCTGGTTGGTTGGAGAGGAGAGAAGAAGGGCCAATTTTTTGTCTGGCTATTTGTAATATTTAGAAAAATTGAGGGATGTAATCGTAAAATATTTAATGATGTCAGAAAATTCTGTCAGTTCAACTACCGGTTCGGGTAAAAATGTAAGAGTGATCAATTCTCAAGGGGATTGTGTAATTTAGAAATTTCTCTGGATTTTTCGTAGTTACCCAAAATCTTATTTTTTTTTAATTTAAATTATACCTTATTCTTATTACTTCACTTTCTGAAGTTATGAGCATTGAAATTCGTAGCTATAATGTTATTGTTCTTGTGTGTTGATTTAATCTATTTGCACAATTCATCATGGTTGTTACTTGTTTATACTTATATAGGACTTAAGATCTTGCATTTTACTGAGGTGGGTAGTTTGCATTGTTGGAGTACTTTGTTATGCTTCTTTATTATCCGTTAGCCGATGTTTTCACTGATTTACTGGAAAATGAATTTCCCATGTGTTGACTCTTGGATTATGAAGAACATAGTCATATATAATTAGTTGTATAAGGAAAAGAACAGAGAAAACAACTTTTCATTTATGCTACTGAATTATTTTGGTACTGGAAAAAAATTCAGGCTGTTGATAGTCCAGGCCTCTCAAAAGTGTGCAGAAAATTACTGATATTTCTTCATAGCTTTGAGATTACTTGACACTAAGTTGTATAGCGGAATTGCATAATAGTCGAGTGGTTAAGACTCCCAAGTCTAGACAAGAGATCTAGCGGTCGATTCCCATCATTCTTCCTCTCCTAGGATATGTACTACCAATAAAAAGTTGTATAGTTCTTTCACCTTCAAAAGTATGGGGCTCACCTAATACCCGTCTGCAAAAATGTGCTATATATTTTGGTCTAGCAGTTGGGTTTTTTCTAACAATTTTAGGTATACAAAATATTTTTAGTAATTTTCCATAAATCATGGGGGTAATTTTGAAAAAATCACTGAGGTTTGGGCTCATTACAAAAAAACCAGATAAGTTTCAAAATTACAGAAACCCATTGAGGTTTGATTGTCTTCCATTTTTACATCAATGTTAGAATTGAACTGACGAAATTTGTTGATGTCATTGGATATTTTATAATTACATCCTCCAACTTTTTAAAATACTACAAATAGATCAACTTTTCGTCTTATATTTTGTAATTATATCCCTCATTTTTTTTAAATATTACAAATAGACATATGAAAAATTGGGGCTATTTGTAATATTTAGAAAAGTTAGGGATGTAACTGTAAAATAATTGTTGTCGTCGGTTAGACCAATTAACGGTTGGAGCAGAATGTAAGACAAAATGAAACGTCAAGGCGGTTTATGTAATTTTAAAATTTCTCTGTTTTTTTCGTTTTTTGTAACTACCCCAAATCTCATGGGTTTTCTTGTCATTATCCCTAAATTAAATTGTCACTCTAGCAAATGTGCTCATTGAACTAGATGGCCATGAAACTTCTTGCAACTTGTCATGTTTTTCACTCAATTTAAATCGTGTCTATCCTCTGAGCTAATTCTGATCATATATTAATAAAATTAAACCCCATAACCATCCTGGTTTTGGAAGTGATAAAAAAGGATACCTTATATCTGACAATTAAAAAATCTGAAAGGAGCCCAAAATTTAAATAAATATACACTTGAGTGGATAGTGAGGCTCTGTCCGACTAATTAGATGCTACCAAATTGTGTAGTAGTTAATTCTCTTTTGATTTTGACATGCGTCCCATTATGACATACTTAAAATTTAGCATTTTCATCGCTATGGAAAATTTAATAGCATTTGCGACGTGTATATATTATCCATACCTAAGTACCTATTTATATAGGCTCTTTTAATTCTTTTCGTAGTTATATTATAGATATTTAGGTATTGTAAAGATATAATATAGACTATGGCATAATGTTCAATTGTTCATTAATATGATGATGGGGGCACATTGCTAGGGCTTTGTCTACAATTGCAATATAACAACTATATCGAGCTTTGGGCACCTCCTTTAATTTATGCACATTTATGGCTACCTTAGCTATACCTTTTGGATATATAGCATATTTATATGAAATCAATCAATAAAATGAAAATTATATTTCACATTAATAATGATGTAAAGTAGTACTACCTTTGTCTCAATAAGATAGACAATTAAAGTATTTCACACAAATTAAAAAACACTAATTGGAATCATAATTTTTTTCCTACTTTGCCCTTGCATTAAATGAGAATATACTATTGTTGGTCTCAAACAAAGTGAATTAAATAAGAGTAGTTTAGTCTATTATTGTGTAATTAATACTCTAAATAAAGAAGCACACATATAATTTGGGACAAACGAAAAAAAAAAGGGTGGTATATCTTATTAGGGTGATGGAGTATTAACTTGTTCTGTACTCATATGATGTTTTAATTTGCTTTTACAAGCATGATGTTGAAAGAGAAATTTAGCACACCTTATGTTATTCTAACTATGACAACAACTTAACCAGGGGGCTTAGCCCACCTAGCCACCACAAATAATTGTGGGGTGGAGTCGAGAGGTTTAAATCCCTACTCCATCAAATTGTTCCTCGGGGCATATGCGGTGATGAAGATTGGAGGGTTGAACATAATTGTTCTCTTTACCTGAGAGAGGATCTTGACATCAAAGAAACCCCATCGAGAACATCTTGGCCGGTGCATGCACATCCCGCGGTTTACCTTGTTGGCAACAATGAGCGGCGAAGGCTGTTGTCCTCAGGCATAGTCGAGGCGTAAGCATGAAAGTGAGTTATCAAAAAAAAAAAAAAAAAGACAACTTGTCATTTTTAAGTTTATAAATTAAGAGATAATTTTAATTTGCTCCCCAAATTATGCGAGTTTTTCTTCTTAATTGTCTACTTAACTTTGAATTATTTTACGTTATCCCATCAACTTTGTACATTGTTGCACTTAATCTATAATTTCCAAATTTACCCCTCATCATTAGTGAATTATCTATAACTATTACATTTAGAACAACTATTCGGATCCATTTTCTTTCAAATCTCCTTGTCACCAGTCACAATACAAAGTATTTTTTTAACAGTTGGGAGTAATGGTTGGAGGGAGGAGATAAGTTTCAAAGAAACTGAAAGATATGTGATTCGAACCCTGGTTAACACCCTTATAAAGGTGAGTGATACCAATTGAGCTATACAAATTAAAGTATTAATAATAATAAACTTCATCAATAAACCTATATAGACTATGATTCCATTTTCTGTGATCACAAAACAAAATTACCATAAAGGTTAATTGGTAAATTTTGAAATTATAGGCTAAGTGCAACAATTTGCAAAGTTTAGGGGGTAAAATAGAACAATCAAAAGTTACCGAGGCAAAGTTGACAAACTCGAGATAGTTTAGGGGCGAATTAAAATTACCTCATAAATTAATGCTTTAAGACTTTTATTAAATATTTTAGAATATCTTATATATATTAAATTTGTTATAAGATATAAATTATAAATTATATTACTCATCCAAAATCCTGAAAAAAGTTAAAATATCAATGCAGCCAACAATTCAGATAATAACTGTCGCAACCTAGCTACCCTTACCAAAGAATAATGCACCTGGCCTACATAAAACGTTTTTTGAAGTTATTATTGGCTAGTTAATTGGGGTGACCTTTTTTTTTTGGTGATAGCTTATCTATTTATCAAAATAATATTAATAAATGTAATCTTTTTCTTTAAATCTTTAGCTTTTATCAATTTGACAGAATATGACTGTTTTTTCTGGTAATACGCTAAAAAGTTTAAGGTTGCGAGTGGATATGTTTTCGTTAGGAAAATTTTATTCCACTGGAGAATAGTGATAATTTTTTTTGGAAAAAGAAAAATGGATTTGAGGATTGTGATTGGATATGAGATGAAAATGTATATCTTTGAAAAATTGATTTGATATAAAAGTAGAGAAATAATGATCGGTGAGTTGGGAATATGCGAGTGATTAAATGGTAGAATTTGTAGAAAAATGTGTAATGATAATTGAAAATTTGATGGTTTTATTTTATATAGACATGATTACTGAAAGAAAAGTGAAAATGAGTTAATAAATTTAATTTTCTTTTACATTTCTTAGTCAAAAATTCTCACTAGCCAAAAATTTTCTATTTTTTTTTAAATATCCAATCACAACCTTAGGAAACACTTTAAAAATATATGCCACGATCGATAAAATTGCAAAAGTATCCTTTCTGAAAAATTACATCCTACTGGGTCGTGGCTACTGATCCATCACATGAATAAGAACATGTGACAATAACTCTAAACATTCTCATTAATGATTTTAGATGGACGAACTATAAATATTGCTTAATTATATCCGTAGTATCAAAAGATTTTTGATGGACTAACTATAAAATAAAATAAATAAATAAATAGCCAAATTAAATAATATTTAATGTAGCCCAAAATCCCAAATAATCACACAAGTTTAACAAAATACCAAGTTTAACACATTAAGGATGTGCGTGGTGGTTAAAACATATCATTTCAACCATCAAGCACATACAAATATACAATAATGATTTTCCTTAAAAGATATCATATCAACAATAATATAATCACTATACTTTCATATAACAAATTCACTATTTACTCTATCTATTACATTTTCAGTCACTAATAACATTCAATCACTAATTTACCAAACTAACTAGTAACCATCATGTATGGTAGGGATCTAATATGGAAAGTGTAACACACATGTCAATCATCCACACGATTGGAATAGGAGATGAAACACGATTTTGGAATAGAAGATCCCATCCGCACATCAACTATCATTTATTAACTTGTCCATCGCCACTTGAATCCGATCACTCAAATTTCATTTTTATTTTTCACAAACAATTTTTCCATACTAAATTTCCAAAAATAGAAATGAACGGAACGAAAACTCACTCAAAATAATAAATTAGCATTTTTGACAAGTGTAACATATTTTGGCCGTTATACCAGTTCAATTGTAAAAACAATTTCTAGGGGCTAGACAGACCATCTCGACCATCGATTCACAGTTGAATCGATCAAACCAATCGATTCGATCCAATTTTTAATACAATGGTAACACCAAGGGCGTAGTTAAGGGATCATACCGGGGCCCACCCTTTTAATTTTATTTCCTTAATTTTGTTAAGGATTTAAGAAAAAATTATATATATATTTTTATTTTCGATCGGTGCACCCTACTTTTGGAGCCTGGCTATGCCATTGGTGCGGTACCGCAATTGCGGTAATTCTCTATTGTAAAAATTCCCGCCTAGCCACGATTAATTAATCCCCGTCAGGTCTTTAGGCCTCGTTGTCCGCCTACGATAATTTTTTACGATTAAGCCCGTCTAACCCCGCCTAGAAGTCCCATCTAACTTCATTTAGGTTCTGCAAGCGCTAAGCAACGCGTCTTGCGCAAGCTAGGCCTAACGCTTTTTACAATATTGGCCGTAAATATGAAACAGGATGGATGAGTTACTTGCATTGACCTCCCATTCCAAATATATTTAATATATTTTGTCTTATTGCGATATTTCTCTCTTTTTATTTATTTTTTTTTTTCTTTTTTTTTTGAAAATGTCGATTAATGGTTTTTGTACTTGTCTCTGAGCAGTCGTCTGCAAGTCATAAATAACTCTGTAATTATTCAATCATCACATTATTATTCTCATGCCTAACACCTGACTGCACTCCGCATGTGTCGGGTGTGCGTGTGGGATTTAATTAATTACTCATATATATATATATATATATATATATATATATATAATTAAAATGCCCTAATTAATCACATTTCATTTTTTTCCAAGTTTTTTTCCTTTTAACTTCATGTTTCCCATCTTTTAATTATATGTTTAGAGTAGGTCTCTTGTAAAATGGCTACACAGTGCGATAGATTGCACTTTTAGTGTAAAAAGTGATATTTTTAGTGTACAAAGTGATAGTTTGTCTGAATACACTTAATTTTAGTGTATTCAGATAATGTATCACTTTTTACACCAAACATATCATTTTTTACATTATAATATTACCCGTCACACCGCATCGACCGTTTTACATTAATTTTTGCGTTTTATGTATATATATTGAGGACAAAAAAAAATACGAACTAATTATAGGAAGACTTTTTAACTTTTTTTTTTTTTTTTTTTTTTTTGTTCATGAGGTAAGTTGTTTGTCATGCATTGACATTTTCACGAGAGTATAGTGCATTTAATCCTATACATATATGTGTGTGTATATAGCTATAGCTTGTAGGTCTAGTACTTCTTATTAGTCAGAAGTAAGAAGAAAAATGTTACAAGAAATTAAATAAATACCATAAATGAGAATCTCTTATTATAATCTACCGTATTTCATCTTAATTTTCGATATATGTAAATGCCACGTGTATAAGTTTATAATTGTACACGTGCATTCATTTGGTGAGTGAAATACTAAATGAAACACGAGAGGAAATAAGAGATACGAGCGAATAATTATGAACACCGTATGTTCTAAAAATGTATTTCATATTCTATTCCACCACACGGATAATTGACATGTGTACCAAAACTAACATATTAATTTTAAAGCATAAATCAGACCTAAATTATGAATTTTTAGTATGATAGCTTTTATACATGTGTTATTTATTTGTGCGGTGGAATAGAAAATATAAAAGACAAAATCCCATCCATGCATACATATTTGCCCGAATCTACCTTTCTAACTGGACTTAATTCCCATCTTATCCACGAAAACATATACATCCCTTTTAAACTTGGTATATATCATCATTCCATTTGACTTCGGCCACAATTTTAAACAATACTGATTTTCACAAAATTATCACTATACACAAGACTATCTATTTTAAATAATAAATCTATCTCATTATAAAAAATCCCAAAATTAAAAAAGGGAAACTTAAAAAAAACTCCCTCAGGTTTGGGCTAATTATAATAAAACCCAAAGAGTTTTACAAATTACTAAAAACCCCTCAAGTTTGATTCGTCTGATATCTCCCCCTTCATGAGCAAAATATATTTCAAAAATCCCCCTAATATTTGTAGAAATATTACAATTGCCTCCTTATATTTAAGACAAAATCAAACATGAGGAGATCTTTTGTAATTAGCCCAAACATTGGGGGTGTTTTTGTAATTATCCCTAAGAAAATAGGAATGATAAATTTGAAAATTAGAAGATCATTGGCTGATTAATAACATCCCTCACAAGTTGAATTAAAGAGAGGAGCGCTAATTAGTAATTTATTACATTATCAATTAAATGAAAATCCAAACAAGACCCACAAAAACCCTAACTCTAACACCACGTTTGGCACAACATTAATGAAAGCTACAAATTCAACATGACCTTAGCATTAGCTAGGCTTTTATATATATAAGATCACTAATTATTAGTTATCTTAAATTAAAAATAAAATGGTACTAGTATACTGTATATATATGTTACTTAAATTAAATACATAAATAATCAGTATATAATTACTTGAAAAGGCTGGTGAAATCTTTATTGCTTGCCTCCGAAATTGCATTCCAATCCCACAATCTATCCGAAAACGGCGCCGCTGAAACGAACCGGCCGGAACAACGTTGAGCCGCCACGGCCGGCGAGGAGGCGGCGGCTGAGTGATATTAGGTTGCAAGGTGGAGAATTGGGAAAGAAGATTTGGGACATTATTATTATTATTATTATTATTATTATTATTATTATTATTATTATTATTATTATTATTAATATTATATTGAGATGGATTTTCAATATTATTAATATTATTCACTAGCTTATGGAGATCATCATTGGTAAATATGGTGGTGCAATTTGGGGATAAAGAAGAGTTAAGGGCTTCTTTGGATTGGAGCAAGATCAATGTTTGATCATTATGATCTTGTAATGAAATTGGAGGTGGTGGTATTATTGCGGTGCTACTAATTATTTCGTTTATTTTTACGTGTGACGGTTTTGCATAAGTACTAGATTGGAATTTTTCCATGGCGATCTGGTTGTTTTGCGGGTTCGGGTTCGTGTGGATGATTTTTTGTTGGTAATTGTGAGGTTCGTGATGATGAAGATGAAGATGAAGATGACGGCCTGGTGGGGAGGAACGGGGAGAGAAGGATGGTCTTCGACGCCGGCTCGTTTGTAGACTCGGCAAAGAGAAATTTCAGCCTGGAAATTAAATTGGGAGAAAATGAAATTGGATTTAAGAAATCAAGGACAAGAAATTAAATATTGGAAATATTAAAGAATTTTTAAATAAGCGTAAAAAATATATAAAAGAAAGAAAAAAATCCTGATCACAATCCAATCAGGTATTAAAGAATTTATTTATCATGATATTTTAGCGATAATTGTATATGAGGGGTTTTGGGATGTTTATATTTAATGAGTTTTTTTTTCGAATGTTTGAATTTTGAAAGAAAGGTTCATGCATTTCTCATGTTTATGAGGTGAGAACATTTAAGAACTTAACAGAAATGAAAAAAAAATTACTTTCATTTTGTGGGTTAAATTATTTTTCTTCATATCATGTATTCTACACTAATCATTTAATTTGGTTAATTCAATTCACTTTCTCATATTTATATATCTTCCTATTAGGTGTACACCATGGTTTCAACACACACACTTGTCTGTGTGTAACTTTAGTATTTTGCAAGAATTAAGATTCACATATGTGATCAATATTTTGCAAGAATTACAAATAAGCAAAATCCTAACAATGGGCTCTAACAAAAAACTAAGTTTCAACTTCAAACCAAAACAATCAAGGACATTTTTCATGGAATTTTTTTTTTTCATGGCTGGGGTTTCTGTAAAATCAAAGATTTCAATAAAAAAGAATAGCCTCAAAAATATTTCAAAAGGACTAATTAAATAATTAATTATATACCTTCTTGGACATATATATGTATATCATTCTTGATTATAATCAAATCACTAAATTAAGATGAGTGAAAATTAAAATTCAATTTAATTCATACCTTTTGGAGGCGTTCGGTTTCTTGCAGAGGCAATCTATACTCATTCATGATCCAGCTTGTTCGAATCCCTTTGGGGGCCTTGCGAGTAGAAAACTAGGGTTTTCTTAAGTCCGATCGATCGGAAATTCTCGCTTCTGATCATTCGATCAGCACCCGTGGCCTTCAATATCCCGACGTCGTCACCCGGTTCGGGCGATCGCCATTTCTATACTTTTTATCTCGTGGTACATAAAAATACCATTCTTTCTCCCCAATTGCTGCCAAAGCTGAAAATTCCAGACACACACACACAGAATGAAAAAAAAACATTCAAATAAATTAAGTCAATTATGTATATTCATTTGAAAAATATTGAATTTTCATAAGTACTTAAATGAACAACCCTAGAAAAAATATACAGACAATTAACCCATTTGAATTTGGATCTCAAAATGGATTGGATCGACCGTCTCATGAATTTAAATCCATAAGACGGACTCCCACGCGATTTAATCAAGCATATAAATGCATTTGAAAAATTCACATCACAAACAAAAAAGTAAATGAAAAAACATAATTATGTAAAAACTTCAAATTAAAAATCCAAACACACAAAAAGAAAGAAAAAAATTCAAATAAATTAACTCAATTACATATATTTGCATTTGAAAAATATTGAATTTTCATCACTACTTAAATGGATAACCCTAACAAGAAATTAATAATTAATAACACTAGAAAAAGTATATATATACAAAGATATCAGGGGACGGAGCCAGGAAATCAAGACTAAAGGCGAGATTTAAATTTGTAGAGGGACAAATTTATAAAATTTAATAAATTTATATATAAAAAGTTATACTAATTATGAAAAATTTGAAGTCCACAGTCCCCTTTGGCTCCGTCGCTGAAGATATGACAAAAAGGGGTTATTTAGAAAGAAGAGAATGAAAAAAAAAGCAAGTATATGTATAATATATATACCAGGAAGTTCCCAAGGGTCATGGCGATAAAGGTCCAAGAAAGTGATGAGTTCAACATTGAATCGTTTGCCCTCCACCTTACGGCGGAGGTAGAATTCGACGAGCTCCTCCTCGGTGGGGTGGAATCGAAACCGGGCATAACGACGTCGTATTCGTGCTCATCGTCTTCGTTATGTAATTGCTTGTTGCTGTCTTGATGGTGATGGTCTTGATTGTTGTTGTTGTTCATGGCTGATGATGCAATTGCCATAAAATTATGGCAATTGGGGAAAATAAAGAAGGTGTCAATTATTGATGGGAGTGAATATAGAGGTTCTTGAAGGATTTATTTAAGTCGTCTCTCTTTGAATGTTCTCTTGATATATATCAATGGTTTTTTTTGTGTGCTTATTATACACTCATGGGAATTATTATGGAAGTGCAAGTAGGGGTTTTTGTTTGGAGTGGGGGTGGGGTAGGGTATATATAGGGGGATAAGAGAGAGATGATGATCATGAATTGTTGTAGCCCAACAAAAGACTTGTAATCTTAGCCCCCTCTCTCTCTCTCTTGTAAGGATGGCAATGGGGACGGAAGAGTCGGGTATCGAAGACCCGGATCCGTCCCGTAAATCGCCTTGTGGGGGTGGGGAGGCGGGGGGCGGTTTAGCGCAGACGGTCAAAATTGTCATCCCTACTCTTCTATAGGGAGTATGCAAAAGTTTTAGTTTTTAAATAAGTGATTTATTGAAGAGAACAAACAAAAATAATAAATAGTTGAATCAATTATGGTAGTGTTGAAATATACGTTGAAAATTAATTAAGTTAATAGAGAGTTTTTTTTTTTTGATAAGTTGCAAAAGTATTTTTAGATATTTTAAAATAAAATGAGAAGCAAAATCATAAATCTAATGCACACCTCCACCTTTATATTTTTAGTTTCGATTAAATTTATACGAATTAAGAGAATAAGTTGATAATTGAAAAATACTAAAAACAAGTTTTTTCCAGCCAAAAAATGGCAATAACTTTTTTCCGATTATCGAGAAAACCAAGATATGATTGAATATCTTTTTCATTTTGAAAATTTTCACTCCACTAGAGAATAGTGATACAAGAAAAATTGAAGGACAAATGATGAATTTTGAGAGTTTAATTAGATATGAGATGAAAATATAATGATTAAAGTTTACTTGACATAAAAATAGTAAAATAATAATTGAATATGATAGCTAGAAATATGTGGGGTGAAGGAATAGTGAAATTTACGAAAAAATGTGTAATAATAAGTTGTTCTCTTTTCAGAGTGTATACTAGATGTGATTGGTGACGAGGAATAGTGTATTTTTGAAAAATATTGTAGGCAAACATATATTTGAGGTAAAAAAAATCTCAGCGAACTTAAAACGAAAATCATTCCGTATCCAATCGCAACCTTAGCCACTCTCTCTATTCTCTCTCAAGATTTGGGACTTGGGAGTGGGGATAGGAATAGCGGTGGAGTTAATAGAAAGATCCACATAACTTTGAGGGCCTACAAATTAAAGAAAGATGATGAAAAATAATGTGTTTTAATATGAGAAAGGGACATCACAAGTTTTAGGACAGGGTGGCTAAATATATATAGTCATTGCGGTGGGTTTGGAGCCTTCTTAATTTCACCATAAATTATGTTACTTTCGAAAATTGTGGGTTTGTTTTGGTGAAAAATGCACATTTCTAGTTTTGTGTCTTTACTTTGACATCGAGTCTTGATTAAATATTTATTTATCAAGAACATATATTGAAATGTGGATCTAAAGAAGCACACGTTGATGAAACATATATGATCAATTGGTCAATATTTTGGATGGAAATTTTTGTCAATGGTAATTAATATGATGAGATTTTAATTGTAGCTAGATTGTCATATAAATTGAGGATTTTAATAACTTGATGAACATTTTTTGAGGGATAATAACTTAATGAATGGGTATGCTTTTAATTTATTTGTTTTGAAAGCATATATATAAACTATTATTAGGGGTGTCAATCGTGTCATGTTTTGTGTTCGCGGGTCGTATTTTTTGACACGGGGTAATGAGTCCGACACGAACACGACCCTTAATTATTTGTGTCAAGATACACGACACGGACATGATTCGTTTATGACACGGGTAACCCAAACACGACATAAAAAACTTATATAATATAAATTCGACACGAAAAAAATAAAAAAATGGATAAAAAGCAAAAATTAAAAATAAGAAATACATTAAATTATTAAAAATATTAATAAATGTATTTATTAATTTTTCCATCATCATATAACTAACTAAAATATCACAAAATATTAAAATACTATATCACTATAAAATTAAATGGGTAAAATAGGTCAATCGTGTTGACATGCGGGTTGACACCTGCGCCTGGTCTATTTATTTTCCGTGTTAATCGTGTCCGACCATTTGATTTAACCTAAGCCTGCTAAGAGTTGTACATGCACCGCACTGACACGATTTGATGCCCTAACTATTATGAAAATGAGTTGGTGAGTTGGTAAGATGGGTGTTATGCCTAAAAGCTAGCAAAATTGTCGGTCGGTTTGGTCGACCTATATTTAGGGTTGGTGAGTCTGGACGACCGGACTTTATTTTTAAGTACAACAACAACAACAACAAACTAAGCGCTTTAATCCCACTACGTGGGTAATTTATACGGATCATATCGCGCCATCGTTTACGGTCATAAGCCATATTTTCGTTTATTTTAGGTATAACATGTCATGTTTAATAGCTTCTTTCCAAGTCTTTTTAGGCTACCTCTCCCCTCTTTTGATTTGTGTGAGTGATTCTCTACCTTCTAAACGTCGCACGGTGCATCTAAAGGTCTCCTATAAACATGTCCAAACCATCTTAATCGTGTTTCTCTAATTTTCTCGTCTATTGGTGCTCTCCCACTTTGTTTCTAATGTGTTCATTTCTTATTCTATCTAATCTAGTGTGTCCGCACATCCATCTTAGCATTCTCATCTCTGCTACCCTCATTTTTTGTTCGTGTTCATATTTAGTCGCCCAACATTCGCTCCATAAAGCATTGCGGGCCTTATGGCCGTTTTATAAAATTTTCCTTTCAATTTTAATGGTATTTTACGGTCACAAAGGATAGAAGATGCACTCCTCCATTTATTCCAACCCGCCCTTTGGATCTATGTGTGACATCTTTATTGATTTTCCGTTCTCTTCAATTATAGATCCTAAGTATTTAAAACTCTTTGTTATACTCACTTCATGTCCATGGCCCGAAGCCCAAGTTATCGACGGCTTAACACAATTTAGTCGAGGTTCAAATCTAGTGCGGCTTACCCTTCCGTTTGATTTTCGAACTATCGAACATGACGAGGTTTACTGAGTGCATATATTCGAGTAGTGGTTGCAAGTTCCTCGTAAAGATAAGTTTGTCCATTAGATCCATCCAAATCAATTTATCATAATAAGTTTTTACCTAATTACTTTGGAGAAAAATGGAAAATAAATAAAGTAATTATAAGGGCTTCATAATATGTTTTTTACCGAAAAAAACTCATGATCAAGTGGCTTTATTAGTTTTTGGATAAGTACACGTGATGAGAAAAACTCTCTTAAAACTCTATTTAGATAGTGTGTCCCTGCTAGCTTTTAATGACTCTTAAAACCAGGAATGGGGTTGGGATTTCTAATAATAGTGTGGGGGAGCTTGATCAATATTTAAAGTTTTAACTCACATGAGAGTGTAAAATTTAATTAGTAATTTGAAAAATGACAAAATCTTGAATACTATGTAATTTACATATAAATTGAAACTATTTTCAATTTATGGGACGGCTACGATCATATGCTTTGGATGCGATCTTCTATTCTAAAACGGTGTTCTATGTCCAATTCCGATCCACCTAAATGCCTGGACATGTGTTTTTATAGCAGTTAATTAACATTTGTCTTATACAAGCCTACAATTTATCTTGAAAATTAATATCGTAATTCTTATACACATGTCAATTATCAGTGGTAGAAATATAGATGAAACATCATTCGGATTAGGGACTAGGTCGAGCCCCTTCATCCTTTGCCTATACGCGATGTTGTAAAAAGCGCTAGGCGCTCGCTAGGCGGCGGGGCGCTAGGCGGGGTTAGATGGGCCTATTTGGAAAAAAAAATCGTAGGCCGACAAAGGGGGACCTAGCGCCTGGCGGGAATTTTTAGAAGCAGAGTCTATACGTAATCTCTATATAAATTAAGATTAGTACTTCATCCAGTTCAAAATAAGTGTCGTTTTGGCTGGCTGATAATATTTCAAAAATAATGGCGTTTTGACATTATCAAGACTGGCTAATTAAAGATATATCGGGTATTTTCACATGTTTCTTAATATATGTGATTTTTCCTAAACAACTCTTATATATTGCGAAGGAAAGGGAGTAAATATGTTGATCGTCTCACGTTATCAATTTTTTGAAATTGAATAATTTCATCAATGTCCAAATTTTCATATAAAAGAATTAATGTGTATGTGGAATATCCACGTAATTTTTCTTGTGTGCTTCAATTCGGTATTATAATTATTTTTCTTGAATAAATGCATGCTATATGCTCATCTAAAAGTAAGAATAGTCTAGTTTGCCATACACTAATTATTTATTTCAACAATCTAAAGTTCATTGTCATTAAAACCTTTAAATTCTTGATTTTATATAGTTTAATGGGTTTAAATTGCCTAGCTATATATGTTAAATATAAAGATCAAAGGATGAAAATATTGACCCTTCTTCCATATCTTTATAAATTATAAATTCTCTGTATATCCTAATTTTAATCAATCTTGTAAAATTCAGTCCAGTTAGCCGCTTAGGCCAAAATGATTTTGCCAAAATCGGTAGGCGACCGAAAAATCGGGTCTAGGCCCTCGTTTAGGTGGGCTAGCGGTAAAAATCGGCCAAAAATCAGTAAAAATTAAAAAAAAATAGCACTATTTCTAGTTGTCCAGGCGTGGGCGCCATCCATTACCAAAGAATTCTGCGACCATACTTTTAATTCAATAAGTTTTCAGGCCAATAAAAGTGCTTTTATAGCTAACAATCTAAATCGTCGCGTGGTAACTTTACTGCCTTGCATAGCTAGCTAGGTACATTGTGAAATAATTAATTGAAGTACGTAAGTGAAAACTTCCCTATTAATTAATACCAAAAATATTCTATAATTAACTATAAAAAAATTACATATGAGTACATATACAGATTCTCGTCTTAATATATATGTACATAAATTCCATTTCAAAGTCAATCAGATTTAATTAATGGACACAATAGGTATAAAATTAAATCGTTTCTATTCTAATAAATTAAGTTTGGGATGTCAGGCCCCTGATCGGACACGTTGTGCATACTCTCCATCAAATTGTTTGTGGGGTGGAGGTCGAGTCCTTATCCTCGCTTCCATCAAATGCTCCGGAAAGATACGGTAGTAAAGATTTGGTGGGAACTCATCTTGAATAGCATCCGTGTGGGTTTGATTCGGGAGATATCGTTATTAGTAGATTGGAACATAACATAATTGTTCTCTTTACAGGAGGATCGGTTGTACGTTAGCTTCGCCGACCGTCACTTTGGCCAAGTGCGTCACGTCCGTCCGCGGTTTTTTAGCGGCGGAAGAATGAGGAGTCGAATCAGGTTGTCTTCATGCATAGTCGGGCGTAAGTCACGGAAGGCTGAATTAAAAAAAAAAAAAAAAAAGTAATTACGTGACATAATTATGCACTAATTACTATGAAAATTCTCGATTAAATTAATTTTGGTGATGTTAAAGCATATATAAGTAGCTAGTGTAGATTAATAGGGGTTACTGGGGTGGGGGCGAGGGGGTGATCTGCAAAGTCAAGAGATGCCCGTGACCGCACTATCCATCATGATGACAATAACAAGAGCTTTCTTACATTTTTGTTTCTACACACACATATAAGATTTGAATCAAATAAGACCGATAGCATGGGTGAGACGGTAGGAACTGATTTTGACTGTTGACAGATAATTCTGGATGACCCAAATTTTTTTCCAACGGTTTTAGATTTTGTAGGTAAATATTTACCTACATTGATATTAGCTGCAATAATTTTACCTACACTTTACAATATCTTAATATTTACCTACAGATTATTCAGTAGATAAATTAATTTTTTTCTTGTAGCGTTTTGAGTTTCGTCATCTTCACTTTGTTTGGCCATTGAAGACTAAGTTTTTTTTCAAGTTCTCACCATTTGAAGAATCAAACTTTTTCAGTAGAATTCTCGAGCGTATATTTCCAGTATTAGAAGATATCACTGCATTTTTTATTTATTGTTGCTTCATATACGTTATTGGGTTATTGCATACCTAATGTAACTTTGCTACTTATTAGAAGGATGCGTCTGTATTTTTTTATATGTAATAACGTTACATATATAGTATTGGCTATTATTGTATTTTTTATTTATTATTGTTGCATATACGGTATGGGTCATTGCATGTCTAATGTAATTTTGTTACTTATTTAGAAGGATGTCACTGTATTTTATGTAATGATGTTGCATATATAGTATTGGGGCATTGCATGGTTAATTAATTATGTTGCTTAATTAAAAAATTATCACTGTATTTTTCATTTATTTGTTGTTGCATATGCAATAACATTATACTAATTAAGCAACAACTACATTTGAAATATCAAACAAAAGTATTGAGTGAAAAATACCATGTTCGATTTCTCCAACGCAATTAAGAAAATATTTTCTTTTTTATTCTAAGATGATACAACAAAAGAAGAACGAAGAAGATGGGAAGAAATCCGTATTGGAATGTTAATTTTTTTGTGAGTGGAAATAATTAGGATGCAACCAAATTAATTACAAATTATTTCCATGACGTTGCAACTGTTCCTTATTTTTAGATAGTTATCTATTAGTGCTCTTTTACAAGCTTACCTGTAATGTTAATAAATTAATTAAATAATAAACATATTCGTCCCTTAATTTCATTCATCCGAAATTTTCTACCAACAGTCGAGATTAATCCCTACGGTCTCACCCTAAGTAGTAGACACTGGTATCATTGGATCCATGTCCTATATATATATATATATATATATATATATATATATATATATAGATTTGTTAAATGAGACCGATTTTCTATGGCGAGACAATGTGGACTAATCTTAGTAATCGAAATAGAATTTTTGAATGGGTATGATTTTTCCAGTTTTTTAGCATTTTTTTAAATATCTTTCATTAAAGGTATTATAAGGATTTTTAAGTTGATGATTTTATTTGAAGAGTCGTTTGACTTTTGAAACCGTATTTCATGAGGATGTAAATGTAACTCTCTTAATTAATGGCGCGATTTCAAGGATAATTTTTTAAAAAATTGTTTTTTTTTTTGCGGGATCGATCATAGTTAGTATTCTTTTCTTTGCTTAAATATTTATTAGATAATGTAACTAGTTGTTTTTTGTTGCATTGTTTTATGACATATATTGGTGAAATGTTAAAAGCACAAGTGTGGGTGGGGAGTACGTATAGTTACTTTTCATTTGATACTTAGATAGATCTTAGACAATGCATAATTAATTGTTTTTTGTTACATAGTTTTATGACATTTATTGAATAGTTGGGTATAATGCACTTTGTATATTTAGTTTACACACTGCGTAGATAGCTTTTAGACAATACATAGTTAGTTGACTTTTGATACATAGTTTGTTGTTTGGGTGGTACTTGTTTAACAAGAAATGGCTAAGTGTTTGGAAAAATTGAACAGATTTTGTAAGTCGATGCCAAGTATTGGATATTGTCTCTACAAGACGAAATTGTCCTGTTTACAAAGTCCTTACGGTTCTAGCAATTGTCCCTAAGATACAACGACTTCTACATGTTTGATTTAGAAGACTTGCTAAAATTGAACCAACAACGAACAAAAGTGTTTAAGGCTTTCACGCTTTTGAAGGATATGTGATCAATATGTTGATAATGCAGAATGATCTCGATTTATTATCTAAATTTTCGTGTCTATTTTTATCTGCAGGGGATTCATATTTTTAGGCATCTAAGTGCCTTTATGGAATGTCACTTCTTTTGATCCGAAAAGATATGTCTGACGACCAAAAATGCACATGGTTGCTCGAGCAGTGCATCGGTTCGAAAGTGTGCGGTCGCGCACACTCGCGCATCACGACATATAAACGTTTTGTCTGCGGTGCACACCACACATCTTGCCAGTGCATGACCGTGCACATCGTCCCGATGCTTGGGCGCGGCTGGGCTTTGTGTGACCGAGGCCAACCCAATTTTTGACTAAAAAATTATTTTTAAAGAGGTTTAAATAAATTTTATCCAACACTATAAGGGCCTTGAAGCCCAAGCCCGCCCTCCGGACCTGGACCGAGTGGTGGGCGCGGCGTCGCGTTCGTGTGTGTTTTGAACCAAGCATGTAGGTCCTCACCCTTTAAAAATCTTGGTGCCCCAAGGGTCCAACCCCATTAATCCAACTTGGGCTATATAAATAAAGCAATTTTTGGCTATCTCTCCTATATGAGATGGAGCTTTACTCTTCCCCACATTTTTCAATTTCCATATCAATTTCTAGTTTTAAGTGGCTAGATTATAGCATTAATTTATCATTCACCCAAAATTGGTTTTGAGAAATTCAAAATGTCAATCTCATCTACTCACTTAGTAGAATTTTATCGTATAATTTAATTCTATTTTTCATCAATGGAAACCACTTAAATATTTGGTCTAAAATGGGTCAACACCAATTTCTCACAAAACCATATTCCAACATAGTTTACGAAACTTTGCATATTTGGGTATATATATATTGCATATTTTCATTTTTTTTTACACTGCATAACTAGCTTCTAGACAATGTATAATTAGTTTATTTTTTTTTGCATATTTTTCATCTTGTAATATCTTATTGTTATTTAAGTAGTGTTCTCAAAGTATTTATGCACCATCTCCAATGAGAAAATTACAGATTAGAGTATATAGAGTCTAGGTTGAATATACCGATTTCATATTATTCATGGTTGTCCACTTCTTCTACGTTGTCCATTGGAGTTCTTGTGGAAGTATTAATGTTTTTCGCTATGAACAATAGTCATCTTCTTCGTCACAATTTTTTCTGTTAAATCGGAGAGCTAGCTTATAGAAAGAGAAAATTTTGTGATTGTATGATTTATGTATTGGAAATATTTAATTTGGACTTACATATGTTAATTAAATGTGTATAAGCGTCTTACAGTTTAATCCAATCAAAGTGATCTAATAAGGTTTTAATTTTTTGGATTAAAAGGGTATCAAATTGTCATGGGATTAAATGTGTAGATACTATTAAGAGATTTTCTATTTGTTAAGGGACCAAATAGAAAATAAAGGGGATCTTATCCAAAATGGTTATGGTCCCGAGGCGACGGTTCTTGAAAGGATAAAACGTTTGTTTCAAGAGAACCAAATGTCCGGAAAGGCCAAAATCGATCTCAAAACCAAAATTAAGAATTCTCAAGAACCCTAATGGATTCAGGATTTGGCTTGTTTGTTTGATTGAACTTTGTAGTAATTTTATATTGACCCCAATAAATATGGATATATATGTATTGTGACACAAATACATGTTGGATTATTTAATTTAAAATTTGTTTGGTACATCTCATGTCCCAATTTATTTTGTACGATATTTAAAATGAATTTATTTGAAACAAGAAGTCTCCAAAGTGACATCTCTTGTGTAGATTTACTCATTAAGAATATTGGATGTTTGTGTTTGTGTATATTCATGCGGGTATTAGTCCCCTAAGGAAGGTTAATACTTGGTCCGAAATGCACAAACACCGTGGTGGTAAATACGTGGCAATTATAAGGTTATCCATGTAAGTGATTTATCCCAAAGGAAGACAATATTGCTTGACATGATTTATTGTCGTGTTTGATCACTACAAAGAGTAGCCACTTACAAGTTAATATTCTTGCCCAAAGACTTGATATTAATGTTGTGCTAGGTGCCTCGAGATGTTACCAACTTATTTAAATTTAATGATTGATTATTCGGTTTAATGTGAGCATCTTAGGTTAATTTTGGTCTTGTTCTCTGTTCAACTATGATGTATGCTACTTCTATTTCTCGCTAACACCAACAACATCCCCATGCTCAATGGGTCGAACTTCAAGGATTGGAAAGAAAACATTCGATCATTTTGGGTGCATGGATCGGACTATGCGCTAAGGGTTGAGCAACCTCCCTCTTACGGATGCAAGTTCTCGAGGAAAAGCGGAACTTTGAGAAGTGGGAGTGCTCAAATCGCGTTAGTCGATGATCATTAAGCACGGCATTCGAAGCCTTTCGAGGCGCTTTCCGAGGAAGTTACTACGGCGGTGAGTACCTTACGGAAATTGAAAAGCATTTTGTTAAAAGCGATAAGGCGAGACAAAGCGACGCTTTTTGGCTAACTTGATCTCACTAAAGTATAAGGGCAAGGAAACATAAGGGAGTACATGATGGAGATGTCTCACATTGCTTCAAAGTTAAGGGCATTAAAGCTCGAGGTATCCGAGGACTTACTCGTGCATTTAGTGCTCATATCGTTTCTGCACAATTCATTCGAGTTTAAGGTCGATTACAACTATCAAAAGGAGAAATGGACTCTTAATGAGCTCATTTCATGTGTGCAAGAGGAAGAAAGGTTGAAGCAAGAAAGAATCGAGATTGCTCAGGCTGGCCAAGATCTTAAGGATAAGGGCAAAAGGAAAAATGATGTTGAGAAAGTCGCAAATGATAAGGGTCGGCCAAAGACAAAAAAACGAGAAGGTGAAACTCACGATGGTTATTCTTTTGTGGCAAACCTGACACAAAAAAAGGATTGTACTAAGTATCGCGCTTGGCGTGTGAAGAAAGGTACATTTCTTGCTTTGAGTCCATTCGAAGTTAATTTAGCTTGATGCACGGAAACACTTGGTGGTTAGATTCTCAGTGCTATTACTCATATAAGTGTTTCAATGCGGGGTTACATGTGCTCAGAAAGCCAATTGGTTTTTCTTGGATTTGAAAGATACATCTTTGTGGGTGATGGCAAATCGGTGGAGGTGGAAGCAATAGGGCATTTTAGATTGTTATTAGGAACTGGTTTTTCTTGGATTTGAAAGACACTTTCGTTGTATCAGTCGTTTAGACGAAATTTGGTTTCTATTTCCTTATTGGACAAATTTGGTTTTACTTGTTCATTTGGAAATTGTGGGTTTAGTCTTTCATTTAATTCCGGTATTGTTGGTAGGTTCATTAAGTGTTTATGACAATCTATATATGCTTGATACTATTGTTTCATATAATGAATCCTGCATGTTGAATCGAGAGGTACTAAGCGAAAATTAAATAAAGAAAATTCGGCTAAATTATGGCACAAGCGTTTAGGTCATATCTCAAAAACCGAGAATTGAGAGACTTGTGTCGATTTAAATTTTAAATACACTTGACTTTTCGGATCTTGATGTTTGTGTTGAGTGTATTAAAGGAAAGCAGACCAAAATAAAGAGATTAGGTGCCAACATGAACTACAGACGTCTTAGAATTGATACATACGGACATTTGTAGGCCATTTCCTAAAGCTTGAAATGGTCAACAATATTTCATATCATTCATAGACGATTACTCACGATATGGGTATCTATATCTAATTCATGAAAAATCGGAAGCCTTTGGACATGTTCAAGGTTTTTGGTGAAGTTGAGAATCAACTCAAGAAAAGAATTAAAGTTGTCGATCGACCATGGAGGTGAGTACTACGACGGATATCTTGGTTCGGAGAACAACGTCCAGGGCCCTTTGCTATCTTCCAGAGGAATGTGGAATCGCCCCACAAGACACCATGCCGGGGACGCCTAACATGAATGGTGTTGCTGAAAGACGAAACAGGACTCTAAAGGATATGGTAAGGAGTATGATTAGTCATTCCTCCTTACCAGAATCACTCTGGGGAGATGCACTAAAGACTGCAGCTTATATTCTCAACAGGGTACCAACTAAAGCAGCTGCTAAAACACCATTTGAACTTTGGACTGGGCGAAAGCCTAGTCTAAACCACTTCCACATATGGGGATGTCCAGCTGAGGCTAGGCCTTATAGGCCAAATGAAAAGAAATTGGACTCCAAAACAGTTAGCAGTTACTTTATTGGTTATTCATAAAAATCAAGGGGTTTTAAGTTTTATGATCCCACTAGAAGGTCTATTTTTGAGACGGAAATGCGGTATTCTTTGAGGAGGAGTCGTTCTTTGAGGATGTTGAGTTTGTGGGGAGAAATAAGGTTAGAGACATTACCTTTGAGGAGGAGTCGTTCTCGACAACTACTGCTTTTGATGATGTTGATTTATATTCATGTCATTAGCCGAGAAGTAGATTCGAAACCTCAACAGGGATAATGTTGAATAACTCCTCACTCAAGTTAAAACTATTCGGGAATAACAAACTCAACAACCTCAAGAGCTAGTGCCATTAAGGAGGTCCACTAGAGAGAAGAGAAATGTTATTAGGATGATTATGTGGTATTTCTCCAAGAAAATGAGGATAATAATGGATTGATGGAAAATGATCCTATCAATTTCGTCAAGCCATGCAGATCCAATCTCTCAAAGGTGGATTGATGCCATGAATGAAGAGTATAAGTCAATGCAAGACAATCAAGTTTGGGATCTTGTCCCATTACTGAAGGTGCGAAACCCATTGGTTGCAAATGGATTTTTAAGACCAAGAGGGATTCGAAGGGTAATGTGAAAAGATATAAGGCTCGTCTTGTAGCTAAAGGCTTTACTCGGAAAGAAAGGCATTGATTTTAAAGAGACTTTCTCTCCGATTTTCCCGAAAGACTCTTTCAGGATAATTATGACATTAGTTGCACATTTTGACCTTGAGTTACATCGATGGATGTAAAGACGGCATTTCTCAATGGAGACATTGATGAGGCGATATATATGGTGCAAAGCGTTAAAACGTGTTTGGAGACTCAAAGTTTATGGTTTACAAATTAAAGAAATCCATCTATGGGCTCAAGCAAGCTTCTCGTCGGTGGTATCACAAGTTTCATCAAGTCTTAGTCTCATTCGATTTTAAGACTAATGTTGTTGATGATTGTGTGTATCACAAGTTGATGGGAGTAAGTGTATATTTCTCGGTCTTGTATGTGGATGACATTTTGCTTGCCACTAATGACTTAGGATTGTTGCACGATACCAAGAAATTTCTATCAAAGAAATTTGAGATGAAATATCTTGGGGAAGCTTTTGTTCGGGGATCCGGATACACGGGATTGTTCTCGGGTATTCTTGGATTATCACAAAAGAGCTACATTGAGAAAGTGTTGCAAAGATTTGGCATGCGAACTACAAACCAGGAGACATCCCTATAGCTATGGGAGACAAGTTTAGTCTCGAACAATGCCCTAAAGGAAATTTGGAAATTAAGAAAATGCAAAAGATTCCCTATGCTTGGTGTTGGGAGTCTAATGTAGGGGTGATCATGGTGCGGTTTGGGCGGTTTTTTCAATATTTTCAAACCGAATTGCTAAGTGCGGTTCGGCCACAAGTTTGATTTCAAGTCGCGGTTTTTAGAATAAAACAAACATGCGATTTTCAACGGTTTTGGCGGTTTCGGTCGGTTTTGCGGTTTTAACGTACAATAAGTGAATATTATATAGAACAATCAAAATGAGCAAAACAACTTATCAATTCGATAATTAAAAAGTTAAGAATATGTTGTAATTACCTAAACCGAATATTATAACAACTTCAATAACATATAATAGTTGAATCTAATAGAAATATGGAGTTTTTGCAATCACTAAAAAAAAATATTTCTTATATTTTGGCCTTAAAAACCATTTTTAGTATTTTCAAGTATCAACTTTTGCTTGCAGTTCGGTTCTCGCTTCATTTAGTCATAATCTAAAAGCTTAATCTAAAAAGTATGGAGAGGGTGCTTTAAATTTCCATTTATGATCCTAGTTTAATTTTTACAAATAAATAAGCACCTCTACAAAGTTTTCATCGAACAATAAATTGACTAATATGCTCTCCCATAACTTGAATATTTCAATCTCCAATCTACGTCCATAACAAGAAATGAAGGCTTTGATGTTTAAACTATTGAGTAAATTGACTAATATACCTATAATACACAAGTGAAAATAATTAAATATGACAATACATAATTATACACAAATATACTATAGATTTAGAGAAATGTAATGACATATATAGAAAATATAATATATATATATATATATGTAGTATTCTACTTGCGGTGCGGTCGATGCGGTTTGAGACTTCAAATTGTAATTGCACCATCTTATGCGGTGCGGTTTAGACTAAAAATATTAATCGCGGTTTTTCCAATAATTAAGCAATTATGGTGTGGTGCGGTTTGGTTTGGTCGTTTTTTGCGGTTTTCGGTTTTTGTTGATCACCCTAGTCTAATGTATGCCAGTGCATACAAGACCGATATAACATTTGTTGTTGGTATGTTGGGCATATATTTAAGTAACCCTGGTATGGATCATGGAAAGCGACCAAACGGGTGATGAGATATTCTGAGAGAACAAAGGATTACATGCTCACATACGTAAAATCGGATCGGTTGGAGATCATAGGGTATTCGATTTCGATTTTGCGGGATGCCAAGACGAGGAGATCCACTGCACATTTTCTTATTGGTCGATGGAGCCATTTCATGGAGAAGTAATAAGCGATACTTGTAGCATCTTCTACCATGGCAACCGAATTTGTAGCATGTTATGAGGCATCAAATCATGGAATATGCTCTACGAAATTTTGTCTTTCATGCATTATTGGGAATATAGAAAGACTATTAAAGTTGTATTGTGACAATAATTCGGTAGTGCTTTATATTCTAATAACAACGGAAATCTACTAAGTCAAAACACATTGACATAAAGTTCCTGGTTGTGAAGGAAATGGAATGTAGTGGTCGATATATATAGAGCATATCGGGGCGGACTCGGTGATTGCGGATCCGCTTACTAAAGGATTAACACCAGGGTCTTTCACGAGCATCGCTTCGTCAAATGCAGTTTGTAATAGAGTTTGGAGGATACTTTGGTTTTAGTGGGAGTCTGTAATTTTATTGCTCTATATATTATTTTGGACACATTTTGTGTATTTGGATATTTTTGTACGGATATAAAGTATTGGTTTATTACATTTCTGTCATTTTGGTTATGATTGATCTCACTATTAAGGAATAAAGTGGACGGTTGAAATAGACATGTTAGATCACATTACATGTAATTTCCATGCTACGCACCATGATTGATCTATATCATTTGGTTGTCTTTGGTGTATGTGATTATTGATGGGTTTATTCGGGCATAAAGTGATGAAAGCCTCTTTAGTCTGTATTAGTACAATCAATGGACGAGATTGTTAAGGGATACTCTTATATGTGTGATGCAAGTTTGAGCTCATAAGGTATTGCACATTTGTTTGGTAACATATGTAGTCCAAGTGGGAGATTGTTGGAAATATTTAATTTGGACTTACATATGTTAATTAAATGTGTATAGATGTCTTATGGTTTAATCCAATCAAAGTGATCTAATAAGGTTTTAATTTTTGGATTAAAAGGGTATCAAATTGTTATGGGATTAAATGTGTAGATACTATTAAGAGATTTTCTATTTGTTAAGGGACCAAATAGAAAATAAAGGGGATACTTATCCAAACGGTTATGGTCCCCGGCGACGGTTCTTAAAAGGATAAAACGCGTCTGTTTCCCTACAAGACATAAGACAATGAGCGTGTGATACTGAGAATTTTCAAGAGAATCGCAAATGCGGAAGGCCAAAACCGGATCTCAAAACCAAAATCAAGAATTCTCAAGAACCCTAATGGATTCGGATACGCTTACGTGTTTAAGATTAATTTCTTCTCTTTCTCGGATTATCATGGTTGATCGGTCAAGCATCTTTTGGATTTTGTGAATTAAAGCATGTCCTTTTGTGATTTCGATTTCTAACATTATGTCATCTTAATTTGTAGGGATTGAGATCAATCTGAAATGTAATATATAGTGTGTTTTGATCTCTTTCCATATTTTGTAACCATTTTTTGTGGTATTTGGATTACAATTTAATTGTATTTTTACATTGCTACCACATTTAGGCAATAATTTTCATTCACCTTGAAATAGTTTTATGAGACCAAATATACTCTAATCATCTACAAACGAGTAAAACATGATCTCTCACTTTTTTTTTTTTTTTTTTCTAACTTTGTGCGCTAAAATAAAATCCAAATATACTTGTTCTTTATTAGCTACTGAGTTTTGCAATTAGTTGTAATAGTGGCTGCGTGGCAAAGGCTAGTTCGGACCAACTCAAATTTTAGCACAATAGATATCTAAAGAGTCTAATTTGTGACCTCTTAACTAAATTTTATTCTCTTTAGGCTTTAGCCTATATATCGGGCGAAAAACGAACCAATCAACTCGATACTTGATTGAAATTGATCGTTGAAAGCTCGTTCCAATTCGGTTCGTTAACATAACAAACCAAGTTTGAATTCATTTTTTACATTCGATAAGATGTAAGCTCGAGCTCGAGCTCGAGTTAGTAAAAAAGAATTAAAATATGTGTAAAAATGTCAAGCTAATCGAGCTCGATTCATGTTAGAAGCTTGACTAAAGCTCGTTCGAGCTTGATTCGATTTATAATCAAATCAAGCTCAAACACTATTTTTCAAGCTCGATTGAAATTCAAATAAGCTATTCTCAAAAAAAAAAAAATCAAATAAGCTTAAACGGTACTATGTTTGGCTCGACTCGACTTGTTTACACCTATATAGATAGCTTAATGAATGTAAATAAGTTACATTGCTTGTGCTTAAAAGATATTAACCAATTAATCCCACTGGCAATGTGCTTTTCTGGATTCGAGAATTTTGCTCTGCATTGGAAAAAGGCAAAAAACCAAACCTTGTCTCATTAGAGAAAAATACATAAGACATTTCACATGGATCCTTTAGGAATCCTTCATCTTGGCCAATGAGGGAGAATATTTTTTTGAAAAAGAAAAATAGAGGAGGTTAGGGCCCAGATTGGCCCCCCTAATCCGCCAGTAATCCTGGCTGGTAATTATGAAAAATGTATAGTATAATTTTCTTCAAATTGCGAGAAAAGATCCTACATTGTGTTTGAATACCAAAGTATTTTCATTTTCATTCACTAGATCAATTTCTTTATCCCAACATACGATTACTTAAATTTCAGGAAATACATTATTTAGTTACTCACTTTCATTTTTTTCTCACACCAATCATATAAAAAGAATCATCAAATCATTAGTAATATTGAATATTCTCACAAGAAAATTCTTTCATGCATTTCAATAACAAATCATTATTTTACTATTTATATATCAAATCAACTTACATGATTATATTTAATCTCAAATCCAAGCATACCAAATCCGCCTTGGTCCATTGGCCACCGCAAATGACTTAAAATTATTTGTGTGGAGGTTATGGGTTCAAATTCTTCCTCCATCAAAATACCCACATGGCATATCGCGAACACATTAAGCACATGGTAGTTTCATCATCTTGAATATCATCCATGTGAGTTTGACTCGGGATGAGAGCAATTATACTTATTTCAAGAGAGCAAATATACTTTCTTTTTATGTGAACTGGTGAAGCACGTATCGAAAGCACACTACAACACATTGGTCATTCACGCCTCATGTGTAGTCAAAAAATAATTTCAAAATAAAAAGATATCTAATTGCACCTAACTTTCTTTTCTTCCACTTGAGTCAACACTCAACACGCGGAAAGAAAAGAGACTAGGTTCGAGAATGTGACATATTACCTTTATTTAATTTCCACATATATTCGATGGTATCTATATACATACGTCATATATATTAAATAAATAATTTGTGCACGTTACAAAATGAGGAAAATTTCAATGAATGAAATTGACTACGTGCCCTCGCCCCTCTCCTTTCACACAAATGGACAAAATATTATATTTATATTTATAATATATATATATATATATATATATATATAGGGAGGATCTGAATGGACCACATATTATAGTGACAACGATGTGGATTCATCTCAACCTCTCTTATCTATATCAATGGCTAAGATAAATATGAGTTAAAATTACATTAAACATTTAATTAAGGCAAAATAAGGGTATAATTGTCAAAACAAACATGTGGGGGACCATCCAAATATGGAATCAGTTATTGGGGAAGAGAAAATCACGTGGGGAGAGAGAAAATCGCAAAGAAAATCGCTAAGAAGAGAAAATCACGCATGTGTTTCTGCCATGCAAAGTATGATGTACACTTATCAATGATATGTTGTATACTTAACACTATTTTCTTGTATGTTTAACATAATTTTCTTTGTATATTAAAATGGTCAAACAAAAATATGTGAGGATCATTAATTAAGGAATCAGTTATAGAGAGAGAGAGAGATCACGCTCATTAACATGTGGGGACCGTAGATTAAGTAAATCAATTATATAGAGAGAAAATCATGCTCATTATTGTGTTGTATATTTAGCATATATTTGATGCATACTTAACACTATTTTATTGTATATTTAACATAATTTTCTTTGCATATTAAAATGGTCAAACAAAAATATAAGTATACAACAAAATACATATAAGTATACAACAAAACACATATAAGTATACATCAAAAAACATAAGTACACAACAACATAAATACATCGTCAAAAATTAACTACTTATACAGCAAAACACATATAAGTATACATCGAAAAACATCTAAGTGTACATTTACTTATACAAAAATATAAGTATACATCAAACCTACAATTACTTCGTCTTCTTCAACTAGAAAAAAAACTAGAACCTCCATTAACAAAAGCTTAACCACCATCATGGAAAAATAAAAATCAACGTGATCTCACTCCTGAAACCATAACGACCGAATCGGGATCTACTACGACACAAATTAATCAAACTTGACGTTTCATTGATTTTTTGGACTGACGAATCATGAATCCATCTGGATCGTTTAAAAATAGTTGGTCGATCGGAGCGCCATCCTCTTCATGTACTTTATGTTTCCATTCTTGAGCTTCGCTCCATGTCTTCCATAAAAATCTCAATTTAGTAAATGAGAGCTCATGAAATTGAAATTCAAATTCAAATTCATAAAAAGCCGCGGATTTCTCCAGCGTCATCCCCAACCTCGCCCTCAAATCTACCATTCTCAACTGGTGCCGCCAGCATCTGATCGATCCCCAAAAAACAATCGAATTTTACACAACAAAAAGTTTCATCTGTAAATTAATCCTCCGATTTTAAATGAAGAATCGATTAGAAAGTATGGAGTGCATATTCAATTGAATGGAGAAATTTGATTTAGAATCTGAAAGAAATACAGAGAAGAATAAAGTGAAACAAAATTATTCCTGGAATTGACTCACGACTATCAGTTAGCAATAAATGATGATTAAACTTGAGATTATCATGAAATTCAACCAAATAATCTAATGCTAATACATACACTAATTTCAATAAGAGGAAATCTAGAATCACGAAGAAATGAATGAATAAAAATGCGATAAATCTGAAGACAACTGAGTAATAAATCACTTTAAAAAATCTCAACAACCAAATAAATTGCATTAAAAACTTTGTACAAACGTATTGCAGATAGGATACAGATGAAAATTATTTGGCAAAACTTGTGAAATTCTTTTCGCATTTTGGGAAATAAGGGAAAAATCATCAAATGACAATCATGCCCTTTTTAGCTTTAAAATAAATCTAAAATGATTATTAAATTGGGAAAATTCCAACCATCTAAAATTTAAGATTTGTGGCTATGATTAGTCACTGTCATGCCTCACTCTAATTATGTGGTCTCATTTAATCCTATTCCTATATATATATTTAAATTCAATAAAAACACACACGCGTGCAAAGATACATGCATATATCACAAATTATTTGGAGATTAAACCTTAAAGTCATTATAAGTCTTGTCGTTCCAACTGGAAAACAATCGAGATCTTGAATTTGTTCGATTATAATTAGATAATGCGTTTTAACTAAGAATATTGACATAAGTTGGGATCACAAATTCCACCAACTTCATACTATTAATTATAGGGTATAGCTATAACCGCAAGCTATATATAATATTTGTTTTTGACTTTATAATATTTTTTAAGTATTTGTTAATACTATGGTTTCCTTCTGTCTTTCTTTTGTTTGGTTTTTGACTTTTATATATAATATATGCACCGGCGAATTTAAAGGGGGCAAGTGGGAGGCTGGGAGCTATTGCCCCTCAAAATAAATCAGATAGTTGTTTTTTTTTTTTGATAACTCGGCCTTCAACTTACGTCGACTAAGTCGAGGACAACAACTCCCGCTCCTCATTCTTGGCATCAAGGTAAACCGCGGAGTAGGATGTCTGACTTGGTGTTACGATGGGGTCATTGCATTGACGTCAACCAGATCCTCTCGAGGTAAAGAGAATAATTATGTTCGACCCTCAAATCTAACAAATGATCTCTCCCCGAATCGAACTCACACGGATGCTATTCGGTATGAGTTCCCACCAAATCTTCACCAACTCGCATATGCCCGGGAGCAATTTATTGGAGTAGGAGTTTGAACCCCTAACCTCCACCTCACAATTTCTTGTGGTGGCGGATGGTCTAAGCCACCTGGTTAAATATTTGTTTATTCTTTATTTTATTTGTTATTAGTTTATATTTACATATAAATTACGGGGAAATACAATATTTGTCCTTCACTAAAAATTTTGATAAAAGTTTTTGCAATTGTATTAAAAATTATGTTTCGTCCCCATGTCTCAATTCCGAGTACGCACTTTTATATAATGTGTGTGTATATATGTATTATTATTGGAGAAAATTCACACGCACACATGGTGTTGTGTGTGCTTGTGATCTATCCCAAAATTACTCCGCTCCTCCGAGTCATGCTCCAATCGAACTCCGTCGTTGACTGCACAAAAAGGGCCGGAGGGGTTGCTCCGCGCACCCTCTCCGACGCTCAAGTCGAACTCTATCGAAGGAAAATAATCCATGTAAAGAAGTAATGTGTAAGAGATGAGAATAGAACACTCTCTTTATATTTTTATTTTAGGATTCTACCAAGTAGAGCCCTAATAGAATTCATCTTGTATTTGGGTCCATTTTTAATATTGAAACACAAATAATATTAATTCAATTTAATATGATAAATCTAGGTTGTATCAGTTTGCATTGGAGTCAATTTCAATGTGAACACAAATCTGATGGACGAATCAGTTTGGCTCACATTACTATTTACTAAGATAATTTTTTTGATCGGTTATTTACTAAGATAATTAATATCAGATTCTACGTATTATGACCAAATTGAGTCTCCTAGTTAATTTACTGGAAGCTTGTATTGACAATGGAAATCTGTCTGCTACATATCAAAGAAATTTGACTTTAGAGACAATTAATATATTTATTTATTCCATTATTAGTTAGTTTAAGCACCATTCTCTCTCTCTTTCGAATTGATATATCATCATTATTTCTAGTCAATGAAACCACGCTTCAATGGCAATGGTAATGCTAGAAATGAAAATCGAACCAAATTATTCGATATTCTGCTCGAGATTAATCATTAAAAACTCGTTTGAGCTTGTTTTTTTATTAATAAATCAAATTCGAACACATTTTTTCGTTCGTGTTAGGGTTGCATATGTAAAATTTTCAATTCGACAATATAAAGTTTGGTTCGAACTCAATTCGTTTTGTGAAAGAAAAATATAGTATTAAGAATATCAAGCTACTCGAGCTCGATTCATGTTCGGCTCGTCTAAAGCTTATTTAAGTCTAATTCGATTAATAGTGAACCCGAGCTCAAAATAATATTTTAGGCTCAATGAAAATTAATACAAGCTTGAACAATATTATATTTGGCTCTAGTCAATTCGTTTATACCCTAGGCAATGTCTAAGACTTTAGAATTTTTGCTTTGATTTTATGTGAGCATACTACATATTTGTCTTCTTTTAGGCCATCGTCAACCCATTGCACCAAATTTGATATTTTGGTGTAATTTTGTCAAAATTATCTCAAATCTTTTATACCAAATCTCACATCAAAACAATTTTACAAATTGCATGTGTAGTATAAATTTGTTGCATTATGTTGTGTGTATTCAGATTAATGTGAGTGTGTTGCTTATTTAAAGTGAGTGTATTGCATATATAGTATAAGTTTATTGCTTATTTAATGTGTTTGTATTGCTTATGTAATATAAATTTGTGTTACTTTTTTAATGTGTCTGTGTTGCTTGTTTAATGTGATTTTGTTGCATATGTAGTATAAATTTGTTGCATTATGTTGTGTGTTCATATTAAAGTTAGTTTATTGCTTATTTAAAGTGAGTGTGTTGGATATGTAGTAAAAATTTGTTACTTATTTTATGTGTGTGTTGCTTATGTAGTGTAATTTTGTGTTGCTTTTTTAATGTGACTGTGTTGCATATGTAGAAAAAATTAATTGCATTTGTTTGTATATTCAGATATGTTCCATGTAACTGCCGCTCATATTTTCGGCTATATATCCAGTGATGGTTGATTTCATTTGGATTAATCTACCCTTACTATAAGTTAATTAGGTAATAAATCATAATTATGTTGGCTTAATTATGTTGGCTAAATATAGACCATTCAAAAAATCAAATATTTGCAATAATATCATATAACTCTATCCATGTGTATTTGGCAATTTCCATCCCTCATGATCCGAGTTGACTCATAAATTCATGCAAGATGGCCTAGTTAATTATTGCCTCATTGGTAACAAAATATCCTAAAACTTTGAGAAAGAGAAAAAGAAAATAACAATTAACGTACAGAATATGACGCCCAATAGGATAGAGGGTAGAAAGATCTTACTTAGGGACATGGGATATTGGGCCATTCTAGATGGGGGCCCATCAATAGTTGCCCCACAAGAATCCCGTGGCTTGGACCATTTTGGCGGTTGTCAACCCTTCTTCCATCATTCGCCATTCTATGAGATTACAATAATCTCATAATAAACTTGTTGGAATTGATTTTGGACATGATAAAGATGGATTTTATGCACTAGGATCCAAGGTACTTATTGAGGTTTAAATTTGGTGTAGATAAATGGTAGTTTAGAATTTATTATTTAAGATAGTGGTTACGATTTGATCACCCAATCATATCATAAAAACTAAATTGATTTTTATTCAAAAATATATCGCAAAGATCAAAGTATATAAAATCAAGAACCGAAAAATTACATAATCCAAATAAAAGCAGAAATGGGCCGAATCGTATGTTTAGACACTATCCTTAAAATAGATTCGTCCCTTATTTTGGACGTCCTTTCCCGAGGATAAGGCAGGAAAACCAGGACTACCTTTTTCTCCTCCCGAATCGAAGAGATATCGAACTTATCACCAAATTATGCGGGAGGCCAAAAGAAATATTGAGAGCAATATGCGAGAAGAGTTTATCGGTCTGAGGATGAGGAGTGTATTTTGAATTCTTTGGAATATCGACTATTTATAGAGGACACGGAAATTAAAGCTCGATAATTTCACACTGTTATTCTGAGGTTTATAGAAATCTGTTATTAAAAGCGCAAAACATAGGCTAGACTATGTGGCTCAATTTCGTGTCTGCAGTCGTCGCTCGCACACAAGTCGGTGGTTTGGAGCTCGAATCTGGACATTGATTTCCACCTGCAGGCGCGTGTAGAGAGAGCTCTCATGCGATATAATCTTACACCTTACTAAAAGGTGACCTTATATATACTAGTCAAAATTGTCATTGTTTACCCATGTAGGACAAACCCAACTTTAAAAAAGACAAATCGCATGGTTTCTTCTTTTTAAATTATTTCCAATACATCATCTTTAAGCTTTAATTTCTCCTTCATCCAAACACCATTTTGGACAAACAAATATTCGATTTTAATGTTCTCACGTAGTAGAACAAGAATCGACTTTTACTTTGTCATTAGACAATCGAGGTCCCAAGAAAATTGCACCCCAAATGTACAATTTCCTTCACTATTTTTTCCAACAGATTTATCATTTATTTATTGTGCTCTTTGTATCATTTCCTATATTATAGAGATTTATATTATTTTCCAATAAATGGACCATTTCTTACTTTTGCACTCTTTGTTTGATGATTGATTTATACTCCAATACATACTGATTTGGAAGTCGGAAGAGTTTTGCTAGGCAACCTCTATTTGTAAGTCAATTCAAGTGTGGTTCAGGTTTACAGCTAAGAGCTAAAGTTCTTAATTTGCACTGGGATTTTAATTATACCATTTTTAAATTAATATATCCATCATCTGACACCCTCACCAGGGTCGGCCCTAAGGGTAGTCACCGAGGCGACCGCCTAAGCACCCGATTTTGAGGGGCCCCGATGTTACATAGCTAGGCCTTTATATACGTATACATGTTTCTTAAAAATATATTTATACGGGCCCCAAAAATTAAAAAATACCAAATGTCAAAAATTAAAAACATACCAAATAACCATTTTATTTAAGATAATGTTCATCACTTGACATTAAATCCATTATCAACAATAAGATGAGAAAGTCATGTTAATAGTATTACAACTATAATAACTCAATATAATGAGATAAGAGATGATTTAGTTGAATTATCAAGAGTTAGTGAAGATGCCAAAACTAGGAGTGGTGAATCTTTAGCAACACATGAAATTGTAAAAGCGTTGGATTGTTTTTCAAATACTTCAATTGCTTATAGAGTTTTGTTAGTTACCGATTCTTGTAGCAAGATCGAGAGAAGTTTTTCAAAACTAAAAATTGATAAAATCACACTTGCGTTCACGTTTGTATCTCAAGAAAGATTAAATGGGTTAGCAATTTTATGTATTGAAAATAAGTGTTGGGAAATCATGATTTTGATGATCTTATTGATGATTTTGCTTCTCAAAATGCTAGAAGATCCAATTTTTTTCAATTTTTTTTTGTCTTTGTAGGTGTTAAACTCGTTGAATATTCCGGATGATGAACAAGATATTTCTTGTTGGAGCTCAAGTTTTTATTGTATTTTTTTTATAGGGGCCCATTTTTCGCTTATCGCCAAGAGGGCGAAAAGTCAGGGCCAGACCCGACCCTCACCCCAAGAAAATAAATCAAAACAATAATTCGTAAGTGAATGGTATTCGCCTAAATTTAAACTATGTTTTTAATATGAAGATTACGTTGTTAAAAAATGTGTGTTTATATCTGTCTAATTTCTTTTTAATTTGATGTGTGTTTCGTGTTTCAATATCAAAATATCTTTATATTCTGAAAAATACAAAATTAATTAATTTTTTTCTTCGCGGGTGGACAATAAGGTGAGCATAGAATGAAGACTAGACTAGACTAGACCCTTCGAGAAATTCTAATAAATAGAGTGAATTGAGACAAAAACAATTAGATTTTGGACAACGTAGGTAATTGGAGCCAATCACCGACCTTTGTGGGACTGTGTCAGATGGTCATAACTCATAAGCCGTCCGACCTATCTTTGTTGTGCCAAGGATCACTCATATCTCACCATGATATCATCAATACAAACCTAAATAAATGAACACCATAAATGTTTTCTTCTTCTTCTTTTTTTTTTTAGTTAAAAAAATCAATACCAAGTTTCACCTCACTAGTTCTATTGGAAGACGACCATTCGCCTAGTTTGTTGTTTTGCCAAATTCGGATGCAGACACAGTTTATACACATTCGGCATGTAGTTGATTGTCACAGTTTATACACATTCGGCATGGATATTTAGAACTCCTTTCAATTAACCGGGTGACGTAATTTGGAAAATGAGTTATCGAAAAAATAATATTTGAATTAAACTGTAAAGTGATGAAATTCTAGTATAAATGACTGGATTTTGTTATCGAAACAGTACAATATGTCAATCATATTAAAGTTCTTTTATAACATCGCTTGAGCAAACAACACGATGTCACAAGAATCTATAAGAAAATAGCAACTTAACATGAGTTCTTGCAATTATTGCAATTAAAATTACAGCATGTCTCTTGTGATATAGTGTAGGACCGTTAGACGGTGATACTTTTAGTTTAACAAGTGTTTTTTAGTGTAAAAGGTGATACTTTGTCTAAATATATTAATTTAAGTGTATTTTGACAAGTATCATTTTTTTCACTAAAAGTATCACTATCTCACGAACTTTCACCGTCTCACATAAATTTTTGCGTTAAAATTAACACTGTAACGCATTACAAGAATTCATTTCAAGATTCCATGGTTTATAGAGTTTTCGACAATTCATCATAAATATTGACTCCCTTCAAAAAAGCACTAAATTAAACTTATGCTAAGAAAGGAGAATGAATTGTGGATCATATATATGTGTTTGAATGAACAAAATTAATGTCAGTTGTCTTTGAGTTGTGGTCCTAAAGAAATGGACATGGAACCCCATAATTATGGGTTGCACAATTTGAAGTATGCCCAACAATTTAGAGCCTCACAAGTCACAAGGCCAAGATCCAAACAAATTATCACTTTTCTGATCTAATTAATGAGGCGGCTAGCTAGTCCCAACCCTTTTGCTTTGATGAGAGATATTTGTCATTTGCAGTTGGGCTGTCAATTTTGTCGGTTTTGCCCTTCATTTGGATTTATTTTATTTGGAATTGTCAATTTAGGCCCGGCTTAGGTCGGCCCGAAGAAAAGGTCAGGCTATGCCATGAAGTTGTAAGCCTGAAAAAGGTCGGACATATTTGACGGCCTAATGGGCCCAGTGGCCCGATCGGTCCGGCTAGCCCCGAGGCAAAGTCAGAGTTGTCAAAGCAGTCCGTCGGGCCTAGAGCAAAAATACATCCTGGTCGAGCCAAATAGTAATCGGATTGCTACTTTTAGAGCCCAGTTCACAAAAATACACTAAAAAACGGGCATGTCGGGCTGATTTTTCGGACCTTAAATATTGCAGTCCACCTCGATAAAAATCTTTGGTCGACCGAATTTGTTAGTCGGAAATTAAAACTCAGGTAAAATATACTACATGGGTCAGGCTGGGCCATGAAATATTGGCCCAATGGAATTTTGGATTGGCCTGGCCCGATTTTGCTCTCTGGCCCGGCTTGATTGTCAGCTCTAATTTTATTTATTTATTTATTTTGTGGAGGGCGAGGGTGGGGGGCAAGGTGTTCATTTTTCGAATTAATATAAAAATCGAATATGAATATTTGAATCGAATAACAAATTTGGGGATTTTTTGTTTTAATTTTCTTCGAAAATTCTAATCCGAGTTAAAATTCGATTCGAATAATGTTTCATATTCGGATGTTATTTCAAATTCGTGTATTGATTCAAACTCAATTATAATTCAAATTTAATTTTTATATTATATATTTTAAACATTATACAAATGTAAATTGCATAATAAGATATAAATAATATAATTAATTGGTGTATACAGAATATTAAATTTTAAATTATTATTATAATAAATTGTTGCACTAGAATTGTAGTATTGGTCATAGTTACTTTCCCAATTTAATCTCATTTCAAAGTTTCAAATATTTTTGTTTACCTTTTGTAATAATGTATTTAAACTTAAAAGAACAATATGTTTTTCTTTTATGCTTTTAATTTTAAGAGATTACAGTCTAGAAGTATTTTATTTTTAGTTTTTTATAATATCTTTAAGATAACAATATGATTTTGATTATTTATATGGTCTGTTTATATTTTTGTTTCATTCTATGATTTTTTGTTAGAAACTACTGAAAATTTGCTTGAAATATGAGTTTTGGTCCTTTCGGATATGAAAATATGGGCTCAAATCCAATTTGATTGTATTTGATTCAAACTTAATCAAATTAGGATCAAATTTTGAATTAGGATTTTAAAATGTCCATTCGATAAATTTGATTCGACTAAGTCTAAGAATTCGAAATTCAATTTGATGAATACTCCTAGATAGGGTGGGACTTGGGAGTGTAAAACTAAATGTTAACAATTTTTTTGTTGCATTCAATATTTTTAAACTCGGAGCGGGTATTGACTTGATCATTGGTCCAATTGATTGAATTGTGAAAAAACAATAAACTGCATATTACAAGTTAAAAAATTGGGTACAATACAAGTTTGACAATATTAATAAAATTGAAATAGAAAGACAATTTATAATTAAATGTACAAATATAGAATACAGAGGTGAAATTCAAATTCAAATTTAAAGGAGCCACGCAGGTTTTTTTTTCTATGTTTGTTGTTGTTGGACGCTGAAAATGTTTATGTTTGTTACTCTCCTATTTTTTTATTTGTGAATTTACAATGGGGGAAAAATTAGTTGAATTAGATCATAACCGTGTTAGTTTTTGGTGTCAAAATAAAAGAAGATATTTTTTTTTTCATCCCATATTAGTTTGAGAACAAAAGAAACTGACAAATTAAGGCTATTTAAGAAACTTATTTGTTTTATCCAATCATCCTTGCCCTAATGGTCAAGGTGAGATAACTTATGGACTCTCTTTGAAAAGTCAGGAGGTTTCGAACCCCTCCTCCCCTGAGACACGATGAAATAATTAATATCGAGGACTTCAAGCGGCAATGTGAAAGCTTGAAATTCGATGGGACCCCTACAACCTCTGACTTGAGTGTCGGAGGGGTATTCCTAAGACTACCCCAGGGATCCCCTAGTTTCGTTCTGCTCAAGAGAAAAAAGTTGGACCGATTACACAATTCCTAGAGAAAAAGTTGGATGGACCAACTACAAAATTCTTTGACTTGGAGTGTTCTGTCAATTTTAAGCATGATCACCAAAAAAAAAAAACCTTAAACCACTTATGATTACAAGACATAAATTGGAAACCTTAAACCACTTATGACTACAAGACATAAGTTGTTAATGCACTTTCACTGATTAGGTAATTTTTTGCAGTGTATTGGTACCTTTCTAGCAAACATATTCTCCAATTTTCTTCGTTGCACACATGCTTGGATGTTTGACAAATGACACTTAATCATGTTTATTAAAATATAAATATATAGATTCATTGGAATTTGCCAAATACCAAAGTGTTAAGAGATGTGACGTGAAAGAGAGAGATATATTTATACATTTTTTGTTGGAAGAATCATGGATTTCCATAAAATTAACAAGTAAAAGTATAAAAAAATAACTAGATTAATTAATTGATGGCTAATTCCGTAATTATTTTCACGATTATTGTTTCTAGGTAAGTAACAGCTGTCATGATCATCAATTCATCACTAATAAATCAAACAGATTTGATCTTTATGAAACCCGTGCCTATCTCTAGCTTATTCTTTTTCTTTTGTTAGGTGACGTTTAATTTTAAAAAACAATTACATTTAAATGAATTAACTAATTACTAATAAAATTTGTATCAATCTAGGCTCTAGCATAGGCTCATGCTCTCATGGAGATTGACTCGAGTTTGACTCGAGTGCGATCATATATAAGTGTGTGGCCCTTACACTATTATCTCCTATTATACTAGGAAAAAATAATTATTAATAAAAATATATACAAATAAATTATTTATTTCGCCCCGACGCCAACTCACAATTTTCATTTTGTTTCAAGATGATCTCGAACTAGCTTTGTTTCTTGTTGCAAGTAGGGGTGACAAAGCATATAATTGAATCGTGTTTTGTTTCGACAAGATAACGATAAAGTATAATAATCTGAAACACGAACATGACACGATTGTACTTACACAACATGAACAAAAATTTCTTAGTTTGACGTTACACGACAAGATTTGACACGATAAGTAGAAAAGAAAGCTAACTAAGTTTACGTGTTCTAATCGGGTTACATGAACACGTCACAAAAGTTTTTATCTTACTCGTATCAACACGTTACGGACGTACAAACACGATAGTGTACGTAAACACTAGTTCGATATTTTCTTATCATTCTTGTATCGTACCACCGTGATGTGTCAAGAATTGTCACCCATAGTTGAGAACGATGTGTTTTTATTTTTATTTTTGGTAGCTAGTCAAATTAAAGTATTTACTTATTTCCAATAAATTATTTTTTTCAAACAACGGTCAAATGTGAAAATCTGACAAAATTGCAGATTAGTAGAGTGTGTGAGCAAATTAACAGCTGGAAAAAAATTCAAAACCAGCTATATATTAATATATATATGCCAAAATAATTAGTTGTTAAGAAGATAATTAATTGATTAGATTAATCTCAAAGCTTCCATTCTTTGTATTCAATGAATAATGGTCATGGACTATCAAATCTTTCATTGTCATTATCTTTAAGTTTGAAAAATCCTTCTGTCTGAAAGCTAATTTTTATTTTATTTTAATTAACTAGGGTTATTACTAATATTATATTTAATTTCACATCAACCTTAATTATTAGCCGCACGATGGATATTCTTTTAAGGTGGTGATTGTAAGTGAAGCCAATAAAATTTAACATTCGACGGTGGACCATATATGGAGTACAAAAATCATTGATTTGTTGCTAATTATTTAATTTTACTAAACAAAAAGGAAAAAAAAATAGTCGCTCTATTTATTTCCCCTCTTTTTTTAATAAGTTGTGATTACTAAGGGCGCCATTGGATATAGTTTCATTTTGAAAATTTTCATTTTGTTAGAAAATAGTGGTGAAAAAAAATTTGGAAAAAAAAAAGTTGAATTTTGAGAATATGATTGGATGTGAGATGAAAAAGTAATGATGAGAGTTGATTTAATTTAAAAAGAGTAAAATAATGATTGAATGTGATTGATAGTTAGAAATGTGTTAGTAAATGAATAGTGAAATTTGTGGGAGGATGTGTAATATTGATTAGTTTTTATGAAAAAATGTGTAGATGTGATTGATAAGAGAAAAAGTGAAAGTGAAGGAATAGTATATTTTAAGAAAATTTTCATAAACATGATCGATATTTGGTCAAAAAAATCCTCCGGTGAGCTAAAATGAATTCTCATTGACATCCAATCGCGGCCTAACTTGTTGGAGGAGATGAGATAAATTTCGCAATATATTAGATTCAAATTCGATCAACATCCTTATAAAGGGTGGGCGATATCACAGCAGTTACAAACTCATGGTTATTTATTTTCCTCTTTGTCGTGATAGAAAATCAATAGAAATCAGTGAAATAAGTTAATAAAGAGCTGATAATTATGTATCGCGTAGATATATAATTAAACAAATGTGTTTAAGTCATTTAGTGTACAAAATGTTATGTCTAATTAACAAAAAGAAAAGGACTAAAAAGTTTGTAATTCGCTCACTAAATACCATCACTACTTTCATTTCAATTACTTTTTGTATCACAATTGTCTGTTTTTTCTTAAATTTTAAAAAAAAAAATCACTTTACTCGATTTTTTGGTATCTTCAAGTGATGTCAAACATTTCACAAAATAAAAAACTTTCGATCTCACCGACACAATATCCAGAGAAATTTGTCACTAAAATTTTAATAATTGTCTACATATCTTGACAAAATTAAAAATATTATATTTTTCCAAACTATCGATCAATTATCGATAAATCACCAATAATTTGAAATTTACCGACAATATAATTACGGATTTACCAATTTTTTAGTTTTTGTAGGTAAATATTTACTTACAATGATTTTTCATGCAATTTGGGTTTGTCGGAATTATGTTGCATCATTAGTTAAGGCATAATTTTGTAATACTTACTTATAGATTTTTTTGTCGTTAAACTGATTCTTTTTTTTTGTAGTGTTTATGTATCAAAATAATCACAATTATTTTTGTTTTGACTAATTTAAATAGCTTATAAGATTCTAAACAAGCTATTTATGAGCTTTGAAGTTGTTTTTAAAAACATACATCCTTATTTTATTTTAAAAAATATATTATTTCAAAAAAAAGATCTTAGTTATTCTTTGCTATTTTAATTACAAACTATTATTGTTACCATCTTAAAAACTCACCATCTTATATTATTCAAACACTCTAACAATTTATTTTTGAATTAAGATCTAATATCTTATAAGTTCTAAAAATATCTTATAAGAGGTATAAGATCTTTTAACAAAGCTTAGCCAAACACCCTCTACACAAAGGCAAGGTTATCCCTAAATTGATTCTTATTGGGTATTGTTGGGGGATAAAATTACTTTTTAATAATTATCGGCTTTATTTATTTAATGCATTTATTTATTACTCATTATTATTAATTATTGGGTCACAGTATGATTCGTTGGCCTATATAGCCCAAACTAGCCTATACGACGTCTGAGGCTTACCGACTAAGCGACACACTTTATCTTACAAGGCCCATCACCACTCATGCGGCCCATCATCTCAGGTAGAGGTGTCAAATGGGCCGGCCCGCCGAGCCAAAGAAAAAAATTAGGTCGGGACAAACAGTAACCAGACCGCTATTTTTGTAGTCCAACCCGGCCCAGCCCACAAAAAATACAAAGAAAAGTCTAGTCGACCGGGCCAGACGATTTTTCGGGCCTAATGGGCCAGGCCAAAAAAACACGCCTCATTTTAGGCCTAAGAAAACGTAGCCCGGTCCGACCCTCTTATCGGGCCGGTCGGGCCGGTCGGGCCAGCCCACCGAGCCGGACCGAAATTGGCAGCTCTAATCTCAGGTATACAAAGGTTATTCCATCTCATTTGTAAGTAAGTTCAATTAATTACTACCGATAAAAAAAAATTCAATTAATTACTGTGAATTGCATTCATGTGCTCTGCAATAATCTACTGCAATCGTTGATTTTAGCGTCGGAGAAGCCTCATGGGACTACTACAAGGACCCTCTAACCTTGTTTTGTACATTGCAGGCTAGTTCTCATTTGAATATTTTACCAGCTTAGGAGAACAAGTTAGACCAACTACTCAATTCCTTGACTTTGAGTGATCTGCATGATTTTAACCAGCGTTAAACCCATTTGATCTCATCAGGACCTCTTCCTTTCTTTTATATATTTCAGTTTATTAAAAAAAAAAAAAAAAGGTATGTACTCTTTACTTTCATGTCAAATTCAATAGGCTTAAGACTCCAACAGATTTAGACCATTTAATTAGTCCAATAATAATAAAATAATAAATATAATTGTAATTAAAATATGTTGGTCACATATTAGGAATTAAATAATTCATAACACCCATGGCTTTTTTTCATAGTTTTTTTACAATCTATTATTTAGTTTTAAAATATATATATAGTAATTAAGATAAATAAAATAAATTGTAGCCAAACTAATAATGTTTTATGTAGTTTATAATTGCATTATTTTTGTGCCCCATTATTAAAAAAATTGGACCAGTATTTGCCTCTATATTCAAACATAATTAATTTTGAAGCTGGGAAAAAGCTCAAATTTTTTGAACAATATTATATTCGAGTTTACTTGATTCATTAACATCCTTATCTACATATATTTATATTTATATTTTTTTAGGAAAATATTTATATTTAAGATTAATGTTGCTAGTAATACAAATATATTAAGGAATAGATATATAAGATTATTTTTTTTCTTTTTGACACCAGGAATAGATATATATGATAGAAATTAGAAACCCCGGGACGACGGATGGAAAAGGGAATGTGACGTCGACCAACCTTATTTAACAACACTACCAACACCACCGTTTTGATTTATTGCATTATATACCCACAACTTCCATTTAATTGTATATATGCCAGTACAACATCACTATCCTCATTAAAATGTAGTCAAAATTGTTTGGACCCTTTTCTTTTTCAGTTAGAAAAAAATAGTTATATGATTTGACATGTCTAAATATAAATTATATCTCATTCTTTAAATAAATAAAAAATGTGGTCAAGAAAAACATCCACAAAATTTTATTTTTATTTTATGTTCTTAGATGATGTAGTATTTTTAAAATTTGGTGCGACATGACTACCAATTTTAAATTATTATTTTAAAGATTTAGTACTTAAAAATCTTCGTATTTTTAATTCTAATTTATAAAAGTAGATATTAACCATATATTCTTTTTCCAAATTGAAAAAGAAGAATAATAAAAAGTGTTGGAACAATTAACTTTTTTAACTTCATGATTTTTATTCTTTTTTTGTTTATTCACTGATATCGTACTTCTTAATCTGGTGCGATGACATTAACTCAGTAATTCTTAACTATTGTTCTAAAAATAGAAATACTTAAAAAAATAAAATTTTAAATTTTATTTAAATTACTGTATTCATTTAAAACAAAATACTTCAAATTTTGTGCTACTGCGCTATCCTCATAATCAGGGGAAAATGCAGTTTTGGTAGCATAACTTTGGACGAGTCACAATATAGTCCCGTTAAGTGTATTTTTGGCAATTACCCTTTAACTATGAGACGCTCTCAATTTAACGAACAAAGTTGCCGGAAAATCGGTTTGTCATCAGGAAATGCCATGTGCAATGCACGTGACCAACTTAAATGAATTTTTTAGCCACATTTTTCAAACTTTGCAATGAAGATTTAAAAAAAAAAAAAGACAAATAATCAACACCCACGTACGTGGACATCTCAATAGAGGAAAACTAAGTGTCATTTAGGATCCCATAATCAAGACCGACATGAACATTTTAATATATCAGGAAGTGCCCGAGTAGTCGGGGTTGAAGCGCTTCTAACTTCTAATTAACTAAACACCGCAGGATTGACCCAGGATTGAAGCTAAATTGGTTGTTTGGTAGAGAATCGAACCACGCGGCTGGAGAATCAACAGCCCCTTTTACCATTCGGCTATGCTGGGGGCTCTCTTCGGTCTATATTCATTCACAAATCATGATGTATATTTTAAGTCAGTGTGACATCACTAACTCTAAATTATTATCTCAAAATAAAAAATATTTTTTCAACATTTATTTTATATAAAATGGGATATTCAAATTGAGATAGATATATATTGATATGTTTGGTATGAAATTTGTATGGTGGGCCAAACCAAAACCAAGACCACCGTTGTGGGTTATTACATTGTCTGATTGTCCCATATGTTACAACCTTATTTATTGTGTTGACTCTCTGACTCCACTGTATCTGTTTGACTGTCAGAGACCAAATTTATTGATTTCTTCTTGGACTTGAAGTAGGTACAAACAATCATTCATGCGTGGAAATAAATATGACACCTACAAATACACAATAATATCATGCAAACTTATGTGTTTTGACAGTAATGTTACGGATCGTGTGGTGAAGGTTTAGATGGTGGCATTTTAGACCTTTTTTTTTTTTTCTAAAATTCGATATTTAGGGGTGTCGGCGAATCGAGTAGATCCGAATATATTATTGTTTAAGCATGTTTGGATATTTATTGAGATTTGAGGGTTTGATGATTATTTAATGAATTGACGACGAACTTTAGTCGAGCAACACAAATCGAGTTCAAGTAGAGCTTGATTTTTTTGAATAAATGGAAATATATAAAAATAAATGAAAAAGTCATGATCACAAGCCGATGGACGAGGTAGCTAGCAAAGTGAAAACAATGTTAAATTTCAGGAAAAAAATAAAATAAACAACAAAAATAACTTACAGTCGCATATTAAATGAGGTTCAAGTAGCTTGATATTTTTATACATATTTATTATATTTTACTAATCGGGTGTAAATAATGTGTTCAAGCTTAGTTGTTTATGTAAACGAAGTGATCTCAAACGAGATTTTAAAAATCAATCTCGGATCGAAGTCGAGTATCACGTAGTTTGATTCGTTTTTCAACATGATGATAATTGACATTTTGTAATATCTCCTTGTGATATTCTTCCTTATTAAGCACCATGTAATCAATATGGTCATGTCTTCAACATACGAATGAACAATTAGTGGTGTTTTTGGCTAGCGGGGTGATATTTATGTTACAATCTAGTAGATGTTCTTCGTGGAGGAATATACAGGGTGTAGTTTTAACCGTAAGATTACATATAATACACGCCTACTATGTACGATTGTGTGAAAATTTGTGTACATCCAAATAAATTTATGCGCAATTATTCACATGAAGTATTCCTCCAAATGTATAAAGGATAAAACCATGTGTTACTCAAGTCACTATAGAGTTTGAAAAAAGCGATTGTTGTTGGATTAAATTGTACCTTGAAATGGTGCATAGACCATTTAGGACTTCGTGACTTAAAGGTTTTGAGATATTCATATTGAATTTCATGGACTTAGTATTTGGGCTTCTATGAGCCCATTTTGAATAAACTTTAGTCCATACCCATGTTTGACCATTTGGACATAGCCTGATGAGCCTTTTGTGAACCATGTGCCCATGGCATATCAACGATTATATTTGTTTTTAGTTTTAGATTTATTTTTACTTTTAATTATTTTTATCAATTTTTCATAAAAATAATAATATGTTTAGATTCGTGATACTTTTATATAGACTATATATCTACAATTTTGAATACTTTTTATAATATTATATATATATATAATATGAATAGGTTTGAAAATGATTTTGTAAGGTACATATGAGGCACATTAAATATTAACAAATTAATAATCATTAAAAAAAATCTATTTATACGAAAAAGTAAAAAAAAACAAATATGTTTTCGTTATTTTAAGTAGTAACAAAATTAAAAAAAAAAAGAAAATCCCTTGAGAATGAATCAACATACGTGAATTTTATTTTATTTTATTTTTTAAAATTTTCATTCAAAGAGATGTGCAATTATACTGATACATGGTATATGACACAGTACCTTTGGGGCAACAACAGGATTCTCGTGATTCCTTTTACTTTTAGGCCCCTTTACTCGCCCTTATTAATTATTACAGTATTTATTTATTTTCACTTCTTTTGTTTGTTTGTATTTTTTTTTTCATTTTTAGTTATTTATTTAAATTTGTCATTTCTTTTTTTACCTAATTGATATACCGAAGTTGTAAAATCTCACATGTACATCGTATAGCCAATAATGTTGCTCATAGACTAGCTAATTTTTTTTTTTTTTTTCTTCTTCTACGTCTTTTTGTTGGACAAGCGAAGATATCCCACGATGGGTGGATGAGATTGTAATAACGGATCTTTCTTTATTATAATAAATCAATATTTGAGTAATCATGAATCATTTAATTGAATTTTTTTGGCTAATTAGGACTAGGTTGGTCACTTATCAAACCACTTCTTCCACAGGCCCATTTCATAAAATTGTGGCCCAAACCATTTGCCATTATTACATAAAAGAATTCTGATATATTTTGCTAAATTTGCAAACTGATATGAAAATAGATATTGGTTTGCATTTTATCACTTGGGCATGTCCAGAGCACATTTATGTTATCAGCCCATTTTAAGTTGGGTTTGCATATCAAACCCCAGTTATATGGACTCTTGGCCCAAAAGTAATGCACCTATAAGTCTACAACAAACTTTAGAATTTATTATCAATACAATGTGGCAGCAATTTCATGTATCTATTTCAATAATAGTATTTTCCGAATCATGGCTTAGTCCACCTGGTCATCGCAGACTTAAAGTCTCTGGTAGGATGGAGGTCAAGGGTTTATTTTCCGAATTAGGGGCTTAGTCTAACTGATCATCACAAGGGACTTAAAGTTTCTGGTAGGATGGAGGTTAGGGGTTCAAGTACATACTCCATCAAATTACTTCACGTGGCATATGCGAACTGTTGAAAATTTGATGTCGATAGGTCAGGGGTTGCAATCCCTATTCCATCAAATTGTTCCGTGTGGCATATGCAAGCTGTTGAAGATAGCATCCGAGCAGGTTCGATTCGGGAAGAGTCAATTATTATTAGATTTGAGGGATGAAATGTAATTGTTCTCTTTGCCTAAAAGGATCTGGTTGTACGTCGACAATGATGAATGGCCGGAGTTGTTGTCATCAGGCATAGTCAAGCGTAAGCCTCAAAGCTACATTATAAAAAAAAAGGATTTTTAGCATTCGTTAAAGGTGTTGAATGACTTTTCCTTTTCCTTTGTGCTTTTATTTAATACTAGTATGTCATTGTTTGATAAATGGTTTTATCATGATTTTGATGATTTTGTTTTTACACCAAAACAATGTTTTTAAAGGTTGTCCAAATACTCATAAATGGTTTAAAATGGTTTTAATAATTTTCGGAGTATTTCTTCAAGTTTATTTTCGACAAAATTGGACAATGCTTTTAATGATTTTGTGTCAAATGTTTTTACTTCAAAATAATGTCCATGTATGTTGTCCTAATACTCCCGATTGGTCTAAAATATTTTTACTATTTTTGGAGTATTTCTTGAAGTTTATTTTCGATTTAAAATTGGACAACACTTGTGTTTCGGGCTCGTCGGTCGCCCTATAGGGCAACCCGCACTGTGTTGAGTTTTGGAGCAGAAAAAAAAGGGACGAAGGGGGAAAAGCAAGGGGGTGGCCAGGTCGACCGGAGGTCGTCGGCCGTCGGCCGTACTGGCGCCCCTCGTTGAACAAAAAACATTTCTCAATTTTTGTCTCCTCGACATAAATTTGAGCAATGGGGTGACCGGTCGAAGCCTATGTCGATCGGTCGCCCTATGTAAAATTGTTGCGATATGTTTCAAACTTCTATTTACGTGCGACCGTGCCGCCTATGGTTTGACAAACAAAAATCGACCTTTTGACGTGAGACAACTTTCCCTTAATTTGTGGGATGGATTTCTATGACTCTTTTCTTCAATTGTCTTGCAATTTTTTGAAATTCATGTCCCCAAGAGGAGCCTATCATGTACAAGACATCTTCTATAAATAGAGGAAGAATTGAAGCAACACAATAAAGAGAAAACTACAACACAACAAGATACACTCAAGAATACACTTGTTCTTACATTGTCTTAATTCTTGTTGTAATTTGCCTAGCTATTCACTTTCACATTCTTGAGGTCTAGGCTTTTCTTGATTACACTTGCACTCTATTGTATTATCAATTATCGAGTTGTAATATTGAATTTGGGTAATCATTCAACACAAGATATCCTTATGAGTGTTCTTGTGGTAAGAACACACTTGGGTGATCTAGGTGTTAGGTGTAAGAAGATTATGGTAATCTTTTGTTGAGGTGTTGAAGAATTTGGTATTCTTCAAGGATTGAAGATTGTGGTAATCTTCACAACGTGCCGTTGGAGATTGTGGTAATCTTCAAGTGAGATTGTGGTAATCTCAAAGGTGGTGTTGAAGAAGAGTGTGGTGCTCTTCAAGGTGTTGTTGTAAGTTGGTGTTGTATTAATTTGTGGTATATTAATAAAATCTTTTTCTTTTTGAAATCCATCCCGGATATCTTTGGGGTAGTAGTAGATTAGGCCCTAGGTAGGTTGAACTACTATAAATCAACGCGTGTTGTTTATTTTCCGCACCTTTATTATTGTGTTTAAGCATTCGGTTAGAAAAAGAGGGCGAAATCGAAAAAATGGAGATAATCTATTCACCCCTCTAGATTATCGTAGCCGCTTGGACTTACAAGTGGTATCAAAGCCAAACTCTTTGGCAAGCTCGTTTCACATCGCGAGTGAAGAGAAACGATCGTCGGCTACGAATGAAGCTCATCTTAAGCACCTCCACCACCAAGCCACCTCGGTTTGATTCCAAAAATTTTATATTTTGGAAAGAAAGAATGGAATATTATCTACAAGGTTGCGGGTTTGATATTTGGAACACCGTCATAATTGGAGAATCCATTCCGATGATAGACACACCACACACCTCCAAAGGCCTCAAAGAGGTAAATGATGAAAGAAGAAAATCATCTCCTTAAGCGGTAAAGCTCTCAATATTTTGTATTGTTCATTTACTAATTTGGAATATGAACATATTGTAGGAATTCGATCGGCACATGAAGTATGACAAAAATTAGAAGTCATCTATGGAGTATTTGCAAATGAAAGGAGTCAAACAAAAGCATCTAATTCTCAAAGGGATACAAGCTCAAATCTAAGGAACAAGCCTCTTACAACTTCCAACTATGAAGAAGTTGAATACTGTTTTATGGGCATCGAAAAAGAAAACGAGGTATGTCTTAAACCTTCTAATTCTTATGATATTGTTATTCAAAATGATTATAGTGATTTGCAAAATGATTTTGATGATCTTCAAAATGAATTCCAATACTTACTTGTTAAATACAAAAACTTGAAAAAGGAATTCATTGTTTTGAAAAATGATAAGGATAGTTTATTTACTTCATATGAATCACTATCATGTGCTCACACCACCACTCTTGATAAAGTTAGAAACCTTGAGAAAGAAAATAATACTCTTGTTGAGAATATTGATTGCATGAAAAAGGATTTATTAAAATCCAACTTGAGTGCCAATAAAATGTCCAATATTCATAATTGTGATAAAGGACTTGATCATAAGCCTAATTTTGTTAATCATATGAAAAATGATCAAGTCACTATGCATATTGGTCATTATGCTCCTAGAATTATTACTTGTTTTTATTGCGGTAAAAAGGGTCATACTGCTAATTCTTGTCGAGCTAGAAATAACTCTAATTATTGTTGGAGACCTAAAAGTCTCAAGACTAATCCCAAAGGACACAAACACATGAGGGTGCCACAAAACAATGTCATATTAGGTACCCGGCGAAATAATGATCAAAGAAAATTTACACCGCCAAGAAGACATCAAATGACCATTTCATTTGATCAAAGGAGAAAACATTTTCAAAGCCGATTTCAAGAAGAGGATATAATCAAAAATGGGAAGAACATAATCCTTGGAAATGGCAAAGACATCATCAAGATGACTTTCAAAGAAGAAGAGACTATCAACAATGGGAAGGTAACAAATCTTGGAAGCGGAGCAATCAAAAAGTCATCATCAACAAAGTGACTTCTCAAGGGGAAAATATCATCAATAATGGGAGCGGCACAACCATGGAAATGGCGTAATTGGTAACCCGTATCTCCCTATTTAAATATGCATTTTATTTTGTTATTATGCATGCTCTTATTTGTGTCTTAATTGCAAAATGAGTTTTCAAAGATTTTATTTTTTAATTAAGATCTTCAATATATGTTTGTGCTTTTAATAAGAAAACCTTATATGATGTTTTTAAAACTCTTGTGCATTTTTGTAGACTAAAGTATGTTATCATCTCTTATGGATTTTTATGGCATGAGCTTACTTGTGATATCTCTTGCTTTATACTTTTTATCATTATGATTTGTCTATATTTGTTTTAAGAATTGTGTAGGATTTACATATTTTCACAAATGGCCATTTACGTCATTATTTGTCAAGAAAGGCATTAATTATCGAGGTACGTTTACTTGTGTTATTCTTACTCTTATAGACTCGATATATGTTTTGCCATGTGCCTATGTGCTTGTTTTCATAGTATTTCTTACAAGTGTCATTAAGAGGATTTTTAGATTCTTTGAAAGGCACTATTCGATATTTGATTGCACATATTTGCTTTGTCAACTCTTGTTCAAATACTTCTTCTAAATGAGGTCTCAATTATATGCTATTGGATTTTCAAATTTCAAAAGAGACCTTTTGTAGCTTTCTTAAGCTTATTTGAACTTGCATGATTTATTAGACTCTTGATGATCTTCTAAATGCATAGTATGTGTTTCTTGCTTAATGGTCATATATATAGTGTCTATTTCTACTATGCTCTTATGCAAGATATTTTTTTTTTGTGATTGATGATTGAGGCATGTTTTTACACTTGGGCTATTTTTTTTTTTGCTTATGTAAGCGATGCCGGTAATGAGTTTGTCAAGTTGTGTAGATGAGAAATGAAGTACTCCAAATATTAGTTACCTCAAAATATTTGGATGTTTTTTATGAACACCTTAGATCAATTGGATGCCCTATGGTGATAGTGATGAAGAAGACAAAAAGGGTATTAGGAACAAACTCGATGACCAAGGCAACATTGGTCGAACTAAGGCGAGGTTAGTAGCTCGAAGGTATTTTCAAGAAGAAGGTAATTGATTTTGATGTAACATTTGCACTCATAGCACACTTAGTAGCTATTTGCATTTTACTTGCCCATTCTTGTTTTAAGAAAATTTCAAGCTTTATCAAATGGATGTTAAATCCAATTTTCTCAATGGTTTTATTCAAGAAGAAGTCATGTAAAACAACCTCCGGGGTTTAAACTTTTTCTAGGCCAAATGATTTTTATAAAAGGCCTTGTATGGTTCAAAACAAGTACCCCATGTATGGTATGATGAAATTTAGCTATTTTTGCTAAATGATTTTACAAGAGGTAAAATTGATACTACTCTCTTTTTTTTTGAAAAAAAAAGGGCAAGATTGTTTGCTTGTGCATATTTATGAGAATATATTTGGTGCTACTAATGAACATTTGTGCAAGATATGGTTTTCTAAGTTGATACTAGGTGAACTTGAGATGATCATGATGAGGGGAACTCAAATTTGATCATTGGAATTCAAATTACTCAATGCAAGAAGATGGTTATATTTCAAAAGAACTCTTGAAGGAGTTAAGCATTGAAGAAAGAAGAACTATCTCAACCTCTATGGCTAAAGTTTGACAAAGGTTGAGAAAGGCATATATCGCCGACAAAACAAATTCGAGGTATCTTTCTTGTATTATTTCTATAGACTCGACATTCCATATGCCTTTAATACATATGCTCGACTTCAAAAACTATCCCAACGAATCTCATTAAAGTGTCGATTAAAAGAAATTTTCAAATATTTGAAAGACATTTCTTCTTATGACTTGTATATCCATAGTTTTAAAACGTTATTATTTTTCGGGATAACAAGTCCGGTGTAAATTTTATGTTTTCAAAATATGGTTCGTTATAATCGAACTAAACATATTGAGATTCGATATTTTTTTAAATGGATTGCATGTTTAACAAAAAGACTTGAGATGTGTTTAATTTCGTCTCAAGAATAACTCACGAACTTTTAAATCGCTCACCGCCGAGTATTTTACCTCATTTCGAGCTTGATTGTGACATAATGTATATTGAATCAAGTCTACGTTTGCATTTTGCATTTTTTAAAACTTAGGGCGAAAAATCGGATTTTGAATCAAACCTCGGATTTTTCAAAAGCAGAACCAAAAAACAGTGGTGCCGGGCGCGGGCCGACGGTCGCCCACCGGCTCGGCCGTCGCCCATGCCTGGACCGGTCGCCTGATCGATTTTTTGGTTAAAATCGTTCTGTTTTCCAGACTTAGCCATTTTGGCGTTTCTTTTCTCTATTTTCGTCCCCTTTGCAATTTTCACACACAATTCACTTCAAATGAGTTTTGATGCATGAATTATATATTTTGGGGACTACCTAGCTCGGTTATCATCATTGATGCTCATCTTTACCAATTGAATGGTAAGAATTTCACTCTCTTTAGCTCAATTGGGTTGAACCCTTGAGTTTGTGGCTTAAATGTATTTTTCTTGATGCAATTCATATATTTTTGTGATGAGCTTATTGATTAATGATATTTATTAAATTGCATTTGGTGATGAAATACTTGGCTTGATTTCATTTACAAGGGCTATATATATCTTTTTCAATTTTTGACGCCCGCCAAGTGTTCGATAAAACGTTTCAAAGAAAAATTCATGATTCTCTCGTTTTCAAATGACTTATAAATTTATAGAGATCATGTTTTGCAAATCTCATGAGTTTTCATAAGCTTCGACTTTTCCCTCCTATTTGGTTTATTAGCTTCAATGTTCAAATAGCTCGATACATCGGTTTAGTTGCGCACTTTGATATAATTGTATGATGTATTTATCGTACTAACATTCTTTTTGATGATTCCAAAGGGGGAGAAACAGGTTATAAGCTCTTTAGCTCAAAGAAGCTAAGATAAAACGAAAAGAATCTATAAGCTATGGCTTCATATAGCCGTAAATTGTGGATCATATTTAGTCCACTTGGTGCATTATGGTTATGTATGAATCATGGTCCATTGGTTGTAGTATGGACTTATATACGGTTCTAATGATGTCTCTTTGTGAGGGGAGCTTTTAAGTTTTGATACTTAAGCTCAATATTGAAAAGCTAAGATTTTAGCTTATGTTGAAGTTGCTTTTATATTACACTTATTGTGCATATTGATAGGGGAGCATTTGCTATATGTGTTTGAATATCTCTACTCCCATCCTTATGTTTATATTGCGTGGAATGTTGTCGCTCTCAACGGATATTTATTTTTGACAGGAAAACTTGTTTTGTTTTCAAAATCGCCTCTCAAAATTGTTTTGTTTTCAAAATCGGCCTTGTTGAATTGTTTTGGTTTGTAATCATCAAAAGGGGAGATTGTTTGATAAATGGTTTTATCATGATTTTGATGATTTTGTTTTTACACCAAAACAATGTTTTTAAAGGTTGTCCAAATACTCTAAATGGTTTAAAATGGTTTTAATAATTTCGGAGTATTTCTTCAAGTTTATTTTCGACAAAATTGGACAACGCTTTTAATGATTTTGTGTCAAATATTTTACTTCAAAACAATGTCGTATATGTTGTCTAATACTCCCGATTGGTCTAAAATGTTTTTACTATTTTTGGAGTATTTCTTGAAGTTTATTTTCGATTTAAAATTGGACAACACTTGTGTTTCGAGCTCGGCCGGTCGCCCTATAGGGCAACCCGCACTGTGTTGAGTTTTGGAGCGAGAAAAAGGGACGAAGGGAAAAGCAAAGGCGCGCCGATCGGTCGACCCCTCGTTGAGCGAAAAACTTGTTTCTCAATTTTTGTCTCCTCGACCAGGGTGAGCAATGGGGTGACGATCGAAGCCCACGTCGACCGGTCGCCCTATGTAAAATTCTGCGATATGTTTCAAACTTCTATTTACGTGCGACCGGTCACCCTATGGGTTTTGACAAAGAAAAATCGACCGTTTGACAAACAGACAACTTTCCCTTAATTTGTGGGATGGATTTCTATGACTCTTTTCTTCAATTGTCTTGCAATTTTACGAGAATTCATGTCCCCAAGAGGAGCCTATCATGTACAAGACATCTTCTATAAATAGAGGAAGAATTGAAGCAACACAATAAGAGAGAAAACTACAACACAACAAGATCTCAAGAATACACTTGTTCTTACATTGTCTTAATTCTTGTTGTAATTTGCCTAGCTATTCACTTTCACATTCTTGAGGTCTAGGCTTTTATTGATTACACTTGCACTCTATTGTATTATCAATTATCGAGTTGTAATCTTGAATTTGGGTAATCATTCAACACAAGATATCCTTGTGAGTGTTCTTGTGGTAAGAACACACTTGGGTGATCTAGGTGTTAGGTGTAAGAAGATTGTGGTAATCTTCTTGTTGAGGTGTTGAAGAATTTGGTATTCTTCAAGGATTGAAGATTGTGGTAATATTCACAAGGTGCCGTTGGATATTGTGGTAATCTTCAAGTGAGATTGTGGTAATCTCAAAGGTGGTGTTGAAGAAGAGTGTGGTGCTCTTCAAGGTGTTGTTGTAAGTTGGTGTTGTATTAATTTGTGATAAATTAATAAATTTTTTTTTTTGAAATCCATCCGGATATCTTTGGGGTGGTAGTAGATTAGGCCCTAGGTGGGTTGAACTACTATAAATCAACGCGTGTTGTTTACTTTCCGCACTTTTATTATTGTGTTTGAGCATTCAGTTAGAAAAAGAGGGCGAAATCGAAAAGATGGAGATAATCTATTCACCCCCCCTCTAGATTATCGTTGCCGCTTGAACTTACAGTCATCCTGACGAAAGTGTTCGTATTTCCCGGGTGATAGCAGAATACCCATGGGTATATTTGGTTTTCTTTTGAAAGTCAAGCAATCTTTACAATTCTTTCCCTTATTTCCAAAATTTGAAATCATATTTATTTTAGTCAAATTTTACTAGAAATGATCAGATATATGATTTTAGAATTTAGAAAATCAATATACAATCATTATACCCATCATATGACGAGTTTGTAGCTCAAGTGATATCACTCACCTATTATAAGAGTGTTGATCGGGGTTCTAATTCGGTATCTTTCAGTTTCTTTGAAATTTATCCCATCCCTTCCAACTCGTACTCCCAACTTATTAAAAAAATAATTATACCCATCATTTTATAATCATTGCATAATACATTTCTTACTTTTAAATATTTCAACATGGGTCCACCATTAATAAATGTAAATAATTTAATAATCTATTTTTTCGAAAAATGATATAATTTCAACGGAATAAAAAATACAGTCAAAATTTCCATCCAAATATATTCTATATTTTACACAATAATCAATACAATCCCGAAAACACAACTATAAATACGACATTGAGGATGCGTCTCCATGCTACGATCTGAATAGTGGAGTCACCTCATTCTCAAGTTGGGTTATTCCCAATTCGATTATCGTTATCAGGGAAATCATTGCAAATTCATCACTTGTTGGTATGCTTAAAATTAGCAGACAATCTCGTCTGACCTAAGATCGTGGTAGAAGCGTTGATAGCTCACATCATTAGATCTATGACGGTGCGCGAGCGATCAACAATGTTTGACACAACAACATGCGAGTTGAGAGTTCAACCACCAATAACCGCGATGTGGGTTGGCGCAGGATTATATTTGGGCCATCCACGCATCGTTGCACACAAGATCCAATATTTACCCTCAATAAGTGAACGCCGCAAAGGACCGACGGGGGAAGTGAGGACGATGGACGACACCTATGTAAACTTGCCCTAATTTTCCCGGAGACTCAAAAAATATGTAAGTAGAAAGTCACTAATTGTAATAATAATTGGTCGCGATAATCAATAGTTATTTATTTTATTTTATTGGCACATTAAGGAATATGATATTTGATATTTCAATTCCAACTAACAAAAGATTTAAATATTTGAATTGTTCAATATAATGAATAATATATAGCGATGTATCACGAATTTGTTCACTTAACAACGATCACAAACTATAAAATTTCACGATCTACAATAGTTTCTATTGATTGGTATATTCATTTAGAGTCGATAATATTTTTCTGAAATTAACAATATCGTAAAATATTTCCAAAAAAATTCTTATATATCTCCAATTCAAATTTTTACAATAATGAAAAAGAAAAGAGATAATAATTTTGCATAAATTTCAAAAACTTTCCTATAAATCTCCACTTCAAATTTGTACCATAACGAGAGGAAAAAAAGATACCGTTTGGGAAAAGATGTAAATGCATTTGGATTTTTTTCATTTTTTATTTCTTTCCTATTTCTTTCTGTTATTTCACATTTGGTATTGGCGGCTAAAAAAAATTGAAAAAACCCCCCAAAAATTGAAAAAGTAGCGCCATCTTTTTCCCCCAAAATCTGCAGAACCTGCCAAAAGTGCTCAACAATCCGCCATTTATTACACCCCCTATTCACACTCACTGGGCTAGGGTTGTTGAGACTTGACAAGGGTTGCTCTTAAAACAAAACAAAAAAAATGGTGGTTGCTGCTAAATTAGAGTCAATGGGTGCCGAAGCAGGTATACTCTTCTTCTTCCATCTTTTTTCGGCTTTTTGTTTACTTTGCTCATGCAAGTAAAAATCAATGGTGCATTGTTTGAATTACAAATGCTGATGTTTTGATTTGTGTTTTGATGGTTGGATCTTGCCAGGATGGATCATTTTTCATGTAATTAGAAACCTAAAAAATAAGAAAAATCCGGGTTTATGTGTAAAAACTGAAAACTTTTACTGTGGTTCAAAAGTTGGCAGGGATTTTACATGGATCGTGTTAATTAATAGAGGATAGATTTTGGGGTTTTGGTGTGTGTTTATTGGATCGGCTTGTCTGGTTTTAGTTGTTTGATTGAATCATTGAAGTGATATGCAAAGGTGTTTTCCGTTTCATTTTAATTAATTAATTAATTTTTTAATGTTTTTGAACTGTTGGCCCTTTAAATGTCTATTATGATGAAATTGATTAATGGTTGTTTAATTTAGAAAAAAATCAGCAGTGATTTCTACTGTTAATAAGTTCCCGTGCTTTCCATGCATTCACTGAAATTAAAGTTGTTAAATCTATCAAAAAAATCCCAATGGAAAAGGGTAAATATTTTTTTCTTCCAATTATGGGTAGATATAGGTTTTCATCAATAGTTAATGTGTATGTTTGCTCATGCATTGGATAGAATGGGAGCCACATAAAACAAATAATTTTTAGACCATGTATGGAAAGTTACGGATCTATGGTTAACATTACATGCATATTATCATATAAACTTGGCAACAGAAGCTGGATTTTCATTTAAGGTTTGTTAAGCTTGACTATTTTAAGTGGCAATGACGTGCTCGTGTTCGTTAAGGGCCGTTGCATGTTTGGAGCTTAGAAATCTTTTGTTTGATTCCACTGATTTGTGGGCCATATTTCCTTTCATTCATTAAACAACTATTGGCAGTTGCTTATGAGCTCACCTTAAGTGTGTCGAATAAAAGTGCAGTATTGTATAGTGACTATTGGCTTGGAATTTTTGACTAACTTAAAAAAACAAAAAATATATCAGTAATATAATATTTATGGTTATCAGGTAGATAATTTAATAGAAAGCAATCGTGCATTAATGGGATGAGCATTTAAGCATACATATTTATCACATTTGTCGGCATTCGATGTATATTTCATATAATAGATGTGATCTGCTCATTCATAAAATTATATTTATCTTTGAAACTGTTAAAAGCAATAAGACTCATGCACATGTCTTCCTAATCATGCTTGTCCAATTATGGAATAGAGTTTCACATTGTTGTCGTGTCGTATCCCCAAAGTTCACATGAGGAAAATAATAAGCGAGAGTTCTCGTATTTTGGTGGGGATACATAAAAGTTCTCAAATAAAACTTGTTTTATTCCACTGTATTCTTGATGCCGAGTTTTGATTTTATTCTGTTGCCATCATATCATTCACATTTGTTATTTAATAACCCCTTTTTGGCTAGCGACTGTTATTTGCTATCGTTTTTCACCTTGAAATGACAATATATTGCCATAGTTTTTCAATGACGTTTTCTTCACTAAATCCGGCATTTGTATTGGTTTTGTTCTAGGGATCAAAAAGAGCAAAAACAAATCAGTCCCTGCTTCCAAGAAAAAAATGGCAACTGATAAAAAACAAAGCAAGAGGCCTGCTTCTGACATCATCGATGATCCTGTCATTTCCGTAAAATGCCAAAGCGGCGCTGCTTGTTCAGATTTCAAGGAGAAATCTCTTCGTATTTCTGAAAAAGACTCTGTTATCGAAACAAAAAAGGACGCAGTTGTTGAGGAAGAACTTCTAGCTGTTCGTCTGACTGCTGAACAAGATGATGACCGTCCGTGTAGACGGCTCACAGATTTCACCTTTCATAACTCTAGCGGAGCCTCACAGCCATTTGAAATGCTGGAAGCTGATGATATCTTTATCTCTGGTCTTATCTTACCACTTGAGGAAAGTGCTGACAAAGAGAAAGGAAAGGGAATCAGATGTGAAGGATTTGGGCGAGTTGAGGAATGGGCTATATCTGGTTATGAAGAGGGATCACCAGTGATATGGGTTTCCACAGATATTGCTGATTATGATTGTTTGAAACCTTCTGGTGGCTACAAGAAGTTCTATGACCATTTTTATGCGAAGGCTAGTGCCTGTGTTGAGGTTTATAAGATACTGCTAAAATCTTCGGAGGCGATTTAAGCCTTGATGAGTTGCTTGCTGGGGTCGTGCGTGCAATGAGTGGGATGAAGTGTTTCTCTGGTGGTGTATCTATCAGGGATTTTGTTGTTTCTCAGGGTGATTTCATCTATAACCAACTTATAGGTTTGGATAAGACTTCAAAGACTGATAAGCTATTTGCTGAAATACCTGTCCTAACTGCCCTCAGAGAGGAAAGTAGCAAGTTAGTAGATCTTGACCAATCTCAGCCTGTCTCTTTCTCGGGGAGTCTGAGAATTGGTCCAAAAAGTGGGGATGAAAATGCAACGAATGTATCTGCTAACACTTGTCTAACAGAAGAAGATGAAGATTTGAAAATGGCAAGGGTGTTACAGGAAGAAGAGCGCTGGCGCTCAATGAAGCAGAAGAAAGGCCGTGGTTCATCCTCCTCTTCAAGCAAATACTACATTAAGATCAATGAGGATGAAATAGCCAATGACTATCCTTTACCGGCCTATTATACGACATCAAATGAAGAAACTGATGAGTATATAATTTTTGATAGTGGCATTGATGTGATGAATATTGAAGACTTGCCCCGAAGCATGCTACATGACTGGGCTTTGTACAATTCAGATGCTAGGTTGGTTCCACTAGAGCTCCTTCCCCTGAAACCATGTGATGAAATTGATGTGACCATATTCGGCTCTGGCATAATGACTGCCGATGATGGATCTGGATACATTTGTGATGGCGATTCTGCACATTCTTCAAGTGGTTCTAATGCTTCTGCAATTGAGGGGATCCCGGTTTTCTTGAGTGCTATTAAAGAATGGGTGATTGAGTTTGGGTCCTCGATGATTTCCATTTCAATACGCACTGATATGGCCTGGTAAGTCACTCCCTCTGTCTTTCTGTGTGTGAATGCATACTTATATATTATTCATGTACACAATTTTAGATTTTAATCCATTTATTTGGATCCTTTGTTTCTTTTACTGGTTTTGGCATTAACATGTTTTGTGTGTGTATGCACACTCACATATCATTCAAGTACACGATTCTAGATTTTAATCCATTTATTCGGATCCTTTGTTTCTTTTACTGGTTTTGGCATTAATATGTTCTGTGTGAATGGGACACTCACATATCATTCAAGTACACGATTCTAGACTTTAATCCATTTATGAGGATCCTTCGTTTCTTTTGTTGGTTTTGGCATTAACATGTTTTGGAATTCTCCCAAAACATTATCATACTGTTGATGAATGATATGACAATAATGTGCCCGTGAACTACTATGAATACATTGTATAAGTTGCTGGAATTTAATAGCAAAATGGAAGCATTTAAAGAAAACACATGCTTTAGTATTCCATTTTACCTGCAAAATTCAACACTGTAATAAACGGTTCAACAGTTGAACTGATTTATTGTGTCTAATCAATAATTTCCTTCTGTTCTTCAGGTATAGGCTAGGAAGCCTTCAAAGCAATATGCTCCTTGGTATGAGCAAGTCCTGAAAACAGCAAGGCTTGCAATTAGTATCATTACTCTGTTGAAGGAGCAGATCCAGTGGCGAGACTTTCTTTCACAGATGTTATCAAGAGAATCTCGGATTTTACCAAAGGTCATCCAGCTTTTATATCATCTAACCCAGTACTGGTGGAAAGATATGTGGTTGTACATGGACAGATTATTCTGCAGCAATTTTCAGAGTATCCAGATCACAATATAAAGAAGTGTCCATTCGTGATTGGACTCAACCAGAAAATGGAAGAGAAACACCATACTAAATGGCTTGTTAAGAAAAAAAAAGCTGTTGCAGAGGGACGAACAGAACTTAAATCCCAGGGCTGCTATGGGCCCTGTTGTGTCCAAAAGGAAGTCTATGCAGGCAACTACGACAAGGCTCATCAACAGAATCTGGGGTGGATACTATTCAAATTACTCACCTGAGGAATCAAATGAAGGAACCCAATGTGAAGTAAAAGAGGTTGATGAAATTGAAGAGCAAGAGGAAAATGAAGAGGATGATGCTCTGGAGGAGAATTTGGCAGTACAGGAGAAAACTCAGACACCTAGCTCAGTGCCAAGGCAAACCAAGTCCTCTTCACGTAGCACGGAAGTAAAATGGGATGGAAAACCTGTGCGAAAATTACCTACTGGTGAGGCTTTATATAAAAGGGCAATAGTCCATGGAGATGAGATTGCTGTCAGTGGGGCTGTTCTTGTGCAAGACGATGAAGCGAATGATTTTCCAGCCATCTATTTTGTAGAATATATGTTTGAAAAGTTAGATGGAAGTAAAATGTTTCATGGGAGAATGATGCAACGAGGCTGCCAAACTGTGCTTGGAAACGCAGCAAATGAACGGGAGATATTTTTGACAAATGAGTGCATGGACTTCCAGCTTGAAGAAGTCAAACAAAGTGTATGTGTTGATATAAGATCACTGCCTTGGGGTCATCAGCACAGAAAAGCAAATGCAAATGCTGATAAACTTGATAGAGCAAATGCTGAGGAAAGGAAGAAGAAGGGATTGCCTACTGAATATTACTGCAAAAGTCTGTATTGGCCTGAGAAAGGTGCCTTCTTTGCTCTTTCACATGGTTCGATAGGACTTGGATCTGGCTTGTGTCAGGCATGCAAATTGATGGAAGCTGACAGTGACAAGGAAAAGTTTAAATTGGACGCATCACTGACAAGTTTTATGTATGAAGGAACTAAATATTCTATTCATGACTATGTCTATGTGAGCCCTAACTATTTTTCATCAGAAAGGGAATCTGAAATTTTCAAGGCTGGGAGAAATGTTGGATTAAAGGCACATGCTATATGCCAACTTCTTGAAATTTGTGATGTTAAGCATCGCAAACAGGGAGATCCCAGTTCTGTTCAGGTCAAAGTCAGAAGATTTTTCAGGCCAGAGGACATATCGTCGGAGAAGGCATACTCGTCAGATATCCGAGAGGTAATAGCTACTGTTTCACATCAAAAGCCAATAGAGTTCTATGTGTACATTGTTCATAATCTATGTCAATCATCATATAATTATCTTTATCTTTGGATAGAAATTTCAGCGACCTCGATATGTAAATTTGATTTATATTGAAGATTACTCAGTATCAAGATTTTTTTGGTTTCTCAGGTCTATTATAGTGAGGAAATGCATACTATATCAATTGATATGATTGAAGGGAAATGTGAGATCCGAAAAAAGAAGGATCTTGGACCTCAAGATGTCCCTTCTATATTTGACCATGCTTTCTTCTGTGAATATCTGTATGATCCTTCCGGAGGATCCCTTAAGCAGGTAATGTTTTCCTTTTCTTTCCCACCCAAATGCATTCATACCACAAAGATAGGATCTTTTAGAGGCTAGAGCAAAGCTGGCTATGTTGATTTTCTATGCCCCAAGTTGGCTAAAATCTCTTCTTGCTACCTATCCATTTCTTATGTTCTAATTAATGATCCAATTCGTGTCCTTGTGCAGTTGCCATCACATATTAAAATCAAGTACTCAACGGGGAAGCTGAACGATGATGCCACATCTAGGAAAAATAAGGGGAAATGCAAAGAGGGAGAGATTGAGCCCGAATTTGCAAAACTCAAAGAAGCATCTCAGGGGAACCGCTTGACTACTTTGGATATTTTTGCTGGCTGCGGTGGCTTATCTGAGGGACTAGAGCAAGCTGGTAGCTTTAACTTGTTTGCATCCATATGCTACATTAAACTTGAGGTTTATATAATTCCTTGCAAATTAATCAGTGATTGGGTTTTTTATGCCTCTATTTCTTCAGGTGTCTCTCACAAAATGGGCTATTGAGTATGAAGAAGCTGCAGGAGATGCATTCAAGCTCAATCATCCTGGATCCTTGGTATTCGTAAACAATTGCAATGTCATCCTGAGGTAAATTTCTTATAACGAATTTAAACCGTCATGGAAAAATGTAAACTAGCATAGATATAGCAGTCACTGAAAGTTAAAACCATAAAAATGCAGGGCTGTCATGCAAAAGTGTGGAGACACGGATGAGTGCATTTCAACCCCTGAGGCTGATGAATTGGCTAAATCACTCAATCAGGAGGAACTTGATAACCTTCCTCTGCCCGGACAAGTTGATTTTATTAATGGAGGGCCTCCTTGTCAGGTTAGTTAAACAACATGGTCTCAAAATTTCAACAAATTATTAAATGGCATTGCTGAAGTAGTAAGAAATTCTTTTGTAGGGTTTTTCTGGAATGAATAGGTTCAACCAAAGCACCTGGAGTAAAGTCCAATGCGAGATGATTTTAGCGTTTTTATCCTTTGCTGACTACTATCGTCCAAAATTTTTCCTTCTCGAGAATGTGCGCAACTTTGTATCTTTCAACCAAGGGCAGACTTTTCGATTGACTTTAGCTTCACTTCTTGAGATGGGATATCAGGTACATGCTGTTGCATTCATTATGAGAATGAATTTCTGGATCTTCATTTCCTGATGTATTTTATCTGGCATATGTGTTTGGTTTATGATTAGGTGAGATTTGGTATCCTTGAAGCTGGTGCATATGGAGTTCCTCAGTCGAGAAAGAGGGCATTCATATGGGCGGCCTCTCCTGAAGAGTTGCTTCCAGAATGGCCGGAGCCAATGCATGTCTTTGCATCACCAGAGTTGAAAATCTCAATGTCGAAGAATTTGCAATACTCTGCTGTTCGAGTACTTCAAACGGAGCTCCATTTCGTTCTCTTACTGTCAGAGATACAATCGGAGATCTTCCACCTGTGGGCAATGGTGCATCTAGCTTAAGTTTACAGGTAATTCTTGCTTACCACCAATTGATAGACCATGCTGAGTAGCTGCAGTCCCTTTTTAAACAACTTCAGCTCAATTTTGCACTCACAATTTCTTTCATGCTTTTAATGTTTATCAATGCAGTACCAAGGTGAGCCTATATCATGGTTCCAGAAGAAAATCCGAGGAAGCATGGCCATATTGAATGATCACGTATCAAAAGAAATGAACGAGCTTAATCTAATCCGGTGTCAAAAATTCCCAAGCGTCCTGGTGCTGATTGGCGCGATCTTCCGGAGGAGAAGGTATTGACATAACCAAATGTTAAGATGGTTTGGGCTTTTGAATCTCCTGTTATGTGTCGAACATTTGCATCTTATAGCTAACTTGTCTTTTATCAATTTTACAGGTGAAATTATCTACTGGCCAAGTAGCCGATCTGATACCATGGTGCTTGCCTAATACTGCCAAGAGGCACAATCAATGGAAGGACTCTTTGGGAGGTTGGATTGGGAGGAAATTTTCCGACTTCCATAACTGATCCCCAACCAATGGGTAAAGTGGGAATGTGCTTTCATCCTCAGCAAGACAGGATTGTCACTGTTCGCGAATGTGCGCGATCTCAAGTAAGTTACTTCCTCATTTTGTTTTACAAAAACTTATTCATATAATAAAGCAATATGCCAAATTATAGTTGAAAAGAATCTATCGTTAAGATGTACGCTCCTTGTGTGTTTCCTTTCAAGCTACATCAAATCTATTGATTAAGTAATACTTTGAAGAAACAACTAGTAGAGTGTGAATTTTATGTGATTTCAATATCTTTATACTCAAATTTAATTGCAAGTTTCACATTTTGGAAGTTGCTGGTAGCCTTGTTCTTCTTTCCACATTAAATACAATAGACTAACAAAGTTCTCTTAGTATTCCTGATTTGATTTTAATAGGAAAACTTGAGTAACTGAAGTTTGCTCATCTTGTTGAAATGAGCAATAAGATGTTAAAAATGATGCATAGATATATTTTAAAAGTTTGATTGAGCATTTGGTGCATTGTGTTTTGACAGTCTTCCAAAGAGGAAGTTAGGGGAAGACGGATTTGTTAGTATTTCAAATATCGAACACGAGCATTGTGGACTTAGGAGATTATTAGATTAGTATTTTAAATTGAGTTTGTCATGGAAATAAATAAATTTTGGAAATTTTATGATATGCTTTTGAATGGAGAATCCAATCTACTTCATGGATATATTTTCTTCCATAAAAGTGAATGCCAAAAAGATATGTTTGCTACATACCCTTCTCCTTACTCAGGCATAGTGAATTAATATACATATAAATTGTAGGGATAATTACAATAAACCCCCTGAGGTTTTGGCTAATTACAAAAAAATCGAAGATGTTTCAAAATTACAAAAATACCCCTCAAATTTGCTTTTGTCTTAAATTTAAGGGGGTAACTGTAATATTTCTATAACTATCATGGGTTTTTTGAAATGTATTTTGTTTATGAAGGGGAAAAATGTAAGACAAAGTCAACCTCGAGGGGTTTTTTGTAATTTTGAAAAATCTCTGGGTTTCCTTGTAATTAGCCCGAACCTGAGGGAGGTTTTTGTAATTATCCCTAAATTGTATCATGAATGCATAAAAACCAATCTCTACTTGCATTTTCAGAAGTTAAGTACATGTGGAATTACATTTTCAGGATACACTCTAATTCGACTCATTTATGCAGGGTTTCCCGACAGCTACAAATTTTCTGGTACTGTTCTGCACAAGCACAGACAGATTGGAAATGCTGTTCCTCCTCCTTTAGCATACGCTCGGAAGAAAACTGAAGGAAGCAATTGAGAATAAAAGCCGCGGTAGTTAGAATCATGCTGATGCTGTGCTATTCCAACCATATTTATTGATAAAAGGATCAATGTTTACATTATGATGTTTAGATTTAAGACTCATCAATTGTTTGGAATGTCAAATTGTATATGTGATTCCATTTGTTAGCAATCAAAATTGGGGAATTTTTATAGATTTAGATGAACTCAACAATTCTGTGGACATCTGTAAGATTTATTGTGCAAGTCCCCTATGGAGTTCATTGGATTTATGGTTGTTTGTAATAGGGGAAATAGATGTAATTTTAGAAATCTAAAGGGATCTACCCAGTTTTTTTTTTTAAGTTCCTTATTGTAATTGTTTGTAGAAATTGTGTAGCAAACAAACTATGGGTTGCAGGAAATTGGTGTGGATTCTGGGCTTGTACTTTAACATCATTTCCCAAAAACTATTTGAAGGGCAAATCACAAAAACTTCTTATGAGAGGTTTAGTTTAATAACAAAAAAAAATTAGTTATCTTTTAAAACATCAAATACTCTTTTAAGGTATTACAAACACCTAGGGATGACAATGGGGTGGGTTTAGCCAAACCCAGTACCTGCTTTGCCAAGGAAAATCAAGACCCGGGACTTGGACCCGCCTGCCCTGCCTCAAAAACCTGCTGGGACAGGTCTAGACCCGCCAGATTCACCAGTATTTTTTCTTAATTGTAATAATTTATTTTTTTGTATTTGTGGTTAAACTTTTAAAAGTAATAGAATACCAATAGGTCAAAAAAATATAATTACAGAACATATTACAACTATTTATCTACTATTAGGATTTTTTTTGAAAAAAAAACTACTATTATGATTTTGCAACAGTACACAAAGTACAATATTGCAAGATTTTTTTTAAAAGTTTACAATATTACAAAGATGCTATAGTACTAATTAAAATCAACATAACACTCAAATCCAAAAGTAAATAATAAAAAATATCTAAATACATATTAAAAAAATATAATAAATTTTAATGTGGCGGCGCAAGTCAGGGCGGGTCCTATTGGACCCGGGACCCACCACAGACCATGACGTTTTTGCATCATTAGACCCGAGACCCGCTCCTGGGACTCGTTTAACCAAGTCTAGACCCGCCCCATTGCCAAACACGGATTGTATTAACTTAACAAAAACTAAAATTTGGAATATAAAATCCTTGGGGTTATTTATATTTTGTAAAAAGTCTCCTTGGGGTTATTTACAAAACTACCCATGAGTCTCTAATTACAAAAAAAATCCAATTACCTTTTAAAACTAGAATCACCTTTTGGACATTCGTTTTTAGCTTACAAAATTGCACCCTTGGATTCAAGAGATTTCAGACAACATATTATGCATGCATTTCGGACAACATTTGATGAAACCAATAAAAGACTTATCTCTACACAAGAAAATCTAATCATTCCTCAAACAAAAACTTCAACAACAATTGTACAAATCTGTCTCCCTTTTACATCAGATTCTTCAAGCTTTCTTTTCAGCCATGAGCACTGGCATCAAGAAGGACAAAAAAAAAGTTTAAAATTAAGGTGTTGCTCATCTAAACATGTAAATATACAAACAACAAATCTTGAAAAAAAAAAAAAAAAAAATAACTACAATATATGTTCATTTCCATCAAAAAAAAAAAAAAAAAAAAACAATCAACCTTACTTGGGTTCTAACCTTGTAGGAGAAAAAGCCCACTGTAAGCAAAGAGACTTTCATTAGTATAAGGATGGTCAAATTCCTTTTTACCCCTTCATAGCTATCTGAAGTTGAGGCAGAAGTATTTGGATTAAGACCAGCAAACTCCATAACATTTTCTATCTCTTTAACGACGTCGCTCATCGTCGGCCGGTTGGCTCCCAACTCTTGAACGCACCTCAGAGCAAGATCGACGAGCTTCTCGACGCTCCTTGGCGCCATATTTGAAGCGACTATTGGGTCGAGAATGTCCTCGAGATTATACAACTCCTTGGTCTTGTCCATTGCTTGCTTCACTTCCCTAACGATGTATTTACCTTTTACTATCGGACTTCTTGAGGTTAGAAGCTCGAATAGCAATACTCCGAAGCTGTATACGTCGCTCTTTTCTGTGAGTTCTTGTGTCATGTAATATTCAGGATCCAAGTATCCCTGATTTTTTTTTTTTTTGGGGGGGGGGGGGAAGAAGAACACACTAAGTTTTTAATACATTATGGAGCAAAAGGTAGTGTGAGAAAGAAAAAAAACCAAGATAATTGTAAAATCAATTATTAGATCTTCAAACGATGGGGTCAGATTTCCAGTTCTACATTCCTGTTCCACTCCATGTTCCATTGTAATGGACGGATGACACGTGTACAAGATGATGTCAAAGTTGTATACGTGTCATTCATCCACCGCAATAGAACAGGAAATGGAACATGAACGTGGAACAAGAAAGGTGTCAGATTTCTGTTCCACATTCCTGTTCCATTTAGTGGATAAATGACACGTGTATAAGATGATGTCATAGGTTTATATGTGTCATTCATCCACCGAAATAGAAGAGAGAAATGGAACATGAACGTGGAACAAGAAAGGTGTCAGATTTGGTGTCAGATTTCCTGTTCCACATTCCTGTTCCATTTTAGTGGATAAATGACACGTGTATAAGATGATGTCATAGTTGTAACAGGTGATAGCCTGAATGGCATTAACCTCTATGGCGAACACGTTAAACAAAAGTGGAATATAATGCACAAGACATTCTGTTGATTAACGTTTTCGTGTAGAAAATAAAGGGACAATTACAAAAACCTCAGACTAATTACAAAAAAAACCCAAAGGTCTTTGAAAATTGCCAAAAAACAATCCTTTAGGTTTGATTTCGTCTTAAATTTTAGAAAACATATTTCAAAACCCCAATAATATGTATAGAAATACTACGATTATACACATTAAATTTAAGACAAAATCAAAACTGAGGGGGCTTTTTGTAATTTTGAAACATCTCTGGGTTTATTGGTAATTAGTCCAAACCTCGGGGGAGTTTTTGTAATTATCCCAAAAATAAATGCATACATCAAAAAGGTTACCTTGAATTCTTCTGAAAAGATGCTACTATATGCTTAGATGTTCTGAGCATAACCGATATTAATCTTTGTGCATGCTATTATCAAGAATTTTACATTCACAAGAAAATATATTCTTTTTAGTGGTTTATGGAGTTCTTAATGTAACTCTCCTTTAAAACAGTTTTTGGTTTGGCTTTTGAAGTAAGGGCATAATTTATCTCAGAGAACCAAACATTTAAAAGTTGGGATAATTACAAAAAACTCCCTGAAGTTCGGACTAATTATAAAAAAACCCAAAGATTTTTAAAAATTACAAAAAGGCCCTTGAGTTTTGATTCGTCTTACATTTTCCTCCTTCATAAGCAAAAAACATTTCAAAAAGACCCTGATATTTCTAAAAGCATTACAGTTACCCCCTTAAATTTAAGACATAATCAAACATAAAGGGGCTTTTTGTAATTTTAAAACATGTTTGGGTTTTTTAATAATTAAGCCAAACCTTATGGAGTCTTTTGTAGTTATCCTTAAAAGTTTTAGTCATCCCACATTTCCACAGCAAAAAATTCAAGAACAGATCATTAATCATTCATTAACTAACACAATAACATATTTGTGCTCAAGAGATCAATTCAAAATATACTCACCATTGTGCCTTTAACTTGAGTGGTAACATGACCCCTTTCCGGTTCACCCATCGGCTTAGAGAGACCGAAATCTGCAACTTTTGCATTCATCTTTTCATCGAGCAAGATATTGTTCGATTTGATATCCCTGTGTATGATTGGAGGATTTGCTTGATCATGCAGATATTGCACCCCTCTCGCTGCTCCAAGAGCTATTCGAAGTCTTCTCGTCCAATCTAACCTTATTCCGCTCCTCCCTGCGAAAGAATACGCGCTTTATAACTTCTGTAAGGTTGCGTTTGGATGGAATGATTTAAAGCTAAGGATTTCAAATCCTTAATAACAAATCCGATGAGATTTGTCGAGTAATCTCATAATTCAATGAATTTCAAATCCTTAAGCTCTTATTTTGAGCTATTCTTTGAATGGTGGATTTTAAATCTGTCTTATATGGATCCATTTGAAGTCATTTCCGCAAATCATCTCTTCAGATCCAAATCCTTTCATCCAAGTGCAACTAAGGGGGCAAATGGCCATGCTAACACTAAACTGTTCACACGAATAGATTTGAAGAGCCTAAAAATAATAGAGTTGGGACGAGTTTCTTTGTCCGTGTTCATTAGTGAGGTGATTTGTATTTGGATGGAAGGATTTGGACTTGAGCGCAGAGACTTGGATGATAAGGAAATGATTTAAAATGACTCCATTTAAAATGGATTTGAAATCCACCTTAATGTCTCAAAACATAGTTCTAAAAAGGGATAATTGAAAATACTACCCTTGAGGTTTTCAAAATTACAAAAGATGTTTTTTTCCAATTCATCAATGAATTAGATGATTTTATCATGCTATATTGCACAAAAGATGAAAAAATGTTTCAGATATCCAAGAAAGTATTTGTAATTTTGAAAGATAACTGTTTTGTTATAATTAAGCTAAACCTTAGGGGTAGTTTTTATAATTATCCCTTTAGAAAATGAGCTTAAGGATTTGAAATCTTCATCTTCAAATCCATCAATCCAAATGAATCCTAAAATATATCTAGCACACATATTCCTTTACATCATAAACACGGAAAATAAAAAAACATAATTACCGGTAAGACTATCCTTCAACGAGCCATTTGTGATATACTCGTAGACCAGCATTTGTTCACCATGATCGAAGCAAAAACCGACCAGACTGACGACATTTCTGTGATGAACCCTCGAGAGAAGCTCAATCTCAGTTTTGAACTCAAGACCACCCTGGTTAGACCCTTTCTGAGATCTTTTAATGGCAACTAGTTTTCCATTGGGAAGTGTTCCTCTATATACCTGAGAAATGTATGGCACATTAGACTGATATGGTAGACGTTGAGACGATTCGAGAGGGAAAATAATTGTTAACAAACAATGAAATATATAAATAGATATGAATCATTAGTAAATTTGATATTTTAACATACTACATTGTGCAAAAGATGATAAAATGTTCACGAGTAACAGGCATATGTACTCACGAATATATTTTAGGGATAATTACAAAAGACCCCCTGAGGTTTGGGCTAATTACAAAAAAACCAGGAGATGTTTTAAAATTACAGAAAATCCACTCAAATTTGATTTTGCCTTAAAATTAAGGGGATAACTATAATATTTCTAGAAATATCAGGGGTTTTTGAAATGTTTTCTCTTGTGAAGGGGGAAAATGTAAGATGAATCAAACCTCAAGGGTCTTTTTGTAATTTTAAAAAGTCTTTGGTTTTTTTTTTTTTGTAATTATCCCTGGAATCCATAGACTGGATGACCATTAGGTACAAGGAAAAAAATAAAAAATTAAGGGATAATTACAAAAACACCCTGGGGTTTGGGTTAATTACAAAAATACTCAAAGAAATTTGAGAATTACCAAAAAAAAAAAACCTTGAGGTTTGATTCCGCCGGAGATAACTGTAATATTTTTACAAATGCAAGTGGGGTGTTTGAAATGTTTTTGCTCATGAAGGGGTAAAGTGTAATACAAAATCAAATCTCAAGGTTTTTTTTTGTAATTTTCAATAACCTCAGGTTTTTTTTTTGTAATTAACCCAAACTTCAGGGTAGTTTTTTGTAATTATCCAAAAAAATAAAGAGTCGTTTTTAACCTTTCCGTAGTCGCCGATTCCAATTTCATTCATTTCGGAGAAGTTATTTGTGCATCTCCTAATTTCTTCAAATGAAAAACTTTTGGCTCCTTTTATCTCAGGAACTCCACCACTGTTTGCAGTTCGGTCCCAGGATGCTGCAAGTATATAATGAAGATGGTCACAAAAAAATATATAGGGATAATTACAAAAAAAAAACCCTGAGGTTTGGGTTAATTACAAAAAAACCCATACATGTTTCAAAATTACAAAAATAATCCTTTAGGTTTCCTTTTGTCTTAAATTTAAGGGGGTAACTGTAATATATTTGCAAATGTCAGGGTATTTTTTTTGAAATATTTCCGAAAATCACGGGGAAAAATGTAAGACGGAATCAAAAGGGATTTTTGTAATTTTCAAAGAACTCTGGGTTTTTTTGTAATTAGCCCAAACCTTAGGGGTGTTTTCGTAATTATCCCAAATATATATATATATATATCAACAAAAGCTAGGCAAGATGAAATCTCAAACCATACCAAAAGGATCACTCTTTTTAGTAGCTGTTTCGGCTCTTCTCTTCTGTCGAAAAGCGTAAACTCCTGCAAGAAGTAACAGCAAAAAGAGGACCGATCCACCAACTGCTGCTCCGATGATCACGCCGGTATTTGAAGACTTGTGTGACCCTTCAGTTAGTCCTGGAATTTTATGTGAGCAAAAACATGGTGAGTTTCTTTGTTAAGTTATGCGAATTAGCATCATAGATTAAAGGGATAATTACAAAAAAGACCCTGAAGTTTGGGCTAATTACAAATAAAACCCAGCGATGTTTTAAAATTACTCAGGTTTGATTATGTATTAAATTTAAGGGGTAACTCTAGTATTTCTATTAATATTAGGGATTTTGAAATTTTTTTGCTTATGAAGGGGAAAATGTAAGACGGAATCAAACCTCAAGGGGTTTCTCGTAATTTTCAAAAACCTCTTGGTTTTTTTGTAACTAGCCCGAACCTAATTTTTTTTTTTTTGAAATTATCCTTGGATTTAAAAGGTATTATTACAAAAATTTCCTATGACGTTTAGCCTAATTGCCCAAAAGAAGAAAAAAATTGTTATCTTTCAAAATTACAAATACGTCCTTAACATTTGTTTCTATTTTACAAATTACACCATCAGGAGAGGGTATTTGTTAGGTAAATATAAATCTCACGAGTTTTTTGTAATTCTGAAAAATAACTGAGTTTTTTTTTTCAATTAGGCTGAACATCAGGGTAGTTTTTGTAATTATATTAAATTACCTGGAAAGTTTGGATAGGTGTTGGCAATGAAATAAAAGGGTCCAAACCCTGGTGGTGGCTTGAAAGTCTGATTGCTCATCATAAACCCGATTCCAGAAATCCCCGTTCGGTTAAAATAATCTTGGCCGGACGGGAAAACTTGCAGATTCAGTTCAAGGTAGCGATCGACGTTTTTCGTCGGGTTACTGAGGGAAACTGAATCCACAGGCTGACCGTGGGACTTAAATGTAGTCATCAGTTTCTGCCGAAGAGATTCAAAAACAGTAGCGTTTCCGTAGTTGGAGAAGGACGGAGCACGGAAAAACAGGTTGCCCGAATAAGGATATGCACATTGGCATGTTGGACTAGACACTTTATCTGAACCACAAGAAACAGTTGTGCAATTTTCTGTTGGTGTTGAGTATGAGGAATTAGACTGGTCAGGAACGGTGCAGTAATTATCCGTTCCTCCTTCGTCACATATTGGATTTCCGACAAGTCTGTAGACAAATCAAAGCACATGAGCAGGTAACTAAAATGAAAAACACGTTTCTGGACAACTTAACAACGAAATTAGAACGATAAGTAGGTCCAATGGCGGAGCCATCACACGAAAGTGGAGTGAGCCGATAGAAAACTAAAAAAAAAATCATATAAACTCGGGTTAATTACAAAAAGTACCCTTGAGGTTTAACCTAATTACAAAAAACCAGCTAATTTTCAAAATTACAAAAATAACCCAGAGGTTTTATTTTGTCCAACATTACCCGCTTCATAAGCAAAAAATATTTCAAAATCCCCCTCATATTTATAAAAATGTTACAGTTTACCCCTTAATTTTAACACTTAGTCAAACCTGGTACTTTTTATAATTATCCCTATAAACTCTTAACTTAATATTTTTTGTCTTAGTGATATAAACAATTAATACAGACCCGGGGGGGGGTGGGGAGGATGCCCCCTATCTCGGCCAGTTAGTAGGTCCACGTTTAAAACTTAAGGGTTAATTACAAAAAATACGCTTGAAGTTCACTCTGATTACCAGCTAAAAACACTATCTTTTAAAATTTACAAATACCCCTGGGCGTAAGTTTTTATTTTATATATTGCACCATCAAGAGGAGGTATTCGTTAAGCAAATACAAACTTCAAGAGGTATTTGTAATTTGAAAATTAACTGGGGCCTTTTGTAATTAGGCTAAACATCAGGGGTAGTTATTGTAATTTACCCAAACTTTTAAACATAAAAGAGTGGTAGACTAATAACCATAGGAGTGAAGAACAACTTACATAATTTGAACACTGTAACCTGCTCGTTGAGTAAATGCGTCAATAAAGTTGTTTTGCAAATCAATCAGCTGCAATTGGCTGCTATGGCTGGAGCCGATATTCAATGTGCCGTTAATTCGATTGTTCTTCAGTGCACTGATAGGGAAACGAAAGACGGGATTTAGATTGTTACAATAACGAAGAACCTAACAATGCAGAAGGTTATAAGCTTTTCTACTCGAAATGGATAATTACAAAAAATAAACTTTGATGTTCGGTCTAATTACAAAAAAATCCAGAGGTTTTTGAAAATTGTAAAAGAAAAAGGGGTTAATTACAAAAGTACACTTGAGGTTTGACCTAATTACAAAAAAATCCAGTTAACTTTAAAATTACAAAAATATCCCTGAGGTTTTATTTTGTCTAAGATTCACTCCTTTCATAAGCAAAAACATTTCAAAATCCCTCTCATATTTATAAAAATATTACAGTTTACCCCTAATTTTCACACTGAATCAAACCTCGGGGTACTTTTTGTAATTTTGAAAGTTAGCTGGGTTATTTTGTAATTAGACCAAACCTCAAGGGTTGTTTTATTTAATCCCTGTAATCCATCGTACATTTTCCCACTTCATAAGCAAAAAACATTTCAAAAATCCCCGACATTTACTCCCTTAAATTTAAGATTAATCAAATCGCAGAGAGGGTATGTTGTAATTTTGAAACATCTCTTGACATTTTTGTAATTAGCCCAAACCCTGGGGAGGGGGTTTGTAATTATCCCTACTCAAAATATAGCATATAACCAAAAGCACACTTACACAGTTTGCAATTGAGAAAGGCTGAACAAGGAAACCGAAAGTTGTCCTTGAATGCGTGTATTTTCCATTATCCTGAAAGTTCAGTGTTTCAATATCAGGTTCGTGGTTACGTCGAAAAACCTCCTTCAGGCGTACACGCAGATATAAGCACACAAAATACAGAGAAACGTACAATGAAGTCAATGATTGCAGAGATGAAAACCACGGGGGAACATCCGTTGCATCAAACGAATTATTGCTAACGCCCCTGCAGAAATGTTAATTCAAAATTGTCAGGCTATGTTAATATTGAAATTCAACAACGGTTCCATGTGTCTCGAAAGATTTGAGCATGCTTGGTGCATAGGGGTGGCAAGTCGTAATCGTAAAAAAGTTCGTGTTGACACGACATAACACGATTTGACGGATAAGTCAAACAAAAAAAAAAGAAATTGATTAAGTTTGAACGATACGATATTACACGTTAATGGACGATAGCAAATTACACGGTATTACACGACAATACACGATACAAATTACAAAAGGTAATCATGTCAGTGACAGGTAAACATGTCATTATCAGTTACGTGTTTGAAAGCAGATCATGTCAACAACAGATTAACATATCATTAGCATGTTCTTATCGCGGTCGACACGATAAGACTAACACGTGTCGTGTCAAGAATTGCCACCCCTATTAGTGTACATGTCAAAATCAAGATAAACTAATCTACGCGTTCAACAAATAAGTTGTTCGACTTACACATAATTGAGCAAACTCATGCCGGTTAGGTTGGGAAAAGGTCCGGTCAACTTATTGTTCGCCAAGAACCTGGAAAGTTCTCATCAGACGGATTTCTTTTTACTCATACGAATTTTCAAACGCGATGTAATACACCACAATCAAGAACAGAAATAAAATTTATCAAATTACTCCTCTGTACACTTACAGCTCATGGACAGAGGTGAGGCTGTTGAGGTTTCTCGGAACAGGTCCGATTAAAGAGTTCCTGTCAAGCCGTCTGTTCCGACCAAATATATTTGGTTAAAAGCATCCTCAGTAAACTACAATTCAAGAGATTTTCTGGTGTGTAAATGGGAAAATTGTTACTTACACAACCTCCAGAGTTTGAACAAATCCCAGCGACGAGGATGCTACCAGTGAGCTGATTATTTTCGAGAAGCCTGCTCAAATAAAGATTATTGATTGTGTAGCTTAAAATCATAAAGAATGACAGATTTGTTGAAGTAGATTTATATATTTATTTCGATTCTTAGGAAGCGTTTGCAGAAACTTATGCTTTTAAAAGAAGTGATCTTATCGTAGTAGAAGTGAAAAGCAATTAGGAATCAGAAATTGGTAGTGTTTGCAAATAAAAGCTGAAAGTTGATTAAGTTAGAGAGTGTTTAGTGAATAAGTTGTAGAATTGCTTTTATATATTTCAAAATGAAACCAGAAGTGGAGTAAGAAATCCAACACACTCTTCCCGGGCTCTTATATTCTGATTAAGGAGTGTTTGCAATCACTAAAAATAAGTGTTTCTCAGCTTTTGGCTGAAAACAATCATTTTTCAATGTTTGCAAATGTCAACATATGCTTCTTATTATACTTCATTTAATCAGAATCTAAAAGCAGGAGATGAGTGCTTTAGATTTTTGATTCTTCTAGTTTTACGTTTACCAAAAAATAAGCACTTTCACATTGCAAACACCGCAAACTTGCAAACTCGATTCTCAACTACTTTTATTTGTGCTACAATAAATCACTTCTTCTAAAAATACAAGTTTTTGCAAACTTTCCTAAATCATATCGAATCAAAAGCAAAAGTTGACATCTGAATACAATAAAAACTTATTTTTTAGTCAAAAGCCGACATTCACTTTTATTAAATATTTGCAAACACTCCCTTACTAATATTACAACATACTGAGAAATACTTACAAATGTATAAGAGTCAAATTTGAGCTAAAAAGCTGAGATGGTATTTCACCAGACAGCTGGTTCCTCCCAAAATGGCTGCAAAATATCGACATGATTCGAGTTAACAGCAAATTTTAAACTTACCAAAAGCATGAAAGCCCAAACTAATGTAAATGTAAAAATAACTGAATAGACATACAAGTGCTTCGTGTTGATAAGCATATCAAGACCAGGAGTGCTTCCGTTGAGACGGGATAGTTCCACTGAGCTTATTATCAGCTAAGTCCAGCCAATAAAGATTCGATAAACTACCAATCGAAGGTGGTATCTCGCCCACAAAGTTGTTCGAATTCAGAGACCTTGATAGATAAGGGGAAAAAATCATTAGATATGTAATCCATCAAGAAGAAAATCATACTTGAACTCAAAGTTCTAAACATGGTACTATATTGGGATAATTACAAAAAGCCCCTAAGTTTAGGCTAATTACAAAAAAAAAACCCAGAGGTTTGATTGTGTCTTAGAGGGTAACCGTAACATTTTGATAAACGTAAGGGAACTTTTGAAGTGTTTTTTATGCATATTTAGGGGAAAATGTAAGACGGCTCAAACTAAAGGGTTTTTTGTAATTTCCAAAATTCTCCGTGTTTTTCTCAGAATTAGCCCGAACCCTTGGGGGTTTTGTAATTACCCCTATTATATTTCATAACAGTGGAGTTGAAGCTTTAGCATTCCAAACAATGCTAAACCGTGAAGGAATAATCTACATAAACTGTCTCCAATTAGAACCTTAATTGTCAGTTATCTTTTCTTTAATTTCTATTTTTACCCCTTTGTTTTTGGTACCTCTGAGACGTTATCGATATGTTTTCAGTTAATAAGAGCCTGCCTATAGCTATATGATAGGCTTGCTTTCAAGAATCATGCCTATTTATTGCATTATGATGAACTAGACTGTCAAATAAGAATTTAGTATGGAACCTTAAATATATTAGGATAACTACAAAACTATCCCTGAAGTTTAGCCTAATTGCAGAAAAATCCAGTTATCTTTCAAAATTATAAATAACCCTTGACATTTGTTTATATTTTACAAACTACACTATCGTCTATCAGGAGTCGGGAGGGAGACATTTGTTAAGTAAATAAAAACCTGGAGGGGCGTTTTTAATTTTGAAAGATAACTGAATTTTTTTGTAATTAAACTAAACCTGAGGGGTAGTTTTTGTAAATATCCCTAAATATATTTTCTTGACCAAACCTACAGCAGGAATTTAGAAAAGCATGAAAATGCTTACAGGTAAACCAACTGTTGTAGAGATCCTATTGAGGGTGGTATCGGACCAGAAAATCCGCAGCCAACAAGGATTCTGCAAAATGCAGATATATAACTATAATTCTCTTTAAATGACATAAATATTTACATAATTTGATGACTTTAATGTTGTAATATTTGCTTACAAGCTCGACAACTTCTTCAAATTCCCAATTGCTGAAGGAAGCGCCGGTCATACCTTTGTTGTACGATAAATCACTTTACAAAGAAACCGATGATTAGGAAACGTGGACAAACACAAACAAGCACACAATTACAAGAAAATTAAGAGGTAATATTGTATTATGGGAACATTATAATTATCTAATGTGAATCAAGAATCAAATAGTAATTAAGGATAATTACAAAAACTACCCATGAGGTTTAGCCTAATTACAGAAAAACCTAGCTTAAATTTGAATATTACAAAACCACTCTTGAGGTTTACATATGTCGTACATTTTTCGCCTCTGTCGTTAGTGGAGCTAACACAAATTGTTGATGCCATCAAATATTTTACAATTACATACATCAAATTTTCTAAATATTACAAATAACCACAACTTCTCAGTTTACATTTTACAATTGCATCCCTCAACCTTTCCAAATATTACAAATGGTCGAACGAAAAGTCAGGTTAACTAACGGTTGAGGCAAAATGTAAGACGAAATCAAACCTCAGGTCTGGTTTCTGTAATTTTCAAAGTTAGCTGGGGTTTTTTTGTAATAACAACTTGTGAATTAGAAGAACATAAATGGAATAGAAACTTACAGAGTCTGCAACTCAGATAAGCCTTCGATGTCTGATGATAGCTGACCGCTTAAATTGAAGCTCGCTAATGTGCTGATACATAAGATATGAGATTGAACACATAAATACATAAAATGCATAAGTGATTGTTTATATTTATGCACAGTTAATAAAAGAAAATACGTACATGGAAACGACGCGGCTATTACTGCAGCTAATTCCATCCCAATCACTTCCACAAGGATCAGCGCCATCCCAATTGGGCGGTACATTATTCCATACGTCTTTTAGAGATTTCAGAGCAACAACTGCATCAAAGATGTAATAATTTCTTAGAGAGTTTTTACAAAAACTAAGCAGAAGAAGTGATTATCGTAGCAGAAGTAAAAGCAGTTGGAAATCAGAAGTAGGTAGTGCTTGCAAATAGAATCAGATGAAAAAGTTGTAAACGCGCTTATTTGTTTGTAAAAGTCAAAACTAGAAGCAGAATCAGAAATCTAAAGCAATCATCCCTGCTTTTAGATTTTGATTTAATAAAACAGAACCAGAAGCAAAAGCTGGCATTTGCAAACACTAAAAAGTGATTTTTTCAGCCAAAATCCGAGAAGCACTTTTTTTAGTCAAGGATGTGGATACTGTTGCTTGATCTATCAATAAAAAAAACTAAGCTAGCAAGATCATGAATTGAAACTGAACCAAATTTTTGCGCAAAAACACTAAATGATTACTCGGGTATATAACCACCTACCATCTCCACAACAGAAGACAAAAAAAAAAACATGATAAATTGGAAGTAAAATAAACTATGAAATTTGGTTTTTCTTACATATTCTGCAAGGGAACAAAGTCCTAATTTTCTAGCTAATTTTCGATTGCATCCACTTATCATGAAAAACTTACAGTAACTAAGAGTGAAAGATAATATCTTGGAGCAAAACTTAATCAAACTTACAATCATCTGTGTTTGTGAATGCTGCTATACCGAAAACTTGGACTAAAACAACCAGCAGAGAGATATGAATCCTCCAACACATGTTTGGACAAGATGAACAACCTTATAGATTCAGAAAATCTCAAGAAATCCTGTCCAAAATCTAACAAAAAACACTATCCTCCAAAAGATCATAAGCCTATGTGTATAGTTTAACTCTAGGAGGATAAACCTTAAAACCTACACTTAGCTCACAATATTGACTTGTCCAGCTATGCAAGAGAGTTTACAAAATCCCAATTAAATTCTGTATAAATATTTTATTTGCACCCCACCAAAATACTAAATTGAAAAATTGACTGCCCTTCAACACAAGTTTTCACTATTCACAGAATTTGAGGGAAAAAAAGGATCCCCTGTCATTTTATTTCATCATCATTTGCACTTTGGTCAAATATTTTTTTTTTCTTCAACTTTCTCAATTAAGATATGAGAAGTGTTCTAAAATCGGTAGTCGAGCGGCAGATCGGGGTCTAATGCCAGCGGGGTTAAAGCTGCCTAATCGGAAGAATAACGAGGCGAACATGGGGACCAATTGCCCAGGCGTGACTAATCGGGCTAGACGGAGATTCTAGAACAGTGGATATGAGCCTAATTTTTGACAGGCTTGTTAAAAAAAAAGGATATATCCAGAAACATAAAATGGGCACAGCATTGATTACTGGCTGGCAGACAACTATTGGCAAGTTGATGATTAGTTGAAGCCCTTTTAATTCCACATAAATATATTTTCAAGAAATCAACTTCTGGGGTCACAGTCAGAGCAAGAATTTAATGCTGCAAGTTAACCCACAAGGCACATTAATCATAATCAAAATCTAAACACACAAAATGGACACTAGGTTACATGATTTATATACATGCACGTAGTAGTACAAATACAGCACGGCTAAATTGCATATTTTGTCCACTGACTTATATCTAGTTGCACTTTCGTCCACTAATTTAGGGGTGTGACAATATAGAACAATAACTTCTAAGTTGTTGCACATTGAGTTTAATCTCTGACGTGCAATTGCAAAATCAATGAAATTGCTCACAAATTTTGGGGATTTCAACTCGTCACAATATCATTAAAAATGGCCAGAGGGATTGAAATCCCTAAAATTTATAGGAGCAATTCGCTGATTTTGCAATTGCTAATGATATTAAACTCAATATGCAACAAATTAGAAGTTATTCTATTTTACCTAAAGTTTGGCAAAAAGGTTGGGCGGTCAATACGTAAAATTGGGCCCGAAAATCTCTCGGATGCTGATTTCTCGCCCAACCAAGCCCAAAACACATTTTTACACATAAAATATGTCAGGCTTCGAGTCGGGACAAAATAGGCCCAATCAATTTCGGCCTATAAAATGTAGCCCAATCTTGGGCTGGTCGGGCCGGGCCAAAAATAGCCAGGTTTAATTTTACCGCACCTAAATTAGTGGAGGAAAGTATAACTCGGTATAAATTAGTGGACCAAAGCCAATACATCACACACGTCAAGAGGGGACTGTATCTGTATGTAAGTAAACACTACTATGTGTGTATATGTGTTTGTGTGTGTTTTGGGTAAATATTTTCTTAAACCCAAAAGGGTTGTTGAATTTTCCAATTGATGGGTTTTTTTCTTACCCTCATTTTGCTGCTGATGTTAGAATTTGTTGTCTTGTTCCCATGTTCACGAGACACTGATCAAACCATATTTATGGTTTCCCACACCCTCACTGTGTGTTGTGTGTGTGACACAAATGTGGACAAAAATTGTACATTGTTCTTAAATTTTTATACGGATTTTTCTTCCAAAGCTTATGTATTGACCAGAGGAGAATCCCTAACGCCAGAGCAAATTTTCATAATTTATGGTTGATCTGACTTGATCATGTCGGTTTGAGTTGATTTTATTTTTCGTCACTAATTTATATTTTTTTCGTACATCACTAATTTATATTTGGATTAATGTTATAGTCAATTTTGTTCAAAATTAATTTTAAATGTAATTTCGTTAAGTAAAAGGGTGCTCTATTCACGCCCCAAAACTCCCTCCGTATAATTTTAAAAATGTCGTTAGTTTAAAAATTATTGGCTAAGTTGCACAATATGCCCCAGTAACTATTGGGTGTGGCAAAAACAGACAAGAATTTATTAAATTTATAATTTAGGACAATAATTTTTAAAAAATGGTAGATTGAAGATCGATAAGTCGCGATTTCAAAAAAAAATTTGAATCGATTCTTAATTTGGGGATTTCATTTTTTTAGTTCTAATTGCTAACCGAACATATGATCGACAAATTCACTATGACTTGATGGAAAAAAAGGAAGCATAAATGAAACTACCCACCCCCAAAGAAAATCGAGCCTCAAATAAGTTGGAGAAACCCAAAGAAAATTGAATTATGCTTCTTTTTCATCAAAGTCATCGTGAATTTGCTAGGTCACATGTTCATTAGCAATTAGACCGAAAAAAATGAAATCCCCAAATTGATAATCGATTCCCGGAGAAATTTGAAATCGACGGCCATTTTAGTCCTCAATCGCCATTTATTAAAAATTATCGCCCTAAATTGCAAGTTGAAAAAGTTATTGTCTTGTTTTGCCACCACCCAACGCTTATGGGGCATATTTTGCAATTTAGCCAAAGACAATATTACCCTTCCTTACCATCTTCATTCCCGCACCCACCCATATTCTTCTTCTTCTTCGAGTAAATCAAACCTTTTTGTAAACCCTAAATTTTCCAACGCTCACATTGTATGAACAACAAAGAATTCATTTTGACGAATAATATATGAGTCCATTTGATGGAGGATTTCAAATGAATGAATTTTATATTCATCAGATTTGAAATTCACCTCTTGTTTGGTTGATCATGCTCGGTTTTGATTGGATTTTTTTACCACTAATTTATATCGGATTAATGTTATATTCAATTTTGTTCAAAATTAATTTTAAATTTTAATTTCATTAAGTAAAAGGGGTGTGACCGTGTGAACTCTAAATACACCTACATCTATATAATTTCAAAAATGTCATTAGGTTAAAAGACTATAATATCCTTACACATATTTTTTTCTTACAACCACCCACATTCTCGTAAGTCCAGTGGCTACGATAATCTAGGAGGGGGTGAATAGATTATCTCCATCTTTTCGATTTCGCTCTCTTTTACAATCGAATGCTCAAACAAAATAATAAAGATGCGGAATGTAAACAACACACGCCGATTTAAAGAGGTTCAACCCACCTGTGCCTAATCCTCTACCACCCCAAAGATATCCGGATGGATTTCGAAAAGAAAAAGAATTTTATTAATTACCAAAATTAATACAAATTCAACTTACAACACCTCAAGAGCACCACACTCTTCTTCAACACCACCTTTGGAGATTACCACAATCTCCTTCAAGATTACCACAATCTTCCTTCAACGGCACTCGCGTGAAGATTACCACAATCTTCAACCTCAAGAATACCAAATTCTTCAACACCTCAATAAGAAGATTACCACAATCTTCTTCACCTATCACCTAGATCATCCAAGTGTGCTCTTACCACAAGAACACTCACAGGGGATATCTTGTGTTTGAATGATAACCAAAATCAAGATTACAACTCAATAATCAATAATACAATTTGAGTGCGAAGTGTAATCAAGAAAAGCCTAGACCTCAAAGATGTGAAAGTGATAAGCTAGGCAATTTTACAACAAGAATAATAACAATGAAAGACCAAGTGTTTGCTTGAAGTGTATCTTGTTGTGTTGTATCTCAATTATTGTATAGGTTGCTCCAAAACTTCCTCTATTTATAGGAGATGATTGATCAAGCATAGGCTCCTCTTGGGATTGAAAATCTGAGAAAAATACAATTAAAATCAAGAATATAGTGTTAGAAATCAATCCCACAATTTAAGGAAAAATGTGTCTCGTCAAACGGTCATATTTTTGATGTCAATACAATGCAGATGCACCGGGCCGCATTTAAATAAGAGAAAATAAGAACACTATGAAAATTACAACAGTATGACCGGCCGACGAGGCTTTCACCGGCCGATCCCGCCTCAACCGGCCTCCCTAACCAAAAATACGAAGGGTTTAAGTCTGTTTCAACAATGAAACTTGCAGTGTACTGGCCGATCATTGGCGACGGCCGACCGATCGGCCGACGCCCAGCTTGACGACCGTCGACCGCTTGTTTTTTTTCTTCCGTCTCATTTTCTGCTTCTAAAAACATCTTCGTGCACGGGTTGCCCTATAGAGGGCGACCGGTCCCGACCACGAGACAGTAAATGTTGTCCAATTTTTGTCTAAAATAAAACCCAAGAAATACTCCAAAATTTAGTAAAAACATTTTAAACCAATCGAGAGTATTTAGACAACATTTAGGAACCTTGTTAAGGAGTGAAAAATCCATTGATATAAAATTATTGAAAGTGTTGTCCATTATTATCAAAAATAAACTTGAGGAAATACTCCAGGAAAATATTAAAACCATTTTAAATCATTTAGAGTATTTGGACAACCTTTAAAAGCATTGTTTTGGTGACAAAATAAAATCATCAAAATTAAGATAAAAACATGTATCAAACAATCTCCCTTTTGATGATTACAAACCAAAACAATTTTTACACAAACTAAGAGAGCAATTTTAGAAAGGATTTTCCGGTAAAAACATTTAACCGCTTGGAAGCGACTAAAAATTCCAAAAATATTAAAGCAACCAAGTAGGAGTAAATATTTTTCAATAATAAGCACAAGCTCCCCTATCAACAAAGATATCAAGAATAATGTAAAAGCAATTATCCATAAGCTAATTTGCTCAAGAGCTTACAAGCTCCCCCGTCACAAAACATCATTAATCAATTTTATAAGTCCATCAAGCAACAATCGACTAAGAACAAATCACAACTTATGGCTTTTATGAGCCATAGCTTATAGCTTTTATGACAAGCTTTTTTATTAGCTTCTTTGAGCTAAAGAGCCAATATCATGTTTCTCCCCTTGGAATCATCAAAAAGAATGTTAGGATGGTGAAAACACCATACAATAATATTAAAGTTGCACAAAGGAATCCGGTTTAAAAACCGTTGAGCAATTAAGGCATAATAATCCAAGGAAAATTGGAGAATTGAAACATAAAAGATCCATAAGCTTATTAGTAAGCTAAAAACATGATTTCAAAAAGATTTTAAGACATTATGAAGCAAAGAGAATCATGTAGAAGTTGAAAGTTTCATTGCGACATTTCAACAAACACCTTGTGTGCGTGAAAAATAGAAGAGGTTGTATATAACATTTGTAAATGGTTCAAGCCAAAAATTTCATATCATCAATCAACCTCATTCCAAAGTTCAAAAAGATCATATGCACCATATGCAACAATTTGTTCAACAAATAAGAAGTTTTAAAATAGATTCTCAAGGGTTCAACCCAATTGAGATAAGCTAAGAATGATCAAGGCATTACAAATGCCAAAAATTAGAGCATCCATCAAGTAATAAGTCATGCTTTCAACAATACATGTATCAAATGTCCCAACATATCCAACTAAGCATAATGAACAAAGATTAAGAGAAGCACTTTTACCATCAAGATTTCACACCAATTATCAAACAATGCTTAAATTAGAGTATTTTTACCATCAAATACTCCATCAAAATCATGATCATCCACAAGTCATTATCAACTTGCAATTTTAACCCTTTAAGAAAACAAGCAAATATCATTAGTACAAATGAGTTCTACAAAAGTTCATCAAAATACAAAACATCATTAATGAAAATGCTAGAAAGTAAAGGAGATGGGGATATCAATCTTCGTCCAAGTTAGAAGCAAGTTCCGGTATGAGGTCCTTGATGAATTTCTTCAATTTGCCAATTGACTTCTTCAAACTAGAATTTTCCTTTTCACGACCGGAGCTCTTTTTAAGAGAGGCCACATCTCTAAATGTTTCTCTTTCCACTTTGGCCATTCTCTCTTTGAGATTCAGATCTTCAACATCCAACTCGTCTTCATCTCCTTCCTCATTTTCTTCCTCCCTAATTTCTTGTTCATTTCCCACATTTTCTTCTTCATTTTCCTCTTCATTCCCCACATCATCTCCTTGTTCGTCAAACTCACCTCTTCCAATATTTTCAACCTCATTGTCATTAAAGAAATCATCCCGAGGTTGTTGTTGATGTCGCACGCCCCCTAGCGGCTTTGGTAGGAACCCGTGGTAAATGTCGTCGCATTCTTACCATTTGTAGAATGTTGGCATTATCAAAATCATTGTGGCGAATTTCGGTATTCATTTCATTTTCCGGTATCCCGATAAGTATAAGAGTCGGCAAATCAAATTTCCCAAGGTATATTTCTTCTTGGTAAGCTTTCTAGATTCCAACAAGCAATATACAAAAATTGCCCCATAATTTACTCTTTCTCCTCGAACAATCTTATAGGTGAGAAAGAGTTCGAGATTACTCGGAAGTTTTATTTCCTTTCCACAAACACAATAGAGCAAATGATAGATATAATCCGATAATTTGGCGGCATTGCCGAGTATGTCACTTGGGATATACTCCTAAAAAGGTTTTCACATCATCTAGTGAAACACCGAAAATGTTATCATCCCAACGGGCTTAATCCACATTGACTACTCCATCATTTGGCACGTTAAAGTGATCACAAATATCGCCAATGTCCATGAAAATGCCTACCATTAACAAAATGTGAAGTTCCAAAGGATTATCTATCGTAGCATCAACAATCCACATATTTGCATAGAAAAGTTTTATAAGCTCGTCATCATAGTGCAAACACGGATTATCCCAAAGTGAAACCCATCCTTGAATATCAAAGTAAGCTCTAATATCCGGAAATTCATCATGAAATGCTTGAAACGAACCATACGAGTGCACGCAATTTTCTTATCATTCAATCCAATATTCTCATATTGTTCCTCCGCAAGTTTATTTAAAAACGAAATCTATTAGCTCTAGAGGGAGGCTCGAGAGGAGTGATAACTTACTAGAGTCCCAATGAATGCTCGATTTTGAAACCCCTGGCTCTTAATTCGACAATCTCCTCTTCCGTAGTTTCGATTTTGATGGTCTCTTTGTAGAATATCATCTTGTTGGGGATTGGAAGAAGATTCACCCATTTGCCTCATTCTCCTCTTTTTGAGGATTTGTCTGTAGAATTTCTTGGAGGTGCCATATATGTGAAGTTCTTGCAAAAAGAAGTGAATTAGCAAGAAAAATTTCAAGGATTGATGAAAAATTGAAGATTGTAGAAGAAAGGGAATGAAGAGCGATGTTAGAGGGGTTTTAGGGATTTAGCCTGTCTGTTTTGAAAAGAGGACATAATGTTTTTAACAAAGAAAAATGGCCTGGCGATTTGGCCGAGGTAATGGGCGACTTGGCCGATGTGCAGATGGCGACCGGCCGCCCTGTTTTTGACCGCCCCAGTGATTTTTCTTTCTCCCGAGTTTTCCAAAATCGATTTTTCACCTCAAAAGTTTTAAAACTTTGCAAAAATATAAGTTTGGACTATATCCAACAAATATGGGTTTTGGGAAAACATATAAACGATAAAATCGAGACTAAACACGTAGTGCCTTTTAAAAAGAAAATATTTGCAAGATCGATTTGGGGCACTTAAGGGATCAAAATAAAATATCTTGAAAGATATGTGCATAAGCATAAAATCGAGTTTAAAGAAAAATACGAGTAGACATACTCGATGGTTTAAGAAACTTGATGACGTAATAGCCAATGAGTATGAAATATGTATCCTACACAATTCTTAGACAACATATGCATAGAAAACACAAGTGTAGGCAAGTAATATGAGATATCAAAAGAGCTTATGCTATAAGATTTCATAAGAGATAATAAGCCACGTAAGTCTAATAAAATGCTCAAGAGTTTTAGAAAATCATGCAAGGTCTCCTTTTTTTTAAAAAATTAAAACTCATAAATATATAAGAGACCTATATTAAAAATAAATACTTGAAGATTCATTTTGCAATTAAGACACAATTAAAAGTATGCATAGATTTAAAAATAAAATGCATATACAAATGGGGAGATACGGTTTTTACCAATTACGCCGTTTCCATGGGTGTGTCTTTCCCATTGTTGATGATATCTTCCCATTGAGAAGTTACTTTGTTGATGATGACTTCTCCATTTCCAAGTTTGGTTACCTTCCCATGGTTGATGGTTTCTTCTTCTTTGAAAATCATCTTGTTGATGATGTCTTTGCCATTTCCAAGGATTGTGTTTTTCCCATTTTTGATTATACGCTCTTCTTGAAATGGCTTTGTTGAGAGTAGTTTTCTCTTCTTCTTGATCAAATGAAATGTTCATTTGATGTTTTCTTGGTGGCATGAATTTTCTCCGATTTTTGCTTTGTCGGGTACCTAATAGCACACTGTTTTGTGGTACCTCATGTGTTTGGGTCCTTTAAGATTAGCTTTGAGACTTTTAGGTCTCCAACAATATTTAGAGCTATTTCTAGCCCAACAAGAATTAGCCGTATGACCCTTTTGCCACAATAAAAACAAGTAATAATTCTAGGAGCATAATGACCAATATGCATAGTGACTTGATCCTTTTTCATATGATTAACAACATTAGCTTATGATCAAGTCCCTTATCACAATTATGAATATCAACAATATTGGACATTTTATTGGTACTCAAGTTGGATTTTAATAAATCCTTTTTCATGCAATCAATATTCTCAACAAGAGTACTATTTTCTTTTTCAAGGTTTCTAACCTTGTCAAGTGTGGTGGTGTGAGCACATGATAGTGATTCATAAGAAGTAAATAAACTATCCTTATCATTTTTCAAAATATTGAATTCCTTTTTCAAATTTTTGTATCTAACAAGTAAGCTTTGGAATTCATTTTGAAGTTCATCATAATCATTTTGTAAATCACTATAATCATTTTGAATGACAATATCATAGGAAGTAGAGGGTTTAAGACATACCTCATTTTCTTCATTGATGCCCATAAAACAATATTCAACTTCTTCATAATTGGAAGTTGTAGGAGACTTATTCCTTAGATTTGAGCTTGTATGATCTTGAGAAGTAGATGCTTTTGTTTGACTCCTTTCATTTGCAAATACTCCATAGATGGCTTCTAATTTTTGCCATACTTCATGTGCCGACTTTATTCCTACAATATGTTCATTTTCTAAATTAGTAAATGAACAATACAAAATATTTAAAGCCTTACCGTTTAAGCAGATGATTTTCTTTTCTTCATCATTGAGCTTTTTGAAGCCTTTTGAGGTGTATGGTGTATCTTTCGTTGGAATGGATTCTCCATTAATGACGGTATTCCAAATGTCGAACCGCAACCTTGTAAATAGCATTCCATTCTTTCTTTCCAAAAATTAAAATTCTTGGAATCAAATAGTGGTGGTTGGTGGTGGAAGTGCGGATAGATGAGCTTCGTTCAGTAGTCGTCGATCGTTTCTCTTCACTCGCAATGTGAAACGAGCTTGCCAAAGAGTTTGGCTTTGATACCACTTGTAAGTCCAAGTGGCTACGATAATCAGAGGGGGTGAATAGATTATCTCCATCTTTTCGATTTCGCCCTGTTTTTACAATCGAATGCTAAAACAAAATAATAAAGGTGCGGAATGTAAACAACACACGCCGATTTAAAGAGGTTCAACCCACCTAGTGGCCTAATCCTCTACCACCCCAAAGATATCCGGATGGATTTCGAAAAGAAAAAGAATTTTATTAATTACCAAAATTAATACAAATTCGACTTACAACACCAAAGAGCACCACACTCTTTCTTCAACACCACCTTTGGAGATTACCACAATCTCCCCTTTGAAGATTACCACAATCTTCCTTCAACGGCACTGTGAAGATTACCACAATCTTCAACCTCAAGAATACCAAATTCTTCAACACCTCAATAAGAAGATTACCACAATCTTCTTCACCTATCACCTAGATCATCCAAGTGTGCTCTTACCACGTTAACACTCACAAGGATATCTTGTGTTTGAATGATAACCAAAAATCAAGATTACAACTCAATAATGAATAATACAATTTGAGTGCGAAGTGTAATCAAGAAAAGCCTAGACCTCAAAGATGTGAAAGTGATAAGCTTAGGCAATTTTACAACAAGAATAATAACAATGAAAGACCAAGTGTTTGCTTGAAGTGTATCTTGTTGTGTTGTATCTCAATTATTGTATAGGTTGCTCCAAAACTTCCTCTATTTATAGGAGATGATTGATCAAGCATAGGCTCCTCTGGGGATTGAAAATCTACTTAAAAATACAATTAAAATCAAGAATATAGTTAGAAATCAATCCCACAATTTAAGGAAATGTGTCTCATTGTCAAACGGTCATATTTTTGTCATTAATACACAGGCACGGCCCGCACGTAAAATAAGAGAAAATAAGAACACTATGAAAATTACAACAGGCGACCGGCCGACGAGGCTTGACCCGGCCGACTGCCTCAACCGGTCTCCCTAACAAAAAATACGAAGGGTTTAAGTCTGTTTCAACAATGAAACTTGCAGTGCACGGCCGATCATTGGCGATCGGCCGACCGACGGTCGACGCCCGATGCACGGCCGACCGCTTGTTTTTTTTTTCTTCCGTCTCATTTTTCTGTTTCTAAAAACATCTTCGTGCACGGGTTGCCTATAGATAATTTGGCCGACCACGAGACGTAAATGTTGTCCAATTTTTTGTTAAAAATAAAACCCAAGAAATACTCCGAAAATTTAGTAAAAACATTTTAAACCAATCGAGAGTATTTAGACAACATTTAGGAACCTTGTTAAGGAGTGAAAAATCCATTGATATAAAATTATTGAAAGTGTTGTCCATTATTATCAAAAATAAACTTGAGGAAATACTCCGGAAAATATTAAAACCATTTTAAATCATTTAGGAGTATTTGGACAACCTTTAAAAGCATTGTTTTGGTGACAAAATAAAATCATCAAAATTAAGATAAAAACATGTATCAAACGCATTCTTCTTCTTATTGAGCAAATCGTAAACTTTTTGTAAATCCTATATTTTCCAACACTTGCATTATTCCGACTATTACCAACAAAGAATTTATTTTGACGAATAATATAAGTATCTTCTTAATTTACAACTTAAAATATGTTATTTCTCCATTTTTACTCGTTTTTAACAATTTAAAATTGTTGTTAAATAACAACAGTGTGATACTCGGCACGATTACATTGCAACTTTAGCCGTGTCATCGTGCTATGAGACACGATGGTACGATCGTAATTGCAACATTGACCGTGCCATCGTGTTATTAGGGACGACACTAAATAATTCTGTATTTTAGTTAATTATAATAGCTACCAAGGAAGTGGGGAGGAAGAAAAAAAAGGACTTACAAAACCAAATGGTTAATAGGATGACTTCACAGACCACAGTAAATGGAGGTGCAGTGATGATCAAAATATGTATTTCCAGAGACAATCTTCATATATATTTATCTTCACCCAAAAACAAACAATTACGTTATATTTTAATGAAATTCTTATTTTTACAATTCTTGAATTCTATATATATATATATCTGCCTAATATGTGCAAGCCATGGATCTCAGCTATCCCTAACTGTATTTGTTTCCTTTTAATTAATGACATAAAACCAAAATGTTGGCTGGTTCTAAGTCAAATTAAATTGTTGCATTCAGCTTGATGATGAAATGTGAACATGTCTACTGACATTGGAGATAATCCCAAAAAAAACTTCCAATTTAAGTAAATTTGCATCAAGTGTCATATTATTCATTGATTACCTATATATACTGAAGGAATATATATAGAATTTGGGTCAAATGAGTCCAGCATTTTGGTGTAAGCATGTGAGGATAAAACTGAACTGTTATTTTTCTTTTTGAACGGTCAAGATTTAATCTGCGGTTTTTCAGTTTATTTGACATTTTTAATTAGATATAAGGGTATTATAGTCATTATAATTTGAGTCACAAAACTATGGGTGGTTTTCTAATTTGGGGCAACTGTTAATTTCATCATGATTTAGAGAAGATTTTTCGATTTTTCGGCATGCAAAATACTAACTAAGTAAACATTCTATACTAAATGAGCAACAAATTAGTACTAAATAGGCAAAGAAAATCTTACATAAGCAAACATTATAATTTATATACTACATGAAAACAGACTAGTATTGTGTAAGTAATAAGAAATTCTAAATAAGCAAACATTTTGTACTAAATGAACAAGAAACTAGTACTAAAAAAACAATATTAAAAACTAAATAAGTAAACAATCTATACTAAATAAGAAACGAAAAGAGAATGATTGTCTCAAATATATGCAATTTACTGAGTATAATGGGTTAGAATGATGAAGGCGAGAGAGAAGATGAACAAATTGATTTATTGTGTAGGTATTCTTCCACATTAATTGGGCATATTTTTTCAGCAGAGGCGTGTAAATAGAGAGTGAGAGAATAATGAAATTACGTGACCGTCCACTATCATCATCATTATTTGTGTCTTTTTTGGACTAATTTACCCTTAGCAATTTCTAGTTAGATAAGAAATAGAGATAAAAAAATGTTTAATTTGGGATGTGGATTAAAAGATATCGACGGATAGGATGTGTCCCTACCTACTTACCTCGGGATGATGGACCTAGATTCATATAACCTGTACCGTATATATATATATATATATATATATATATATATATATATATATATATATATATACCTGGCGTAGCTGGGGCCAACCTCGGGCCCCCCTCTATTTTTAAAAAAAAAAAAAAAATTATAGGTAAATTTTTTTAGAATTTTTTTATTTAATATTTACATGGTATTTTTTGGAATTTTTATCCGCACACCCCAATTTAGGTGTATCGGCCCACCCCCATTTATTTCCTGGCTACGCCATTGTATATATATATAGGGATGAGATCTCGTGTGGCGGTGTGGATTGATCCCATCCATCCACACATTTTAATCAATGGTCTACATTCATACAAAAATACATGATTTATCAATTAATTAATAGGTGTAAAGGGCATAATGTAATTAGCAAAATGGTGTAACAACCTCCGCCATAAATCACGCCCTACAATCAAGAGATTGATTAATATCACGTTTTCATAATCGAACTCGCACCATTTTAATAGTTGAAATGTGCACTTAATCTGAATTTTGCACCATTTTATATCTAACAATGCATCATTGTATAACTAATTGTACATCATTTGAAGAACTATAAAGACACGGTGGTGTACCCATCTTCCTATAATGACGCCTACATTCATGGATGTGATAAAGATCACGTTTCCATAATTGAATTGTGCACCATTTAATAATTGAATTGTGCACCATTTTATAACTAATTGTACATCATCTAAAAAAATTATAAAGGTCAAAATGGTGTAACCACTTTCCCATAATGACGCCCTACAATCATGGATGTGATAAAAATGTAATTTTCCATAACTAAATTGCTCACCATTTTAATAGTTGAACTATGCACCATTTAATACTAAATTGTGCACCATTTTATATCTAACAGTGCATCATTGTATAACTAATTGTACATCATCTAAAAAAACTAAAAAGACAAAATGATGTAACCATATATCTTCCCATAACGACGCCCTACAATCATGGATGTGATAAAGATCGCATTTCCATAACTGAACTGTTCACCATTTTAATAATTGAACAGTACACCATTTTATATCTAACAGTGTATCATTTTATAATTAATTGTACATCATCTAAAAAAACTGATATGTTTCGTGTCGGGAGAATTTCATAATAGGATCAAAATTTAAGAAAATCTATCATTTCAAGACCCACAATTTCAACATTCTCATATCAAGACCCAATTTTCATTTTTTTCTCCAATTGGGCTCTTTCTCAAATTTTGGGTTCTCACTTCAAGACCCAATTTTTATTTTTTTTTCTTAAATCAGGCCCTCCCCCAAATTTTGGGCTCTCAATTCAGGTTTAAAATTTAACAAAAAGAGAAATATTAATGTAATCTATGACACTGGCCACAAAAATTAATTTTCTTTCTCTTTTTATTTTTTTGCTCGTTCCTAATTGATACTTGTTTTAAACTGTAAAATTCAATCATAATTTGGATATCTTATTTTTTTTAGTAACTAAAAAAATATTTTACTACTTCTTTTTCATTCATAATTTGGTAATCTTATTTTTTTTAGTAACCGGTAAATATTTTACGGCTTTTTTCATCTTGTTAGTTACACACATTTATATTTACAGATCTTGGTTTCTACACGTTAAACAAAATTGATAATAAGTATGGATCAAGTAAAAAAGAGCGAAAAAACAAAAAGAGGAAGAGGAATAAATTTTGTGGTTGACGTGATAGATTACACTAATATTTCTCTTTTTGTTAAATTCTAAAACTTGAAGGAGAACCCAAAATTTGGGGGAGGGTCATGTTTGAGAAAAAAATAAAAAATGGGTCTTGATTTGAGAAGGTTAAAATTTTGGGTCTTGAAGTGAGAATCCAAAATTTGAGGAGAGCCCAATTTGAGAAAAAAATAAAAATTGGATCTTGATTTGAGAAGGTTGAAATTTTGGGTCTTAAAATGATTGATTTTCTTAAATTTAGACCCTATTATAAAATTCACCCGTTTCGTGTATGATGAAAAGTGGGAATAAATCCAAAATCAAATCCCAATTAAATAGGTTGAAATAAATATTTACCATAATAATTGATTTATTCTACCCTTAAAATGATAATTATGCCCTTAAATGGGCGAAAACTAAATAAAAAAATCGGACATTTGGATTTATTGATTTAATGGATGGGATCAATCCATACTACCACACCAGTAAGTTCCCCGCCACATTTGATACAATCCATAATATATATATATATATATATATATATATATATATATATATATATACCGCTCACATTAAATAATTGATGGATGAGATTAGAATGAATAAAATTATATTAAATATTTAATATAATCACAAAAAGGGTACAATGTAGAATCACAATAAAATATAATTAACCTCCTTACCATTAAATACGAGTAGATAAATGTAGCAATAAATCAAACAACATCAATCACGTTCCATACATATATCAACCCACAAAAATCGTCATCAATCTCTCAATCAAATCTCTCTCTCTCTCTCTCTCTCATAGTTCCACCATTAATGGAAAACATAATTATCGTGACTCTACTTCATATTTGGAATTAATATATTGCATAGATAGTTATAAGACATTGCATAGTTAGTTGTTGCTTAATGCATACATGGTTATAATACACTGCATAATCATATTTTATTTGGTGCATATATAGTAATGAGATAATTTTAAGTTAGTTGTTGTTTGATGCATATATAGTTATAAGATAACACATAGTTAGTTGTTGTTTGATGCATATATAATTATGAGAGAATTCGTAGTTAGTTATTATTTGATGCATAATTACGATTAAACCTCTATAAAGTAATAACCTTGTGATGTCAATATTTATTAATTTAGCGAGTTATTAATTTTGCTTGTTGTCCCCAAGTTGGGACCGACCAAAAGTATTATTTAAACGAGGTTATTAAATAATCGAGTATTAAATTATCGAGGTTATATTGTATTTGTTGTTTGATGCATATATAATCGCAACACAACGCATAATTAGTTATTGAATGATGTTGGATTGTAGTATACATATATTGCTTATATTGTGGAAACTTACCGCATAGTTATGTTCATTTTGGTTTATACGTGAACATATTGCATATTTAGGATTGATATGATGCATATATAAAATAAACTTAATAGCGAAGTTTTCATATCGCTTATTCAATCCCTTAAATTACGGAAGTGAGCAAATCACATTTCTAAAAAAGCGCCAAATAATGAAATTTCTAAAATACCCTTAATGAAGATAAATAAATAATTAATAATTAAAAATTCGAAATAATCTCATCCATTGGTGTTGACAAATATATGGTTGAATTGGCCCACATTGTCTTACACAAAGACCTCCGCTCATTTGATCCATTCTCTCTCTCTCTCTCTCTCTCTCTCTCTCTCTCTCTCTCTCTCTGTGTGTGTGTGTGTGTGTGTGTGTGTGTGTATATATATATATATATAAAATAAGCAAGTCACTTATAAATATCATATATATAAATACAAATTATTTCCTAAACCATCATCTAATAATAGTAAAATATAACTACAACATGTAATGTCAAATTTGGTAACTAGTGAAGTAATATTGAAAAATATATGATTAAAAATCGGACAAAGACTATATACTCCTCGGAGTCCTAGTCAAAGCAATTTCGTTAAGATATTAATCTTTAATTATATCTCGTTGGAACACGTATTTTATTATGGTAAATTTATGATCTTTTTTACACTCTTAATATTTGATTGATTGCAATCTAATTTCACAATATAAAAATAAAATCAATTATTGAATAATTTATGTCGAGAATTATGTAAATATTTACAGTGAATTGTCGATGTAAATTATAGTATTTCAGATATACAAAACTTTCAAAATTATAACATATAAATATCGTCATTAAGGAAATTTAATATACATGTTGATGTTACATTTTATTAAATGAAAGATAACATATCATCTTCTCAAAAACTGAATTGAATTACCATAAAAGATGGATAATGAAATCTCTAATTAAAAGTATAAAATGATATTAAAATATAAAATTACTACCCCATCGAACACCGAATTATTCAAGAAATAAAAATATCCCAAAGCAAATATCATAAAGTAAAACCATCTAATAATGTTACAAAACGTAGCAAACAATGAGAATAATTAAGTTCCTTACCATCAGTTATCTTATAAATAATCCAATTTTCAGTTATGGTCAATTGTATATTGTTTTCACAAGTCACATACAATAAGAGTTTAAAAATATTAGTTTGTGATGATGATAAAATAAAACTAAAGAGACGAATAATGTTGTGTACAAAGAAGTATTCCAAAATTTATGTTGGAAATTTATTGTTTAGATTTTGATGAATGCCATGTAAAACTTAGATTAGAAAGTTGGCACCCCATTTTGTTTGTAATTTGTATTGTAATAGATAGGGTTGTACTTTTGAAGTCAAGTCACTCACGCGGACATACTAAGTCAATCAAGATGGGATGAAGATTCATTTGTGAAGCAATTTACCGAAAGTATAGCAAGGAAAAGAAGTCAAGAACTCGATTGAAGGAGTAAGCGGACTATGATACTGGTGTGTGAAGTGTCGGTCAAGTCAACTCAAGATAAAGTCACAAGTTGAAGTGACGGATAGTCATCCGATGATTAGGAGTCGACTCAAGTCACCAGGGGAAGTTAAGGAATGGTCAAGTCAAGACAATCGAAAAGAATCCGTTGAGAAGTCAAGAAGGTTACTTAAATAAGTAATATTTCTATCTTTGCCGCAATATCTTAAAGTGCTGATCCTGAAAGCGTCGCAAAAGGAATAAACCAATGGGAAGCTCGCACCTGTGTCGGACTCGAAAAGTTGAAGGTTTATTTAATACGAGGAAATGTCAATATCAATGATTGCAACAAGACAAGCCAATGAACACAAGTGACTTTTGAAATCAGCCTCTCTCTTCAACGGACAAATTTTTGAAAGCTCACTATAAAAGGCCGAGGAATCACTTTGAGAAAAGGTAACTCCGAACCACGAACATTCAAGTCCGTAACAAAGAAAAAAATATTCTCAAGTTATTCAAGTAAATCCTCGCCCTAAATTTCGAAGGAAATCAATCCAACACCAAGTGTGAAGGAAAAGACAACTTCAAACTGTTGAAAAAGGAAACTTTTGAAGAATCAAAAGGGTCTATTCGGAGGGTTGTAGAAAGGTTCAAGGTCGAACCGGTCTCAAGTTATTGGAGGGCTTCGTGATCAAATCCAAGAAGTTGAGCAAGTAAGCTGAAGTGAGCGAAGAGCGCAGCTGCCTGTGAAGAAGTTGAGTCGGACGAGAAGCCGCTGTGTGACCAAGGTATCTCCGGGATCGAGTCCCAAAGGATCAAGTCACTGTGATCAAGACTTGCATCTGGACCGATAACCACTTTGTACTCGATCAATACTTAGTGGATTCCTCAGGGAGTTGGAGAAGAGAGGATTAGAAGAATTACCCCATCTTCGAACCTCTATAAAAATTATTGTATCATTTACATTTTAGCATTTACTTTCTGCATATCATTTAATATCTGCGATAATTTGCTATTCATTTGATAATTAACAAAATGCTAAAATCAAGTGTTAAAATAAACTTAAACCAAACTCAAGGGTGTTAAGTCTTCCATTTGAAAATCTCATCACAGCCAAGTTAAGGTTTAGCTAAACAAATTGAATTATTCTATCAACAAACTCAATTGAGTCATTGAGTGGTTAACTCTATTTGGTTAACTAACTTAGTTATCCATCAAGGACATATTTGTGTATTTAACTCGTAATATTTTAAAATGACTAAAATCGAAAAATTGGTAAGATTTATTCAACCCACTTCTAAATATTTATTAACATTGTAACTCTTATATGAATGCAATTTACGTGTTTTGACGCAAAAACACTCCATACATTGCACAAGCAAAAGACTAGTTATGTTAAAATCCACTTTTTTTCTTCCTTTTTGCTAAATAATATTTTTCCACAATTTTCCCATTATTACTTTTTTCGCCCATTTCCCATACAAAAACAGAGTCCCAAGAAAAACCTTTTTATTGTCCGTCCGCCCCTTTACTTTCGACTTTTATCCTGTGTCTCATAAGATGAACCGAGAAGACAAGACCGCCGCTACCCACGGCGGCGTGCTGGTGGAGCTTCCACTGGGCGACGCCGCGCCGAACTTTAATCTCGAAAAATCTGTTTGCAGCCACGGGTTATTCATGATGGCGCCCAACCATTGGGACCCACATTCCAAAACCCTCAAACGGCCGCTTCGTCCTTGTCTCGACGATGACGAGACATCTCTCATGGTTCACATTTCTCACCCTCCTCACTCAATCCACGCGCTTCACCTCCGTGTTTTCGGTACGCACGCTCTATCCCCTCAGCAGCAGCAATCCTTACTGGTGAGCGATGTTCTTTTACTTTGATTTTGTTATATTTCATTGTTATTATTGATTACTTAAGGTGCCAATTTCTTATGCATTGTGTTGCTGGGCTTAGCTTAATTTCTTACTTTTGTGTTCTTATTTTATTTTATAGTTGATAATTCTTTTTTTTTTTTTAGTTTCTTGGTGCAATTTGTGTTGTGTATTTGTGTTACAGTTGAGGGTTAATTACAAAAAGTACCCTTGAGGTTTGACCTAATTACAAAAAGACCCAGTTAACTTTAAAAATTACAAAAACTACCCTGAAGTTTTATTGTGTCTAATATTTAACCCTTCATAAGCAAAAATATTTCAAAATACACCCTCAAATTTATAAAAATATTACGGTTAGCCCCTTAATTTTAACACTAAATCAAACTTGGGGTTACTTTTTGTAATTCTGAAAGTTAGTTGGGTTTTTTTGTAATTAGGTCAAACTCAAGGGTATTTTTGTAATTATCCCTACAGTTAATGATGCCGCTTTAATGGTGCTGGTGGATGCTTAATGTGAAGTTTATTAAGATAAACATTTAATGGTGTACATTGTGGAGCGAATGTTGTACATCGTTCGCAGCTAGATAATGTTTATGTGGCTTCTGTGTATGTCATTATTTCTTTCCTTTTATGGTGAACTCTCTATTAGTTTCAATATGATACTACATTTGGATTTCGTATTTCTTTCACTGTTGTAGTTTGTTTGAATCACAATACTCATCAGTAAATGTTACATTTGATCCCACTTTCTTGCTCCGATGGATCAAGCGTACAACTTTGGGAATTATTGAATTTCATGTTGTATTTAATTCTTGACTTATATTGCTATATGATTTTTCTTTTTCTGACTTGTATATTTTTTGGTTTGTTTTAATGTTTGTGCGCGTTTGCTTGCTTTTAATATTTTGGTCGAATTCATTATGCCCATCCGTCTTTTGTGCGTGCGTGTTTGGGTTTAATATTTTGGATGAATTTTTAGAGTCAAGTGAGAAGAATGCTAAGATTATCAGAGGAAGAAAATAGGAGGGTGATTGAGTTCCATAAAATGCATGAGGAAGCGAAAGAAAGGGGGTTCGGAAGAATGTTTGTCGCCCACATTGTTTGAGGACATTATTAAGTGCATGCTCTTGTGCAATTGCCAGTGAGTGAGGTTACCTTTCTGGTTTTTCTTTTTTTCTTTTTAATGCATGCATATATTTGCATTGTGTAATATTTCTGTAATTAGCTTTGGGATAAATTACAATAAGAAGACAATTTGAGAGTTGTAGTTCATGTTCAATATTGACTTAAGGAATTTGGGGTAGTTAATTCCTTACCTGACTTCAAGCTACTACTAAACTGCAACAAATGGTATGTTTATATTATAGCAAATTTCTGAAAACTTTGTATAATCGAGGCATTAAAGAGTGGCACGCCTAAGCTTTTACGTTCTCAGCGTCCTCCTATTCACGAGTTGTCATGTTTGGAATACTTTGTTTCATTATGTTCATTGTACTCTTTGGTGTCTCGATTTTAATTATAATGGGATAATTACAAAAACTACCCCTGAGGTTTGGGGTAATTACAAAAAACCCAAAGGAGTTTCAAAATTACAAAAATATCCTGAAGTTTGATTTTGTCTTAAATATCAGGGGTAATGTAATATCTTTACAAATGTAAAAGGGGTGTTTGAAATGTTTATGCTTATGAAGGGGGTAAAGTGTATATATAAAATCAAACTTCAAGGGGATTTTTGTAATTTTCAAAAACTTCTCTTTTTTTTTTTTTATACTAGCTCAAACCTTGTAGTAGTTCTTGTAATTATCCCTTAGTATAATTCAAAGTTACAAGCTATTTCATTCCTTATGCAATGAATTAACCATTGTGTTTTACGGGCTTGTTCCTCCAACTGTCTCGAAATTGTTTATAGTCAAATATGGCTTGAAAATTGAGTAGCTAGGAGACCCTTTTTCTCAATAACGACATTTCATCTTTTCACTTTGCAGGTGGTCGAGAACTTTGAGCATGGCTCAAGCACTTTGCGAGCTTCAAGCTGAATTGCAACATCCGTTATCCAGTGCATCAAATGTGATGGATGAAAATGGAACTATTTCCAGTTGTCAAAAACTGAAGCTAACCATTTCGTTCCAAAAACACCCGCAGGAAAAGAATCAAAGAGAAAGTCTGGAGTTCGTAAATGTTCAAATAATTTAGCGAACAAATACGCAGACATTTTAGCAGTGGAAGATACTGAAATAAAAATCAGTAGTCTCGAAATATTAATTCCAACCATCCCATCCGGAGATGTAAAGCAGACCTCAGTAAAATGTTCTTAATTTTCAGCCTTCGAAAGGGACAGAATGTAAAAAGCTGATTCTGGTTTTTTTCCTGATCTTCAGTGCTTACGAGGGACAGAAGATTACTCCGGCTCCACGATTGGAAATTTTCCAAGCCCGAGAGACTTAGCTAGGCTTGATGAGAAATTTTTGGAGAGGCGCTGCAATCTCGGCTACAGAGCACGTCGCGTAATAAATTTTGCTCGGCAAGTCATTGAAGGCAGAGTTCAATTGAAAGAACTCGAATTTGTCTGTGGTACAGTCAGCTTATCCGACTATGATAAGCTGACTGAGAAGCTGAGAATGATAGATGGAATCGGACCTTACACATGTGCTAATGTTCTGATGTGCATGGGCTATTACCATGTCATTCCAGCAGATTCTGAAACTATTCGGCATCTGAAACAGGTCTATTTTTTTCCCACTATTTTCACACTGCTCTTTTATTTTATTGCCATTTCTAAAGTAATCCGTAAGATTCCTTTATGTGATTGTGCAGGTTCATGCAAAAAGCTCCACGATTCGGACAGTTCAAGAAGATATTGAAAATATTTACGGAAAATATGCACCATTTCAGTTCCTGGCTTACTGGTGTGCGATTATGGTCTAAAAGAAGTTTTCTTTTTCAACTTATATCTTCTGCTTTTCAGTTTGGGGATTTAAATTCTCTTTGTTTCTAACAGGTCAGAAATGTGGCAATTCTATGAGGAACGGTTCGGAAACCTAAGTGTGGTGCCCCATTCTAGTTATAAACTCATTACTGCTGCAAATATGAGACCGAAAAAAGAAAGGGGAAGTAAGAGGACGAAATTATCGGTTGTGAAAGATATGCAAGATGGTTTTACTAAAAGAATGCAGGCATGATTTTTGCTCTTGGCTGGTTTAAAGTAGCTATTTTACGGTTGTATTGGCGGTTTCCTGGCGTTCTGCATATATTTATTTGTTTGTGATTTGTATGATGTTTCATGCATGATCTTCCTATGTGTCCTTTATTCTCTTATGGAAGTTAACTTTGTATTCCTGTTGTCGTACCCGTTTTGATTTACATCGGTTTGTAAACTTAGAAGCAGTGCATCTGTTAACTCCGATGTAAACTAAGAAGCAGTGCATCTGTTAACTTAAGAGGTCTTACATTTATAGCTGTCTGGAAAGTTCTGATGTAATTGCAAAATGAACTGCCAATGAGCCCACCGTTGATCGATAAATTATCGTAATGATCTGGTGTTCGCATGACCTGCCGGATACATCGCCCGGCGCCCCGGTTTTCTTTGATGTGAGGCCATGTTCATCTTTGTTTCCTTTTGAGTTATAATCGTCTCCTATTTCAAATGGTTTTGGTCCAAATGATTTGAACCATGGTATATTATTTCCAATGATTCTCAATCTAGGCTATGTTTTAGGGTTTGGACTTTCAAGTTTAGCATTTGTTTTTCTTTCATCTACACAATTACATTTAAAAACTATATAACATCAACACTTATTTATTCCATTAAGGAAAATGTGATGAAATTTGATTTGATTCATTCCTTTTTCACAAAAATTTTAGATCCAGACATAATACCAAGAGAAAAACAGCAAAACAACGCTTTTTGGTTCTAAAATCATGAAAACAAGATGGGATTGTGTATCTCACAAAGAACTGTTCTAAAAATCTCTATCTAGCCCCGACGATTAGTCATCGCTTAGGCGCTAGACTCCTCTTGTCGGCCTAGGTTTTGTCTAATCCCGTCTAGTTTCCACCCCAGGCGCTAGGCCTCAACCTTTCCGCCCGACTAGCATCTAGCGCTTTTTAGAACACGCAAAGAAGTAATGTAACTATTTTTCACTTTATTAAGTAGTGTCATAATTTTACATAAAGCATCTTTTGGCTCTTAAATGCTTTTTACTGACTGTTGTGGCTCTTAAATTATATCGAGCAGAAAGTTGAGTAATTGATATCAAATTGAAAAATGAGTAGATGAGCACCTGCAAAAGAATGGAATCGATCTTAATTAGTTATTCACTAATACTATTAGAAGCTAAGATGTTTTTGCTAAAAACACTCTAAAATTGGCAAAAGTGCAAAATTAGTCATGTAACTGTAAAGCGGTAGCGAAAAAGGTCCTGTAGAATCACGTAGTACAAAATGTCCTAAAACTATAGAAAACTCTTGATTTTGGTCATGCAAAATACACAGTTTGCAAAATAGTCCTCAGTAACTATATGAAAATATCAATTTTGGTACTAATCTCACCGGATTTAATCACGTGAGCGCACATTGGTGAAATTAGGACTGAAATTGAGATTCAAAGTGCGAATTTAAAAAACGTAAATTGAGTCCTTTTTTCATTGGAAATTGAGAAATCAGCTGGAAATCACCGGACAAATGATTATCCCGTCAAAAGGGACTCAACTTGCGAGTTTTTGCATTGCAGTTTTTTTGTGTGTGCAAAACAAGGTTTTTGGGGGATGAGTTTTGCCAATCCTCTTCAGTTACAGGACTAAAATGACAATTTTGCCCTCAAGGAAGCATGCTAAAGCACAAGGTAGACAATAGTATTACTCCTTAAAGAATCTAACCTCAGTCCTCGCCTCAGGTGGCGCATCAGGCTGCTTTCCAGGCATAGCACCTTGAAATGCAGGGTGCTCTTTGTATGACTCATTAATCTTTGCCAGAATAGGGAATTCATTCTGCATTGTTGATACGCAGAGTTATCAAGATTAATATCCGGGCTTCCGGCTTATGCAAATACACATACATGATAAATGCAAAGTAATTAAATCCCCATGGAAAAATGGAAAGATGCAGTCTACAGGAAAGAAAGGCGTGTGCTGATGTTTAAGACATTAAACATGCGAAATCCTGAATTCAAGAGGTGAAAACAACATAATGCATGTAAAACATCTTTAAAGGACTGAATGGTATAGGGGTGATTTTGTACACATGCAAGAATCACAAAAATAGCAGACTTCCTTTCCTCAAAAAAAAAAAATAGCAGACTTCCGGGAATATGCAGATGTATAGATTAGAAATTAGGGTTAATTACAAAAATACCATTGAGGTTCATTCTAATTACAAAAGAACTCGACTGACTGTCAAAATTACAACTACCCTTTGATGTTTGTTTCTATATTACAAGTTACACCCTCGAGTGGGGTATCAAGGGGGTATTTGTAATTTTGAAAGATAAATGGAGTTTTTGTAACGTTTGTAGGGACAAGAATTTCGCAATATAATTCATGCACTAATTGCCATCTTTATTTAATTTAGGAGGCATTGTCTACATTTATGTCAATTCCCAAGTCTCTACCGCTTAGTGGTGGAGACAAACATGTAATCTAAAACCACCCAAGAAATTATTTGATTCATACAAATACTTGAAAGAAGTGCAGATGAATCTAATCAACTGACAGAAAAAGATTTTCACTGGTATTTGAATCATATGAAATTGCCCTAAGAAGAAACAATGGACTCCCATATACATGATCGATTTTCAATGTAGGCCTACCATGTCAATATTGAATCTTCTGACTGCACCATCAATCTGAGGTGCCAAAAATAGATCAGCCTGCAGATTTTTACCAAATAATCAGACATTTTTCACTTCTAGCAGATAACATGAATAATCCAATACAAGAGACTGCCAAACTGGATTTCCCAATGGTTTATGGGAAGACGGTCCTATATGACACAAATTACATTTTACTATATTGTATAGTACCGACATTTTTATCATAGACTGCTAATATTAAGACCCTAAACTTAGAACTAGGCTTATATAAAAGATCTTATAAGCTCATACATCTAAGATGTTTTAAGAGCTTATAAGATGTTAGAACTTATTTCGAAAATAAGTTGTTGAAATGTTTGGTTAAAATAAAACGGTGGAATGTATAAGATGCTAGTAATGGCAGTTTTGTAATTAAAAAGATCAAGACCAACAATGTTTATTAAAATAATATCTAATTTAGAAAATAAGTTGGGATCCCCGCCTTCTTAAAAAAATGGCATCTTATTTTGGGAGCTTATAAGTTCTTTTTGAAAAATTACCAAAAACTTTTAGAGAGCAAATAAGCTCTCAAAAATCTTATAAGATGTTTTAATAAAGCTTATAAGCTCAGCCAAACACGCTCCAACTTGTGTCTAAGTGAACTAGGAGATAAGGTTATAATCTTTCGAGTTACATTTCGTATTCAATATAGGATTCCAAGAAAATATATCTAAAGTTGCATTTGGATGAAAGGATTTGGATTTGAGGGAAGGATTTAAGTGACTCCATGGATTTGAAATCCACCAAAAATGACTCAAAAAAACAGCTCAAAATGAGAGCCCATGGATTTGAAATCCATTGTATCCAAACAAAATCGGTGGATTTGATATTATGGATTTGAATCCTTAACTTCAAATCCATCAATCCAAATGGAGCATAAAACAATTGATCTAGATAAAGTATGAATTTGAAAAGTAACAAACCAGGAAAGCTTCATCTCCGTAGCATACTTCCCAGCATGGTTTCCAATAGCTTCTCCAGAGCTGCATTGTCACTAGGAATCAAATAAATGGATTCTTGCTCTTAAAACAAAAATGCCATTGCATGAATACAAATACAACTTTTTACTAAAATTTCGAGAGAGTGCCTACGCCTGAGCATATATTGACTGTTCAAGCTCATATTAGCAATATTTGTGACCCAAAAACTAGTTCCGTCATTACAATAGGAACTTTCAAATAATTAAAAAAAAAAACATAAGAAATTCAAACACCTAGAATGATATTGAACTGACATCATACTATCTATACCAGTTTTGTTACCGAAGCACTTCTTTCACCATAGTAAAAGCAATCTACCTGCAGCATATGCCGTTCAAGTTGTGTATGTATAAGATCTAAATTATGGTCTGGCTGACACAATATTGAAAAAAGAAAATAAATGGGCAGATAGCTGCGCAGGCAAAGGCAACAAGCAACCTTTTTATAATCCTAATTTCCTTGGGGTTTTTTGTCTTTGCTGATCAACATAAGTTTCATTAAGCTGAATAAGGTAAATTTGTATGTGCATCTATGATTTTCATTCTTCATTATGGATCTTTTTCCCAAATTATGTGTCATAAGGGAAACTGATTTCAACATTTCAAGAACTTGAATGACGAAGGCATACGGTGGCGGATGCACATGCAATAATTGTACCCCAAATTAAAAAAATCCAACAATATTTTTTAGTGAAAAAAAAATTAATAATAAATTTGTACCCCCATTTTTACAAAATGAATTAGAAAATTCAAATAGAACAATACAAATCCCCACAATAAAATTTCAAAAACTTAAAAGATTGACTTAATAACTTGAATATATAAACCATGTCAAAGGTCAAAACCTACAAAACTAAAAATATCAAAAAACAAAAATCTAATAATATCAATAATGTTACTAAAATTGTGTTTTGTTGTCTCTTGTTTTATTAATTATTCTAATTATTTCTTTTATATATGTATTAATTTTTCAAGTAGGATTACATGGTCAACTTTTATAAATTTTTAAACAGCGTTTTGTTCTATGACTTTAAATTTTAAACAATATTTATATGCAATTTTTTTTAAAAACAAAATTATCGCACCCTATTTAAAAATCCTGGATCCGCCATGAAGGCATACGAATATTAAAGACTGAAATTCATCTTCATGACAAAAATTTAATGAAGTTTTACGTAAACAGATCAATTGATATCTATAATGATATTATGGAGATAATCTTAATCTCCTTAGCGGCCTAATGGAGGGTAGATGTAGAAGGTAAGGTTTTCCTCATAAATTAACTACATATAATATTTAGAACTCACTTATCTTGTAATAATAGGTAATTTTCCTAATTACACCGATACTTTAGACAAGGTAGCTCCTGATGAATGGTTGGAGGACCACATTAGTATATCATGCAGAACTTAAGTTGACTGATCCAATAAAATTGTCGTCTTAAGAAAGATAGAAGTGACAAATAACATGTAACATGACCATTTTTTGATAATCGTTCGTTCATATTATGTGAACCTTATTTCAAAATCATACTATACTTCCTTGATGTCAAGTTATAATTGCTATTGGCTGAACTATGCCAAGATTTCATGAATAAAACTATATGTCACAATATTGAACTATTTAATGAAGATGTCATTTGTGTCTGTGATCAAGTAAATCTGCACGGCTTACGATCAAAAATTCAATTAGAAAATGGTTATTAATATTACTCCTAATTTTCATATGCCGAAAGGCATTATGGCCAAAGCTTACCAGCAAACCCATTTTTTATATGATGCTGAACCCAAGCAAGCATCTCGTCAGGGCCAAGTTTTTCCTTGATATATCCCTGAAATTTTAGAAGTAAAGAGTTATCTAACTTTTTGTTCTTATAGTGAAAATGACATTCACATCTGAATCAACCATTTTTCCAGTTGAAGAAATGGGCTGGAGACTTGGAATCAAAGGAGTAATTATACACTCACAATGATAGGTAAATTCTGATAAGGCTGTATGTTTGCAGACACAAGAACTGCTGCCTATATGAGCAAGACAAGGAGACAGTTAGAACCAAGAATATACATCAAAACAATATGAAGAAGTGGTAAAGTAAGCTTGTCAAGAAAACTAGGGATCTGAACTTTAATTAGTGAAATATTAAATGCAGCAGCATACCAATATTACCATCCAAATACAATGCAGTGGATAAAGTACAAGCTAGTTAGGATAACTAAGCACACGCAGTAAAAATATTCGGTCCTCTTTCAACAGAGGCCCAACAAACACTTACAAAGATGGAACAAAGTTCACTTTGCTTTTCCCATAATTATTTATAATGCCTGTTCTCTTGATTGAACATTTTAGAGCATTCAACCAGTTTTAGGGAGGATGAAATATAAGCTTTGGCAAACAATGCCATAAGTAATAGCAATGAAAATTCTTTAGCTAATCTGAAAAAATAAATAGCGTCCATATATTCTGAAAGTTATTCTTATAGTAGTTAGGGTTAATTACAAAAATACTCTTGTTGTTTAGCCTAATTACAAAAAATATCTAGTTATCTTTTAAAATTACAAATACCCCCTTGATATTTATTTTAATCTTACAAATTGCACCCTCAATGCATCCTCAAGGTAGGGGAATTTATTAGGTAAATACAAACGTTAAGGGGGTATTAGTAATTTTGAAAGATAACTGGAGATGTTTGTGATTAGACTACACCTCAGTAGTAGTTTTTGTAATTATCCCTAGTAATTATTCTTGTTAACAAATGCCTTTCCAGAAAAGTGTCACTAATCTTATCAAATCCTATCATTAACTAATATCTATGTTGTGACCAAAAGCAGGCGACTCACTAGCGCCGATCTCTTCAATAACTCATTACCTATTGCAAAACAACAATTCCGTCTCTGAAACACACAGTCTATGGATTTTGGTCTCCGTTAAAGTAAATAATGCAAACATAAATAGCATAAATCATCGGAAAAAAGTTTTATTGACCTGGTAATTCATGGCCTTCTTCTGAAGATCCTGAGGCAACAATGGATGTTGAGGATACTTCTCCTCTAAATACTGCAAATTACCAATTATTCATCACCCAATCACCAACAATATAATACAATCCAAACATTGAATCTATACAATAAATCAATTTGCATATTAGTACTGTTCATATTACTGAAGAAACTTGCCAATAAGATTGCGAAAGAGTCTGCAATAACAGTATCACCATCGACAAGCACTGGTACGTATCCAAGCGGATTAAGCTTCAAAAACTCTAAGTCCCCAAAAAACATGCCAAAATACGTTATACAAAAATATATTTCATAATCAAAATGAATTTATGCTGCATATAATCCACTAAAAAATCAAAGCACAAAAAACAGTATAAAGAAAAGCATCAAACCGGGAGATTTCTGTTCTCCTTTGAGCAAGTCAACTGCTATGTACTCATAGTCTAGCCCTGTAAATTTCTCAACATTCCAATAACCGATTAGTGGTAAAATTAGGAAGAACTGATTATGATTCTCAAGAAAATAACCAAAAAAACTTAAGAATCGAACAAAGAACAGTACCTTTCAGATTGAGAGCAATTCGTACGCGGTGAGAGCAAGAGCTCCGCCAGTAGGAATAGAGCTTCAGCTTCTTTGGCTCCTCGACACCGCCGCTTGCCTAATTTCAATGATCAAACTTTCAATATTCTGCATAAATTCTTCAAATTGATAGGAACACAAAAGAGCAGAGTTTGAGAGATTCACCATGATCTGAGTTTAGACGAAGAGAAATAGTATTGCCCGGTGACTTCTATTTATGATTGAACTGGAAATTTATTAGTGGAGACTGGAGAGTGTATATATATATTTTTTGTGCGACTTTGGTGATTGGTCATTTCAAGAAAGAGAAGACAAATTTGGTGTCTTATCTGAAAAAATAAAGGACGAAATTAAATTTTAGTCATTAACTATTGGGACTTGGGAGTTTGCATTTTTTGTTCCATCAATATTCACGACAGGTGTCAAACGGGCTGGGCGGCGGGCCAAAGCAAAAATTTCGATCGGTCGGGCCAAACGGTAATCGTCTTGCTTATTTTTTTGCCCGATCCGCCCATCCCACGAAAAAATACAAAGGAAAAAAACGGGTTGGGCTGGTTTTGGGCCAAAAACACCCGACTCATTTCGGGCCTAAGAAATTGTAGTCGGCCGCCATTTTATCGGTCGGGCAAAAATTGACAACTCTAACATTTACCATATAAATCGGAAATCAAATGGTAGTATAGTGGTTTAAAATTCTCGTGTCCAGGCTAAAAATTTGTGGTTCGAACTCCACAAGCTCCTCCCTTACTAAGATTTGTATTCCAAAAATAAAAATTCACAATTTATATGAAGAATAAATTTTAATTAAATTTTATATGTTTGTTTTACTCAATTGATAGAAATATTTTCAATTTATCATTTTCAAATCTCAAACATATATACTTATTTATAGCATCTATATGCTCAATTTGCGACTCTGTGAACATTATATCGGTGGAGACTCACTATAACCACCACATACTCAATTTTAACCTTATATTATATAAGTATGACCCATCTACTCTTGGTCTACCACTCACATCTATAAAAACTATTATTTTCAAATCAAATTGGTTTGAAATTTCAGTGGTATCGATTAACCCTTTATAAGGGTGTTACCAGGGGTTCAAACCCTCAGTATCTTTGATTTATTTGAAATTCTCCAACCAAGTCTCAGGTTTATTAAAAATTCAATTTTTTTAATGTAACCCTGTCACTATCAATTTCATTTAATTATATATTATTCTTTTTTCCAATAACATCACTTAAGCTGCTTACATATCATATATATATATATATCATCTTATCAAAATTTTCGACCAAACAACTCAAACCTAAACCAAAAATATTCTCAAATTTTACTCTATAAATTCTTATTCAAATTATTTATGACCAAATATATTTTTATTTCTGCACGAATTTCAATAAAAGATAAAAAATTGTCTCAGTGGGCTAGAAAATGACTCTTTTCGTTGGAATGAAAATCATACAATGATGGTTTTGAGGATAAATAATTATGCAAAACTTCCCTAAGTAAAGCACCAATGGTATTTTATAAAGTTTGTTTTCGAAAAAAATAATCTTAGGGAATATATTTTGATTGGGGAACGTACGAAATACTCAAATGCGATTGTTTTGTTGGAAAAAAATAATGCGGCCTATTATAGTAGACATTTTTAATTCTAAATATCTCGTTAATGTTATATTATTGTGATTAGCATGACGCATTTTCAACATTATATACAGGGCTGAAAAACGAACCAATGTACTCGATACTCAATTCGAGATCGATTGTTAAAAGATCGTTTGAGTTGATTCGTTAACATAATGAACCAAGCTCAAACACATTTTTTCGTTCAATAAGATATAAAGTTAGAAACGAGTTAGACTCGATTAATAAAAAAGAATAAAATATGCGTAAAAATATCAAGCTACTCGAGCTCGATTCGTGTTCGCTCAACCAAAGCTCGTTCGAGCTCAACTCGATTAATAATCAAACCAAACTCAAACACAACGTTTGAAGCTCGATTAAAATTCAAACAAACTTGAACAATACTATGTTCGGCTTGACTCGACTCGTTTACACCTCTAATTGTATATCCAGTTAATGTTATTCATTTTGTTGTTAGTGACAATACAATATAATATGTGGATTGAATACTTAAGATCAAATAAATGATATGAAACTGCAAAATTATAAGACATTTCAAAGTTGGTTAATTTTTATTTTACAAATGAGCTTTTGAAGGTTTGAATTCATCATATAAGATTATAATATATCACAAATAGTCCTCATGTTTGAAAGTTGAGCTTGTATAAGATACAATTTATAACAATGCTTTTAGAAGCTACGAAAATATCAAAACATTTTCTCACACCAAGCAACAACAATGTATGTATTCATGATGCTCCTAATATTCGCAGTGTTCAATTTCACCCAAGTCAAGATCTCAAGCTTAGGTATATGTTTCCGGTCTAAACTCAATCCACGTGTAGGAACCGACGCAATATACAAACAGGGTTGGAAGGCGGGGAATATCAGGAAAAGCCCCCTCGATCTTAAGTCAACATAGTGTATAAGAAAGATTCAGATTATTAAAGAAATTCAGAAGTTAAAATGTGCTTAATAAAAAATAATTAGGGTGGGTTTATTATACTGAGATCGTGAGGCCACATGAGAATATAATGAATTGGGTCTCAGGGCCTAGTGTTATGAGTTGAGCCTCATGAGCTTGATGCGATGAGCTAGGTCTCGTGGGTAAGAATGACAATGGGGGCGAGGCAATGCGAGTTTTATTCCATCCAGCCCCACGAAGGATGGGGACATGATCAAGGTGGGGTGAGTCAGAGGTGGGACGGGAGTAGGGATCCCCTTTTATGTTTTTTCTCCTAATTTAAATAATATTTTTAATTATCAATTTATATATTTTAACACATATAAACATTTTCTTAAATTGATGTGTTATATTTGTTAACACTTTCAGAATTTATCATAAAATATACTAAAAATGAATACTAGATGATATTTTTTTAAAAAAATATTTATTTATATATATATATATATATATATATATAAAGTGGGCGGGTGAGGACAGGGCAAGGTGACCTAAACCCATTCGGGCTCCATTGACACAATCGGGCGGGTACCCTGATCGGGTTAAGGGTATTTTGCCATCTCTTCTCGTGGGCCTTTTTATCAACTTGGCCTAATTAACAATTTTTATGGGGTAATAATTAATTAAAGAGAATTAAATAGATAATTAAATATTGAAAAAGGACAATACCATTTTACTCCTCATCAATACAACTATTGAGTCTTCACATATCTCATACAAGAATTAAGATTATGACACTATAACAGAACCTGTTTGTGATCAACTTTATTTTGAAACAAAAATTCAAAATTGTCCAAAGAATATATATATAGATATATATATCTATATGTGTTGGTTTGATACATACATACATACACATTACTACCACAAAAAAAAAAAAGTTACCCCCGTCTTCTTGAAGCTAGTCCAAACTTTTCCAGAAAACAAAAATGGAAGTGGACTTATGGCTTCCAAGGAGCTGGCGGCGGTGGTGGCGTTGGAAACATGGGCGGCACAGCCGAAAACATCGTGTTCTTGTCGATCCCAACGCTTGTGTCACCAGACAGAGCAACAAGAGCTGCGACAAGGCCAGCATTGCCAGCAGCGTCGGCTCTGTATAGTTGTAGTTGGAACGTGCGTCATGAAAACCATCGTGCCTATCCGGCCAGCAACCATGGCTCCAACAATAGTATTAGGATTTGGTTTCGACGAATCCCTCCATTTCCATCCTCCTTTGCAATTATACTTGACCTTGTTCTTAGGAATCGACGCGCCTCTATGGTGGACGTGCTTTGGGTAGCGATTGCCAAAACCGACGACATAACTCATCTTCCTCGGATTTTTGCCGAGGATGTAATTCATCTGAGAGGTGAAGGAAGATAGTAGTTATGATATATAATGCGGCATTATTCAAAATAGGGTCAAATTACAAAAGACCTTCTTGAGGTTTGGGCTAATTACCAAAAAAAAAAAAAAAAAAAATATAGATGTTTCAAAATTACAAAAGTCCCCTTAAGTCTGATTTTGTCTTAAATTTAAAAGGGTAACTGTTATATTTCTAGAGCTTTTTTTAAAATGTTTTTTTCTTATGAAAAGGGAAAATATAAGATGGAATCAAACCTCAAGGACTTTTTGCAAATTTTCAAAAACTCCTTGGCTTTTTTGTAATTAGCCCGTTTTTTAATTATCCCTTACAAAAACTACTCCTCTGGTTTAGTCTAATTACAAAAAGATCTAGTTACCTTTCAAAATTACAAATATCCCCTTGAAATTTGTTTTATTTTACAAATACCGCCCTCAACAGGTGTAATTTGTAAAACAAAAATAAATATGTTAGTTACAGAAACTACCCCTGGGTTTAATCTAATTATAACAGAAGACCAGTTATCTTTCAAAATTAACAAATACTAGTGCGGTTGGTACCTGGGTCTGTGCAAATTCCCGGAGAACGTCGGTCGAGTAGAAATGGGGTCCACAGTACCACCCGGGCGTATCGGCGGCTTTCATATAGTCGCTAAACAGTGTAGCCAGGAAAGCTGCATTGACGACATACTGAAGAGGCTGAGGTGCTCCATGATTTAACTGGATCATGCCTCCTGTCCAAATACCCCCAAAATGTTCAAGTTAACAAGACAGAACTATATATTCTGATCCATACATTGCAAGATGGCAAAATGGATTACCTCTTGTTCGGTTAAAAGATGTATAATACGGTAAGAATGAGCACATGACTAATCTAGTCTGGTTGTGGAATGTACTCAGAATTTCTTCGTAAGGATAGCCAGGGCTCAGGAATAATCTTAAACGACTCAGAAGCACCTATATAGAGAATTAAAAAAAAATGTTTTGATCAACAATCAGTAAAAGCTATTTAACACCAATTTGAAACTAGACAATTGCACATCTTTTGGCAAAACTCATCCTGAATGTCAATAATGTATATAGTTTGGCTAAATGCATGCATGTATCAAGATTATGAAAATATTTTTAAATATGTTAAACTTCTTAATTAGGATTATATTAAGTTCCCTAACTTATTACTCGGGAGACCGAAACTATTCTCACATAATATCACAACGATATAAAGTCATCTTGATTTTTTAATGTTAAATTGCATAACACATGAATGTATTATCCTATTGAGTTTAAATATTAACAGTCTTATAATTTAAGATACTTTAAAGGGATAATTACAAAAACATCCCTGAAGTTTGGGCTAATTACAAAAAAACCCAGAGATTTTTTAAAATTGCAAAAAAAAACCCTTGAAGTTTGAATCCGTCTTATATTTCCCCCTTCATAAGCAAAAAACATTTCAAAAAACCCTTGATATTTCTAGAAATATGACAGTTACCCCCTAAAATTTAAGACAAAATCAAACTTGAGGGGGCTTTTTTGTAATTTTGAAACAACTATGGGTTCTTTTGTAATTAGTCCAAATCTCAGGGGGTCTTTTGTAACTATCCCTACTTTAAGTGTGTCGAATCCTATAGAAACACAACATTTTTCGAGAAAATGAAACAAGTATTCAAAAGGCGCGTACTATTTCACACCATGATTATATTTTTTGATCACTCTATTTCAATATCCATAAAGCAAACTACATAGAATGGAAGCCTGCAATTTCAAGACACAACAAAAGAAAATGTGAAATTAAGCAATATTGGTTATTTAATCTGCTAAATTAAGTTAACAGAGAAAGACATTTTATAAAGTCAATCCATATAACAACTATGGTTATTTAAACAAGCACAAAATGGATCTTGTAGCTAACATCGCAAGTCATACACAATAGGGGAAACACACACACACAAAACATCTTTTTTTTTTTTAACTTACTTGGGCTCCAGCAAGCTTATTGTCCCAATTTAGCACACCGTAAAAAGGGCCTCCCCAAAAAGCACCAGCATGTTTGGCAATACCAGGAGTTGTAGCAAGCTGAAGATAGGAAGTATTTCCCGTAGCATAATACAGCCAAGTTGCGCCCCACACGAACTCATCCCAGTAACTCGTGGAATTATAGAAAATCGATGCCTCATTACCAGTACTGTATCTGCCACGCTGATCCCTAGAAAATTTAAAGAGCGTCTTAGCACCATGGACAAGCTTTTGTGAGTAGGCTTTGTTGTCCTTGAAAACAATCGATGCAGACGCCAAAGCAGCAGCCATCTCTGCTGCAAGATCCGAGCAACTATGGCATTCAGTAACAGGTCTATTGTAATCAATGTCCTCTGGGCGCATCCAACAGTAGTGATCATTCGGAGACGGCCCTCCTGTGGTATCCCCTTGTCCAACCTGTCATGAGGAGATTGTAGATCCTTTAATACTCATGCATGGCCACAGAAAGTAAACTTTAAACTTAAGGCCATGAAGAATGATCCTAAGAGAGTAAATTAACTATCCACAAATACAAAATGAGAGACAATGATTAACAATCCAAAAGAAAATAATGATGGAGATGTGGAACACAATGGTCTCGTAAGTTCCCATTTACAAACCCCTATTTTCAGTTTTATACTATTCATAGAAATATAAATATGTTTGTTTGTTGTATTTCCACTGGAAATAACTCCTTTCTAAATTTGTATCCTCTCTAAAAAATTCACTATTTACTTATTCCAACAATTTTCAAACCTATTCCTCTATATTGCCATATAATCGCAATTCTCATCCGCACCATCACATCACCATCTCTCCACCTTCCCAATTAATATAACTCAATAAATTATGAAAAAATATACTTTTAGAAACACCCCAAACATATTTTTACTTCTATCATATACTTGCGTGCATAAAATTCATTGCTAATAATACTCTATCAAACATCATTTCATTTCTGAACCTATAAATATTTTCATTTCTCAGTTTTAACCAAACATATTTTCAGTTCTCACACAAAATACCAATACAACCACAAAATCTCAATGAAAGAGTGGAAATGGAAAATCTCAATAAAAACACGACCATACAAGGCCAATATAATCTGATAATTCCCATTAACTTTAATACGGAATTTAAAACATGATCTAAATTTCCATTGCATATTATCAAGGAGTCCACAGTATTTACCTGGGCCACAAGTCTATCTATGGTATCAGCAGTGGAATTAAAAGTCTTGAGGAAGTAATCAGTCCCCCACTTGATAGTATCTTTGACATGGTTAAGCTCTCCAGCTGCTTCATATTTCGCGCTGTATTCTATCACACTCCAACTCAACATAGTCATGGCAAAAGATTGAGGGAAATTGAACTTTATTGCATCTCCGGCATCATAATAGCCACCAGTCAAATCTTTAAACAAACTCGACGAATCAGACTTCCCGTCATTTAAACACGAGTTTCCCCTCCATGAGACATTATTATGTTTTGGTAGTCTTCCAGCTGTGAATCGGAGTATCGGGCATTACACAAAGTGCATCATTTCATTTATAAAACAAAGATAAATAATGCATTAAAGAACTGCTGCCAATTAGACTAAATACTATATTATCATCCATGTAAACTCTCCAAATTTCATTTAAAATCCAAATAGAGGCTTCCTTCAGATCTGAAGTCAAATGCTCATATAACAAAATTACAATAATCTTAGAGAATTCAATTGTGTTGTCATAATTGACTCATTCATAGTGAAAACATAATATTCTATCAAATGCATGAAAAAACTTACTAAAATGTAAATCCCAGTTATGATCTATCCCAAATCTACCTATATAATTTAACAATCTTAACTTTCTCAATTTAATCTACTCCCCTGCACCTTATACCCAAATTGATCAATCCAAAATAAATACATACATTAAAAAAAACACTCCCAGATGTGAAAATTCAATGTGATGTAATCCAAGAGATATCAGAAAGTAAAAACGAAAAAGTGCAATTTAAGAGAATATAACATACAGCGCTGGGCATTGAAGAACATGAGGGCCTTATTCAGCGCAAGCGTGTAATTATCCGGCGGCGGGGGGCGGTGGTGGTGGCGCGGCACCGTCTTAACAATCAATGTAATGAATCCAGCCAAAAGCCCAGCAGCTAGAATAGTCCCCACAGTCCAGACGAATATCTTCCTGCTGACAATAATGCAGCCCAGATCCACATACTTCTTCTTCTTCTGCTCCCCGGGGCCCAGCAGCCAGCTCTGCTGCGTCTCATCCAGCGGCCGAGACAGCGCCGCCTTGTCGTAGTCCTGCAAGTTCCTGCTCCGGTCGTCGTCCGTGGCCGAGTCCGCCGCGATCTCAAGCGGCCCACCCCACGGATCCCTACCGTACATGATTATTGTATTTGATCCAAAATTGTTGTTTGAGCAAGCAGAAATGTATAGGATATACACCGGGAAATTGAAGGTTGAGAAATGAGGAAGATGGAGTGGACTAATGGGGACTGGTATCTATAGTAGCAATAAATTTTTCAACAATCACTTTTTTTTTCAAAAACCAATCATTATAAATATATTTCAAAGGTACACCGCATTTTATCCACCACTCCATTTTAACTAACAATCATTTTTTGTTTATTTTCAATCAAATCAACTTCATCACACATTTTTCATCACACATCCAATCATTAATCAATAAAATTTATTTTTCTAAATTTTTTTACCACTATTCCTGTGAAACGAAATTTCCAAACATGAGCAGATATCCATCATGGCCTCTTAATAAGTTTTTGCAAAATCATTTATAAAAACAAAACGCTGACTTCATGTATTCACTTATTTGGCCAGAATTTAAAAGATAGTCGCGCTGGCAGATTTTCAATTTCAATTTAGTTTATTTGTATAAATATATAAGACGCGCAATTTTTCACCGAATACTTTGGTTAACAGCCATCAAATTTGAATCGACGGTAAATACTGATTGCATTTCATGGTTATATTTTTAAATGATAATTTTCTTAATTCTAACTATTCAAACAAACTGTTATTATAACTTAATTTAACTTTCTTCATTATTTTCATTTTCTATTTACACACAAATAAATATTTAAATTTATACCAATTTTCAACCTTATAATGTTAGAATCCACCATTATCAATCAGATTCACTTAAATATTATTTATTTTTAAATTATATTTTTTCGATAACCCAATATTTGCTAACTTAAATATAATATTATATATTCAATTTAAAATATCGAAATAGACTGTCTCTATCAATTTTTTCATATTATTATTCATGCAAGTTAAACATTTTTCTCATCTAAAATTGCTACAAAATCTAATTCTGCATTTTATTATCCAAATATAATTTCAATTTTCAGCACAACCGTAACAAAGTTCAAAAACTTCAACACTAGAAATTATAAAACAGAACTTAGAAATATAACCATAAGCCAAAAATTGGCAAAAACATTTTCTTTTTTCTATGATGTCATAATTATTTCCATTTACATGTGATTTCTTCAGTATGGGTTATTTATTCTAATTTATTTAATATTCTATATTTTATATAATAATAAAAAAAAAGAGGTTGCTTCTCTTTTGCAGTATTATTGATTTACATTTTATACCACAATTTGTACCTACTATCTGTGTTATACACTGAACGAATGATAAAGAGAAATTAACCACTTGATTGATTATTAATTACTTAATCATGTGCAATGGACCTGCTTTCCAATGACATGAAAGGAAGTGATGCCCCAGTCAATTTGCATTCATACAAAATATCAAAGTGGGCTGAATTTTTAAAACAAAAAGTTGTGGATAATTCTGTGTAAAAATTGAAAGAAGTTTATTTAATTAGCTGTAATGACAAGTTCAAGAGCTAGATATTTAATAATTACGCTGAATAAAATTGCTAATTTATTTGCTTATATACTAAAAAATTGAGGCTCGAACAATTATTAAAAATCCAGAATAATCCAAATTACAAAAGCTTTTAAGGGATACACTACATGCAAAAATGAGTGTTTGAGATAATTTGGTGTCCAGGTACTTTCAAAATTACAAACAATTCGGGATTTGATTATATCTAAATTTAACATGACAAATATGAAGAGCTCAACAACATTAGGTGTGGACTTGACATTTTTCATATAATACAGAGAAATTGAAGATTGAACTGAATATCAAGTTTATGAAGGAGTTAAAAGAAAACTTAGGTCTTTAAATTAGCTCGAACCTAGTAGTTTTTTTATGCGACAATACGCCACTGCCGCTGATAGCGCTAGCATCGGCATCGAAGCGTATACGCTTTAAAATATGCAAAATAATTAATTCAATATAAAGTAATCATGCTGAATAAATAAAATATCGCAGCAATGTACGATTCTAGCAGTGTTTCGCCTGGGGTTTTCTTATAACTGCATTGCGTCGCACAGTTATCGATCGCGTCGAATTCTGGCTACACCCTAGTTTTTTTTTTTTGGGGGTAATATCCCTTGTTTTAATTATATAATAATTCATCTGCAAAATGAATCTCAGTTTCATTGGGTGAGTATTTGCTCTCATTGGCTAAAATTAAAGCCCAACATTCTAAAATGCTGACATCTTAACTCTCCAAGCACCAGAACTGTAGGTAATTTTTTCTCCATCTTGATGAATTGTTATAAACGCTTAATTAATGTTGCAACTTGTTATAATCTATAGATAATGTTAAATTAATTATAATTTCTTGATATTCATAATGATATAATTAAACATTTCCTACAAATATATATTCGTTGACGTTATGCTTTAGTCAACAAACAAAAATATTGTGAAAGACTATATAGACCAAGGTGATTTATTGCACTCGCTTTTACATGATACCTTTCACCCAATTATTGGGGTCGGCCTTTCTTACATAAAAATAATTAGTTTATAAATAAACACACGCGATGACGCTATATTTAATGGAGAAAGTCTTTTATATTATTAATTAAAACATACGCCAACATATACAAAGGATGTTTTTTAGTTTTGACGTATGTAGTAAAATAAAACATTGTTTGCTGAAGATATAATAACAAACTATGTTAAAAAACAAAAAGTATATATGTTGCAAAACATTTACAATAGTTATTTTATAATTTTATCACAAACAGGTTTTGGGTTATATAAATCACATAACATAAAGTTAATGTTTTTATATTTTAAAATATTTAATATTTGCAAAAATTAAAACAAATCTAGTAGTTTAACGAGGCCAACCACTATGATTTAATTTATTAGTTCGATTTATAAACTCAGTTTAGTTAGACCTATGTAAACCTTTGAAAGAATTTTAAATTATGAGGTCGTAAAGTGTTGAAGGCTACATTGGCAATTAAATGACTTTATTTGAGATTTTATCACATGCAAACTACTTGTTATTTTATAAGCAGTGTGTCATTTTGCATATTAAATTCATTGGTGTACTTTCATGAAGGGCCTAAGTGATAATTGTTGTAGTCTCAGAACTTACCGTTGATTATACAGTCTATGTATTTCCGCTTCCTCTGGTCAGAGTCTTGCTTCTCGTGGAGTTTTGTTCCCTGTTTCTGGCTCAGATAGGGATTCTCGATCTCGTCGCTTCTCCTTCTTTCTCCGCCACGCCCAGCCCTGGCTCCGCATAATTTTCCTACACTGCTTTCATGGGCTCTCTCTTCTCCTTTTCAACCCACACGCCCTTCTGCCTTCTTCCGCCCAAAACATGCTTTTCTTCTCGGGTCAATTTTTTCCCCATCAGTTCACTTCCTCACTATCTCTGTAGCTCCTGGCCCCTCTGCCGTTCCTTCAATCATCCTTTTTCTCCTCACTTCATCTTAGTTGTTTTTTCCCCAATAAAAAAGAGAGATATATATATATAATATTTGTTCTTTCATCTTTTTATCTCTTTTCCCTTATGCTATTTGTTTACAAAATTTCACAATGCTTGTTGCCACTCTTGAGCATTAATTATTGGTCCTATTTATGATAGCCATATTATCTAATTTAATCAAACGTAGTTTCCTTTTGATTATATACTTTTAAATAACAGACCACAAAAAAATACAAAAATTCGAAAAGAGGAGATACAAGAATTACTAAACAGATAAAGACATGGATACTTCCGATTTGGGCCGATTGCCGTAATCCCCAATACCGAAGTCAGATATCAATGTCGCGCTTAAACCAACGCATTTCTGACCTTAACGCCGCTAATCGCCTTAGTAGACCCACCGGCTTTATTTTAAAGCAAACAAACCCAGAGCCTATAATTGTTCTAGATGATGGAATTGTCGATAAGACGATTATTCGTGTAAGATATTGGCGTGGTCTCTTCATTCATGAGGAAACCACCGGCATCCTACCGCCATTGTGACTTGATGGATATATTGATGGGGTGTGTGCATTGCAGCAGCATGGAGATTTGCTGTGTTTTTATGGTAATCCCGGCGAATGCAGTAAACTAAATATTCTCGGGAGTTAACAAGGTCCGTCGCTACGGAGAATTGAACATCTCCCCATGTTAATTGATGTGGACTTTAATGAAATCTCAGAGTTATAAATGAAAGCCTGAGATGAGACCTAGGTCGTGATTGATGAATTTAACTTCAGTCATCGATGAAATGTGAGCTAAGGCTTGGTAAATTTATGGCGAAGGAGATCGTCTGATGGGAAGTCAACTGGCTCGTGAGAGATTATTTTTAAAATCGGATAGATTTTGATACATTCACTGATACTTATATCCTATCGCCAAAAATACATTGAATATTATTCATCCATCACAGGGTCGTAGGATCAATCGGGCAAGAGTAGACAGCGATTCGATTAACAATGAGTACGAGGCGTAAAATTCAAATTGGAAAATTTTTATACTAACTTAATAGTACATGTTGAAAAGCGGTGGAAACATTAATGGGCACACTCTTTTAGTAGGCATGCACATAAAGACTGTGAATGTAAACATTCCAAATTTGACATTTAATACAACAGATAAAATGAACTTAGGCTTAAACCACTCAAATGACTCTGTTATATATGCCACAACCGAGGATTTGTGCTATAAATCCGTAAGTTTAAGAAGAAAAACTGTTTACCCATAAAATAAAATATTTGAAACAGCAGGTTTAGTTAATTAGTCATGACTGAGACAAGAACACCTCAGATTTCACGCCAGCAAGCTAACCAACGACGAACGCATTTAATACGTTATTATGGATTGTGTCCAAACAAGGGATTTAAAAGAGCCACAATGCAGAATGGGTGAAACTGATGAATGATTATTTATCAAGAGCTTTTCCAATCACCACCACTTCAAATTGACACAGTGATCCAAGAACTGAAAGTTGATGTTAGATGAATAATATTTTTTATTATCTTTTATGGGAAGAAGTAAAAGTAATATTTACATGTAGATTCAGATGGTGCGCTTCTGGATTTTGGACTTGATATTTACTCATTTTTCCAAAAAAATACTGAACATTATCATGCTGATGTCATTTAAAAAGCGCGCTTGTATATTTTAAATCATATGCTGATATTGAAGCAGGAATTCACAACCATCACGCTGGGGTTCCAAAGGTAATAAATCATTCCATAATTTCACCATATGTGTTCTCGGTAATATTTATAAAATTATTGCGCTGAGCTTTGGCTCCATCGCTTAAGATCTGTGGCTATACGGTATACAGACAATATCAAAGTGCTTTTATCCTGAGATTATTAACTTATACTGTCATTTGTATTCAGCTACGATTGATCTTAATCACAGTGATAGTAACAAGAAAGCGCGCTTTTGAACCAGAGTTACGCAGTAAAGCATACGGCGTGTTGAATGGGATTGGAGGCTAGCAGCAAAACGATTTGTTTAGGATTGATAGCTTATACCAAATGTGGAAGATGGCCACAAGCGCTTTAATTTGAATGAGGAAGGCTTGCCTGGTTATACTATTAACGCAGGATCACGGCGTGGATCCTTATCGCCAGATTATTTATATTTCGAAAAAGACATGGCCTCTGTCACTATCTAAACACTACATGAGACGGTATTTGATAACGCGCGAGAAGCTTCCCACGCTGGTTTCACGATTCATCGCATGCGATTTATAGTTTCCCTGATATTTCGCCGATAAATGTATATGAGGTAGGCGTCGTGGTTGCTGGCCCAAGCCAGTGAGCTATGGAGTATTCTCTGGCAGAATTTGTGGGGGAACTTCTTGGAGAACTGCTCAGACAACATTCCAAACCCAAACACGAAGGATGATTTAATAAATTATTTCAAGACTATGCATATCTGATCCTCCACCAAAGCGCCATGATATATCTCTTGCCGCCAACATTTTCCCCAAAGCGATACAAATCGGGCACTGTTATTTGAAAGATAGGAATAATGAAGCCGGACAGTGGCGCGGGATAGACATTCTTGGATGTGGAAAGATGAATATCGGTGCTCGTAGATATAATCTATCCTTACGTGACGAATGTTTTTCAAAGATCCTAGCAAACCCATATGAGGAAATTAAGTTGGTGCTAATTTTTTAGTGGGGCATGTAAAAAATAGGAAAAAGCATTGCTGAATAGTCTGATGAGCGGCTGAAAGAGATAAGTGAAAATGGCTAAAATTAAACGATTAATAAAAGCTCTACCACAAACAAATTTGAGGATTATTCGCCAACCCGACGTACCTGTATTGTAAGTACTAAAGGCCTCGGGTGATGCTTTCACATCGATATTACATGCCAAGTCGGGAGCAACGACTGGTATATTCTTAGATCGATTGCATGGAGAGGAGCTATTGCATCAAAGATATGCTGAGACGAATGGTTTCCAAATTCGGACATCTGTTAATTATCGGCTAAAACTTCCGGCTAAATTGAGCCAAGAAGAAAAGCACTAGTATGGTTTTATAATAAATCATTCATGTACGACGAATGAATGGTATTGTTCCAAAGGAATTCTTCACATTTATAGCCACGAAATTTTTACGCCAAACCATAAGAATCGAGACGCATCGCAGATATTGAAACACGACGCCGAAGGCCAGTAGATCGTGAGATCGCGATATGATTGACTCAGGCTTTTCAGCCCCATTCGAATTGTTATTCCAGGAGTCTATGTTAGTTTAGTGGTGCCTTTATGGCAGAATCATCTCCCGAAAGTAAGGATATTTGCCAAAGATTCATAACGACAGCTATTGAAGATCAACTTCCAAAACATCATAAGCCATGAGGGAGTGCCATGACATGTGAATCTCCGAAGGGAGACGGACGACCCATTCGCTTGCTGCGGAAAAGCGAGCATCGACATTCCGGGAAAGGACGAGCTTGAGTCACAGCAGTGGGCCGAGATTTTAATGATGTCACGTGATTATGAGAGAATTTGATAAGCACCGACTTGAGTATTTAAGCACACACGTGCAACAGGTGGAAAGCAGCAAAAAGAGGCATGAGCATGGGACTAATGTGTGGATATTGGTAATCGTCCAGACGTTGTGGAATTTTGATCGATATCAAAAGCGCGATAAATGTTGACTAATGACTGGTACAGTGAATGTTCAAACTGGCTGGGGCGAGTGAAACCACACGCAGTATTCTTGATTGATGATGCATGTCACATGGCGAGCGCCATATGAACGGGGTATTTTTGAGATCAGCGATTTACGCCGATTGCATCTGACGAGGCTGAAGAGTTTCACTGTGTCAAGAGAATCATGGCACCAAAGAGATTGATAGAGTCACTGTAGGTATTACCTGTTGTAGAGATTGATTCTTGACATGCAGTTAGCTGCTGCCGACAGAGGACTTAAGCTTATCTTGTACTTTATCTAAGAAATCTCTGCTTTTGATATTAAATAAGTTTACAACCATGGCTGTGTATAGATCATGCAACACGTTGTCATGAGCTAGCTATTTTTTCTCGTTTTTTCTTCTACGCTTTTTTGTTGGATTCATTTAAGATACACCAAGATAATGCAGAATAAATTAGAATATACCTGATAATTTTATTCATTAAGTTTAACTTTTCTCAAAATAATCAAGATTATAATTTAATGTTGCGATGAATTATGACGATTATCCGGGCGTCGACCACTGCATTACCAGCCGGATATTTATTAGGCGCCACTTGTCTTTAGAATAAATTTTGTTAGCTGACGATAAAGAGAGTGGCGCATTGCTATCAATGGTCCATAATGGGACGCTTCATTTGTTCATGAAAAGGATCGCAGTAATAGTAAACATTTAAATTAACAATCGTGGTAAATATATTGCATCTAAGGAGTATGTAATATTTATTATTTCCTGGCATAATAACTGAGAATATGAATTAGTGTTTTTAATCTTGACTTGCGGTTGTTGTTGTTGGCCGCTAAATATCGTATCCAAATTAATATGTTGATGTCTTTCTCAGCTTGAACGATTCACCAATATAATAACAGGCGAATGCCTTGGCTTAATACTTCTTGACACTTGTTATATTGGTGTTTTAAAAGGAATGAGTTGTATCTTTGTAGACATCTTTGTATTCTTTTTGTGCATGACATTTATTTGATAAAGAAAGAGCGAGTTGAAGTGAAAAAAATTGCAAGACGTGCCTTCTCCACTCGCTCGCATCTGCATGGTCCCCAATCACAATTCCACCTGTTTGTTATTCAAAAACATATAAAAACTGTATTCACAACTCAATTGAATTGTCACATTTGTCTGACTATGTGCACTATATTTGCCATTCCACACTACCAAGCAAACAAAAACAACCCAAAATTGCTTAGTAGTTATTCATCACAGCAGTAACATCCATGGTGCTCCTGTTCATGGCTTGTTTCACAACTCCAAAATCTAATTTTTCCATACTTCTTCAGCCAACCTGACAATAAAATACAATGCTGTGAGTTGTATCTTTTCCAGCAGGCGACACAACCACAATCTCGCCAGCCCCATTTGGCCATGATGCCTGACTAAATTCTCCTTCATCGCAATTAAGTTCAACGAGGCTTCCACCAAAATATTTGCCAATTTTTGCAGTGCAGACAGTAAAGGCCCATAAAATACTTCCACCACTTCTCCAACGGTTACGCTGAGCTATGCGACCCTGGATTCAAAACCAATATCTAATTTGTAACTGGATCAAGACAACAGACAAACTTTTCAGATTTCATACCTTTCAATATTCACATCCTCTCGACCTGCCTCGATGGCAATGGTTATTGCATTTTATTTCACAGGCAATGCATTATGGAAATAAGGTCTCTTGAATTTTATTCATTCCACCTAACAATCAACATCCAGACTGTAGATTTTTCATTCTCATCATTTTTAAAGCTCAATCAGGACATTTCTATATTCAACACCCAAATGGTCCTAATTCTCACATTTTACCATTCCAATGACAAACATACCTCTCTTCAAGCAAAACCAACACGACTATTAAAGACGGCTTGATGGCATTTTACTGCTTCGTATCAAAAGCCCGCCTACGACATATCCCGTTTCAAAATAACCTCAGCTTCAGAATCCTTACACCGTTTATATTCGGATTTTTGATTATACGACATACCTTATTTTGCTGATTAAAACTATCAATCTAATAAATTATGGAATCCTATCCTCCCATGCTTAAACTGTATATTTTAGTCCCATTTCAAACAATGTAGTTTTTACCACCTCCATTCCCCACCCAAAATTCGCACACGGCCCCAATTTCATCAACAGATGGTTTGGAGGATTAAAACACCATATGACATAGACCTGGATGATTGCAAGCACTCACTTTTATCATACATTTCTTTCCTCCATACGAAAACACTCCTTGCACGCCCCAACTCACAGATATTTGCTTATAATTGATCCTCAAATATCCAAACCGGCAGCCTTTAGCCACGGAGTGAAAAGGTCGGTAGCCTCTCAAGCACATGTCGTTCCGTATTAATTGAAAATGTGTTAACGATTCTTACCACTCCACAACTTCCTGCTTTCGATTTGATCGAAAGATCATTACCATCACAACAACAGAGCCTGTCTATGCCTCCTTATAATTCTTCAAGATCTCAAGTAACCCTTCCTGCTGGTCTCTTCCTGTCAACAGAACATTGTTAATATCCTGAAAGAAGGAGATGCACAATGTGGAGTAAAATTCTCAAAGGAATACTGCTGGACTGAAGCATTCATTTTCTTACAAATAATAATGCTAGAAGCAGTGATGAGAGCCTGTATGTGCATATAACAAAATAAATAAGGTGGAAAGAGGAATACCACAGAGTCCCCAAAGCGTGATCACTCCTTTTCCTCATGGCATGATTGGGAAATGAGACACTGCTTATTTACATCTCAATGAGGATTAATCCATCTATTTCAAACTCCAATCATGAAGAAACTGGAGCCTACGCTTAGAACTGATCTGTTCCATATTGTTCATGTCTGCTAGTTTTAATGTCACATATCCCATATGTTCCTCCAGCTGATTGAATCCGTGCTGGATGGCTTTCAACCTAACATAACATTATCTCAGGATCGCCACTGTAGATGAATGCACTGGAACTCATCCACAATATTTGCAAGCATAAAGGCCTAACTCATTCAAGTAAATTTCATGCACTTTTGTAAAGATATTATATGTAAATAGTTTGATAGAATTCTTTACCATGAATTGATTAATACATCTGGAATTGAATGGAGACCGCCTTATTCCATTTGATCAATCACCATTACTTGCAATTGCTAATACATCCACGCCGTGACATCCTTTCCCAATGCTTTACTATTTTTGAGAAAATGTGCCTAATCCATCCGCCTCGGCGCTTATCCTAAATATATCAACAATGCTCTTTCTACTTCCTTCGAGTCAAACGCTATATTCAACACCGTATTTTTCTGTCATCCATTTTTCATTGATACAATTTTAATCACTGGTCCAAGTCATCCCCAAGAGTGTCAGTATAAAATTTAAAAGTATAGGTCCATACTGAGGTTCTCACACGTTGTTCCCGCACACACCCCAGCTAGAGGCCAAACCCTGATCAGATAGTTCTGGTTTCTTCAGACGCTACAGGAAAGTATGGTAAGTTCTGCTATTGTTTCAACCAAGCCATAAGGAATTTGTTGTTTCCAAAATATTTTCTTGCAGCAATGTTTTCATCTTTTCCAATCGGCACTTCCTGCCTGTCTTCCATCAAGCCGATTGTTTCAACGCATCGAGTTTGTCTCTTTCTTGCTTTAAAGCCTGGTAGGGTGATGGAATTTATTATAAGCCATCTCCTTAATTTTCTTTATAATATCCATTTTCATGCCAATGTCGCTTCCCATCCTTATTCCATCCTCTACTCACACATAGTAACAACCCGATTCCACGCTCCAATTTTTCAAATTTAAACTCTTAGTCCGTTGGTGTGTGCTTGTTGTGTTGCTATTTCTCATCGCGCTGCTGCTATAACGGAAACCGCCCCTTGATCCGAGTGAGTAAAATTCCAAAGTTCGTACGGTAGCCGCTCACATTTATTAAGTCATCCACCGGCAGTGCTTTAGAAAACTGCCTTCAGCTTTTCAAATGAAGCCCATCCGATCGCCTTTTTTGCTCACCCACGAAACTAAATGCTCCTCGCCATAAATTTCTGCATCACATTCTTCAGCCTTTGCTTAAAATCAGACCAGACTTCTGTTTGCTCTCCTATCTTTTTCAACAGGCTTACAAATTTGGCTAAAATTCCATTAAACCTACATGAGATTTTTGAGCTCTTCGATGGAGGCCAATTCTAACATTAAGTTCCATGAATGTCATTTATCACTGGAGTGTCTGGTGAAACCCCGGTAGAAATCTCCACTTTGTCTCCCTTATCGACAATGTCTACAGCCTAACGAGGTTATGTAGCAAATGGTGACAATCAATGGTGTTTTCATAATAGCATCGTTTCATTTTTGCCTTCACAATTCACTATAAACACCTCTCATTATAAATCCTAACATTTCCTTCCATCTATTACAATTATTCATCATCTGCTTCACACAAGAATAAAAGTTGTGGTCCTTTTCGATTTATCAACTGCTTAGAATTCTAATGCTCATGTTCCAAGCCTCGAGCTTTCCAAATTATGCAATTCATCATACAGAATCATGGTAGGTTGTTAAATAGAAATAAAATCAAAAAAAGACAATCGTGAGACCAAACCAGATGAAGAAGACCCAAAACCGAACACATATAAAAACTAGAAAGAATAGAAAGATGATATTAGTCACACATCACCAATACGGAATAGCACACACCAAATATCATACCAAAACAATTTTATAGGACGTGGAAATGAAGGTTTATGCAAAGGGCTGACAACAGTGACGAGGAATGCTGCATGGCAAAAGACGGCGACTCAACAACTTAACCCGGGATAAGACTCATGAAAGAGAACAAAACCCTAACTACTATAACTTCCCGATACGCCAATTTCATCCTTGATAATCAATGCGCACGTATTATGTTATCGGGTTTTAGAGTCACAAACAAAGTTAGGCCCATTGGGATTAGCCCACAAAATAGAGTGAGTGAGCAAGAATTTAAAAGCCCATCAACGGACGAACCTAACGGGCCAATCCATTTCAAGACACTTATGACACGCTACGGATCTACCCACTTATATATAAAAATACACGTTTTATGTCATTAAACTTTGCATTGTCGCTGCATGTTTTGAGCATATATTATAGTCATAATGTCAATTTAATGATATTTAATTCATTGTAAAGTTAAGACGATGAACTACAAATTTTTCTCGAGTTCAGATTAATCAAAGCAGAAATTCAATCAAATTTTCTCCATTATGCATTTTCTAATTTAATGATCTTCGGGTATTTTGTTAAATTCATCTACAAAATTGATATCAAAGTAATTCAATTTGGTCAAGCTAATAAGAAACTATAACTTGCGCACACACCAAAGTCACCCATGTGAAAGAGGTTTTATTGATGACTATTTATGTTACATTTTAAAAAGTTTAAGCGGAGATATTTAGTTAAAAAGAGGGTCTATTCACCAATTTTGGGGGTATGAATAGTTACCTTTTAATAAATTGTCTTAGTTGGGTGTTTGTAATGTTATAATGGTTTAATTTATAATATTTATTTAATCAGTAAATATATCACTACTCGCTGGGAACCGCGCGGTTTCAATTTCAGAACCAAAGCTTGTCAGTTTCTCACTGTTTCTGTCATAACCACAACCTGTGGTTTCGGTTTAACCATAACCTTTTTGATATTTTTTTGTTTTTAAATTGCTTATCAATTCCCAATTACAGAAAAAATTAACACCCATATTCATTATAATATTATTAACTTATTACTGATAATAATATGTTCTCAAAGACCGCATACGTAGATTGCCATCTTATAATGTAGATAAGTCAAAGTCTTCAGCTTAAGTCCGCCTTCACAACATTTAGTTTAAGATTGTCTCAAGCGATTACAATATAAACATCATAATTGTATATGTCAATCTAACCGCAAAGAAAATCAGTCACCAAACGATAACCGACCACTGCTTTTGGAGTCCACTGACTCCAACCAACAGAATACAAGAAAATCTACCAGTCAAACAAAGAATGAGCACTATTTCTTTTGGAGTACAACTCTGTACTAACTCACGAAATATAAATAAAAATCTGCCTATTATGGTTTTTCAAACAATGGGTCGAGCCAAAAAGCATCTGTTATTTTGGCCTAAGAAAGATATACCAAACTCACACTGATTTATCGCCGAACAAACGATGGGTCAGAATCATAAGGTCGTGAACATTTATATCATGCTATTGTTTTTAAAGCAGCAACGATTCTTCGAATCTGTTCCGCCGCTTCCTGTCGAACTGATCCACACAAATCAACCCACACAAACGCTGGATCATGGCCTCTCCCTACCTCATCAATCTAGAACTGACGAATACAATGCTGGCTCATCTCCAACATGGAACTGATTTGATCATCACCTACTCCACCTGAAATCCTATCTAGATTCACTGAAGCACTAACATATAGATTTATAGTATTCAAAAAACAGACATTGTTATTTATTACTATTAAACAATTATACTTTGTAAATTTATAATCAGATTGAAAACATAATTATAAGATAATTTAGCAGATAAATGTCGATAATATTGAATTGTAAAAATATCCTGAACTTAGTAACGTACTGACTTTATTATCAATGAAAATACGCTTCGATGTTTACCAAGCTGGTGTAATGTTCGAAGTTTATACGCTCGCAAAATTGTCCTAAGTTTTAGTATCAAAGCATTAATTAGTGTCCATATAAATCTCTGTTGATGCAAAATTATTCATGAACACCCAAGGCTTCATATACTTAATCAGTACCTTCTTATCTAGCATTACTGATTCTGACCATGCTTTTTGTATTTAAATGTGATTTCCGAGTCATTATTATGAAGAACTTTAGATTATTATTATATTGGTAATTTAACAATTGGTGAGGAGAATTATTCAGACATTGATCCAACAATTATTCAGACAGATAACTTATATATATTATCACAAATATCAACAGTGTACGCACAAGAACACATTAATTGTGTTTATCAATACCAACACTAAGAAAATAATGTGCAAGAGAGTGATTAATAAACTTAAAATGTAAATACAGCAGTAATATTAGTGGCTTTCTGGATGTGCTAATCAGCCTATATAGCACCACTTGATAACCTCTGGCAACAGCCTATGAAAATTCTGCATCGAATAATACATCTTGCTGAGCACTCCAGTGGAATGTAGATTTAAAATCTAAGCTCTCCAAGATCTTAGAGAGTTCAAGATTAGCAAGGCAATTGCAAACTGCAGTATTCATCCATGCTACTATGTTTCATTTCAAGATCCAAACTAATGAGATTGGTGAAGACGGCTGAACTTCCTGAACTCTTCTCATGATATTTCCAACAGCTGTTAACTCCAGATGTGCCAGTTCTTCCACAGCAAGTTTGAGTGTATTTAAGACACTGATTATAATGTATGTGGGAACCAATCAATATAAACAAAAACACAAACGGCGAGGTTTTCAATGCTTGGTTCAAAGAAAATCCATCAAAATTAAAAAATATGATATGGAAAAGATGAATGTACATTCACATGACCTGCATCCTTCGCATTATCAGAATGTTTGTATTTGAAGATTTAAACACAGAGATAATATTACGCCCATGATCCGCAGCGATCAATCCACGTATCACCACTACTACTCATGACGTCCTAACGCTAAGAAAGCACGGTTCAATCAATGAGCCTTTATTATGATAGAGCGGCACGCTGGGATTTCGCCGAACGGTTTGATCCATTGTGGATTAGAGGCCTAAAACCTTCAGCATGAACTCATAATTCTACCTGGCGCTCAATGTTTCACGGGACGTCACGTAAAGATCATCCCACCTAAATATGATCCATGGTTGATTTTGATGTTAACCGATATCCATTTTAAAAATAGAAGTTCTACTGAGAACGGGCTTTAGCCACGAGAATTTGCAGAGTAACCCTCATCTTGCAGCGATTCAGTCCATTTTACTCCTCGGGTTTAGGCTTCAAGATCAAACAAGATTAGTCTGGATGCACATGACTATGCTGCAGATAAAAGCGTCACATCGAATCACTTTTTAGGAAATTGTCATGGTATGGCAAAACTGATTCAAATCCTAAACACTGTATGATTTCCAATGATTTATATGAAAAAAAGAAGAGAGAGTAAGGCCTTCACTTCTGAGTTAGATAATATCAGCTGCATTGATTTAATATATCGTTTGTTCAAATTTTAAGACGCGAAATCTGGATTAAAGAAAAGGAAGTCGCAGCAAATGATTCTTACATTCCAGTCCTGAGAACATATCATGAACACAATGATGAGCTGAAGAGAAACCAGCACAGTAGTAAATGGTCTTCCAAAGCGCTGCCATATCTCAACAAAAGCACGCTCGCTCCATGTGAATTCAGTGAGATTAAGATGAATTGGTCAAAGCAGTTCCTCTGCGTTGTGGGAAATGATATCCCAACCATTGTGGGGAGGTCAACCGCTATAAATAATAAGATTAAGTTTCATCCATATCATTAAGTAAGAATAAAGAAAATAAGAGGCTCCTTCATGGAGACTCCTGTAAGTGCTCCTGCTAAAACAAAAGCCCTGTTATAAATCAGGCAGCACTTAGCACAAGCAAGAGAGCTCCCATCAATGTCTTAAATCAAGCATCAAATGTAACCAGCACAAGAACTTTTACAGCAAGCCACACCAGAGGCCAATGAGCCTGTATTTAATTTTGCTGACACAGCGGTGGCTAGCATATATCTTAATTTGATCACAATGTAAAAAACTAAGAGAGTTACAAATATTACCCTGTAAACTGTCAGTCATTATCGATTTGAATGTGTAATGCTTTGAGATATTCTATGAAGTTATCCATGGAAGCAAGAGATCTATTCATTTATGCAGTTGACTCACTAATCAGCTTTCTGGCAAATAAATTCTTCAACAGCTACTCAGAGTGATATGTTCAGATTCTCTCTCATGACAGATGCTTTCACAAAACCTGAAGAATCATGAATAAGATCCAAAGCTTCAAGCCCATATGATTGGCAACAGAGCCAGCAGTGCCATTTAGCAAAATTGTCAGAATGTAAAATAATTCAAACATTCCATAGGTAAATAAACTGAATTTAAGGTCTGAAGGAGTTTAATGTTAACTGATTTGCAGATGCATAATCCTGCTGTTAAAATCAGAGATCAAAAGCAGAGTTAAAAGAGAGCAAAATACACTCTGTTGGGATCATATCGTATTTAGCAGAGCTGCTTATAAAGCAACATTCAAAGGCGAATGTATTCGCCACTCAACTGCCATCTTTGATGTTGAAATTCAAAATTCTAATGATTCATGGTCGAGCTGCTAAGGTGAAATTTGTATGTCAAATTGGCATTTAATGTCCATCCTAGAATTAGACACATCTGGGAGATCAAGATTTCAACCTGAGGTCCCAACCCTTCATCACATATCAAAAGAAATGCAAATCGCAAAGCATGGGAACAGGACTTACCGAATACATAAAGACATCCTATGCCTCTCATCACACATCATTCAAGTATTCTCGAGAAAAGAATTTGGCTGGAAGTCCGTGCTAACTATGGTTCTGCCAGTATGGGGTTCACTGTAAATCACAAAGGAGATTGATATGATAATTCAAGATCAACCGCCTTCAACAAAGTCTAAGCCCCGAGTCGTTTCTGTAATGCCCTTCTCAAAGAGACAGAACTGGTTAGTAGTAGCCTACCGGTGAATACACTAAGTACATTCTGCATGATCCTGTGATGTTTTCAAAACAAACATGAGAGTGAATGTCCGCAAGGATACAAAGTTAGCGAATATTCGACATCACTCAAAAAGGATAATATTTTTCCTGTGGATGCTCTAGCAATGGCCCCGTCAACCAATAAAGTAATGATTTACGAAAACCCAAGATGTAGAGAAACTGAGTTAACATCACTGGGTGAGTCGTTATAGAAAAATCCCGCACAATTAATACCTGGAATTAATTTGAGATCAGAACCTTAAAGATTATGATTTGTAATGGAGTTTACGTTGTCGATAAAAGATACGTAATTGTATGACTATTTACCCATTTTCCAGTGGTTACTTCCTTCAACGTAAATGTTATGAGGTCAATGACACGCTTGATATTTTTTACTACTATACTGATTCAAAAAGGTATCACAAATGCAGTTTGATGTTTTTCCCTAAAGAAATTATTTAGATTTAATTAGATGTAAGGTGTTTCAATAATGCCAATATTATGATTTATGATATTTGGCCATTATAAAATCTCATAGAAATATTCTGCATTTCGACACGAGATTTATGACGCGCTGTTATTTGTGTCCTTAGAACGAAGTGTATCTCAGTGAAAACCTGGAGATCTAGGAATGATTTGGGACGTTATGTCTCAATGCAGTTGTCGCTGATTTATTTGAATGCACTGACCAGAATCCGCTTTAAACCGTAATCTAATGTCAAGCTCCTGTCACAACCCAGTCTTCAAGTCAACCCAAAGACTCGGGTAAAAGAGGGAGAGCTGGATCTTAGGCCACATGTGCAAATCTAAGGTCCAAACTCGACGAGATTAAGATTTCTCCAACGCAGATATCAAAGACAATGGGAGAAATTAGTTACAAAAAGAGTATCAACCTTAAAAATAATAGTTGATATCTCGGGCAAATATCCCAAAGTTTGATTAAACCGGAAGTCATCCAAACGGCATACGAATTGTATTTTGGAGATCTAGCTTCAATCTATATCAGTATCACCAGGATTCCCGAGAAATTTCAAAATTACCGAAACGGATCGGGAATCGGTTTAGGAGACTTGGGCCAATAATCCACATTTGGCTATGAGATGTTTTGAACCGTATTTTATCGGAGCTCCCAACCAAGAAAGAAATGCTTTAATGAAGCTTTTCATTTCATCAAGCTAAGAAGACCGGATGGAAATGCTTTAAAATATATCATGCAGCCTTCACGGAATAAGTACAAATGTTAGTAGAGAGCAATCATCAAGATGAAGCTTTACACGACGAGCATGAGGTCTGGGGTTTGTCTAACAAATGGACAAAGTCAAATATCCATTTAAGTTTTTTCGAATTCAAAGAAATGGATCTTTCTTTATCAATTCAATGACTGGATCAATAACAAGATTTGCAGTAGGAGCTTTTCGAGACGAAGAGAAGAATTCTGCAGGAGAACAAGATTAGAGCAAGCAAATAAACTTACCGGAAATTCTCAGAATATGGCGCATGTTGGCGTTGGATCGTGGATTTGTCAAGCATGCCCCAAGACGAAGGAACCCGAAGTTTGGGGAAAGGATTCCACCCAAACCCGACCGACAAGATCACGCGTTTGGAAAGAACAAGCTAACCAACTTACAAGACGCCGTTATCCCGGGGACCACGAAACCAAATTTTTAAAAGATTTCCCGACAAACATCACACGGGTGAGTCACGCGGAGAAAAAAAAAAAATTTGGCGAGGAAATAATGTGGGATATGATGTAAGAATGCGACGCTATAAATATCGCAAGATTTGAAGGCCTTTGAAGTCCTGGACTTACATCATATATAATGCGAGATTTGAAGGAAGTCGGGACATCGAACATTTTCCTTAGTTTTCTTACAATAAAACTGAAAGTGAAAATTTGTAATATTTTGAGTGTTAGTTTCAAGTTTTATGTATTCACGAGTGAAAGCCTCATCTATGAGAGGCTAAACCAGTATTCTCCTCCCAAAAGGGGATTACTAATATAATAAATATTTCAATAAGTTCTTTCTGCTTCAACATGTCTTCATAATGTTCCATTAATTCATACCGTTTAAGAATTAATTATACGAGGAGAGGAAACGAACCAAGGCGTCTTGACGCTTGATTCTTCAAGGAGTCGGATAACTTGTAGATCATCTTCCCCCGAAGGGTGAGGTTGAACAGTGAGGAGTCGTTTGTCAAACGATCCGGGGCAAGAATTTTCCGATCCGGTGGTGTTGCGAACCATCTTACCTTGCGGTCTTTGTTTTGGTCAAAGAAGGTATGAATTTTAAGGGATTTATTAATTTTACGAAGATGTTGGGCCTGATATAGTCGTAATGGACTATATCTTTTATCAAAACCTTAGTCTGAAATCGAATTTATTTAGAATTATGTAGCATTTACAAGTATGTCCTATTGAGTTTATAGGGACGAAACCCGACATGATCCACTTAAAACCTCCAATAGATCAGATCAATCTAAGAGGTGTAACAACGCCACGAACGAAATAGGTGTCAAGAAATGTAAATCTTCATAATCTATGAAATTTGAGTTTATTGAAAATAGCTATGATATGAAATGACAAATTGCTAATTCTCGAAAGTTATAGAATATAATTGCTACCTTTGAAAAGACATCGACCAAAATCGCTATTTGGCTATAAGGGCAAAATTGTCCAGGGCATAAATTGCAACTTTAATAGTTAAAGGACAAAAATGCAAAATGGCCTCAGTTATATGGCATATTTTGATATTAAGCCTTGATAAATTTGATAGGTAAACGTTTTCACAAAATTATTCCAAGTGCATGACGACTTTATAAAACCCACACGACTTTTTAATGATTTTCAAGAATTAAAAAACCTCTCAAAATCCTCCCTCCTAAATTCACCCTAAACCCTGCTCTCAGAGCCCCCTTTTTCCTCTCCACGCACAGTATACCTTCTCGATCCCCGGTGGACTTTCACTCCCCTGCTTTCGCTCTTTGAGGTCACACAATCAGTGGCAGCATCTCGCCGGCGGTGGAAATGGGGAGCAGCAGTGGGTGGCGCATGGCGGGAATGGAGGTGCCGCTACTCAGCACCGACTCCATTGAGTGGCGTCAAGTCTCCGTCCCTTCTTCTTCTTCTTCTTCTTCTTCTTCTTCAACTTCTACAGCCAACACATCTAATCTCTCAGTTTCCAAAGACTTCTCCTCTTGCTGCGCAATTGGAAACCCCCCTTCTTATTTCATATGGTAAGTGAACCCCTAATATGTACTCTCTTTTATGTATTTGTGTTTTCGTATCTATGTCTTTTCTTTTAGTGAAACTACTGTTAGAATGTGGTTGTAGTACTGTTTTCTCTTGCTAGCTAACTTATGCCGTCGTCATTTAAGCTCGAGCGGTGATATTTTCTAGTGGAATTTGTGGTTACCATAGGACTTGCAGATAAGTTTATAGTTAAGTGAGAGATGTAATGAAGTAACAATTTCTCTCATGTTCACACGATACAACTCATCCAACTATACGCCCATTTTCATACTTATGGGGACTGACTTCATGGATATTGTTTTCACTCCATCTTTCCAGGGATATTGTCCAAAGTTAACTACAAAAATTTTGCACTTTGTTTCAGGTTGTTTCATTCCATATCACATGATATGCTCTATATGTTTATTACTCATGCCGGTCTAGTTTTCTTCTTTTCCATTTCCATGATATTTTCTCTATGTTTATTACTCATTCCGGGTCTAGTTACTTTTTCTAGCTGGTGCATTTAGCTACTTTTGCTGAATGTGAATGGACCAGCTTAGTTATTTCGCAGGACTCACAAGTTATCTCTAATCGGTGACATTATTTTAATCATGTGCATGCTTCTTGTTGAAATTTGCAAATTTATTTTGAGTTTCCAGCTGGTTACATTCTGTGTTGTTTGTTTATTTCTGACTTCCAGTTCCATGTAGCAACTAAACCTTTACTGGAGTTTCCCATAACACAGAGTTTGGAGGCACTCATTCTTAATTACTCTACTGTCTATATTACTCTGAGAACCTGACCCCAAACATGAATAAGTATAATATACGATAAATTGTTGAGGTCAATTTTGCAGGCATTGCTGTTTAGTTATATCATGATCTCAAATGTTTACTGTCTTTCTGCAAGTGCTTTCATAGTGACTAATTAACTCCTTGTACATAGTCTCACCTCGTTCTATATTATCAAACATTTAAGATGCTCTCCCTACGCTTACAGCACGCATATAATTCTCTTCCTAGTCTCATCTCCCAGAAACATACGCTTTGGATCTCATTCTTCCCGTCCTTGATCAATAATCCATAATTTACGGATGCACATATGAAAAGGCTGATCCTAGAGTAACATTATAGCAATACTTGTTATCCTACACTAGTCCTTACTATGGTAACAGATTTTTTCATTGATATATTCAATGGTACCATTAGTATTTTTAATAATATCCCTCATAATTTGTTTCTAGGAACGAGTAGGCGAGTACATATTTCTTACTTGATCTTCCATGTATAACGCCGAGTTGATTCTTTGGAATTGTATATCCCGCTCTCTCAATAACTATGTTACTCATTAACTTCGGCCATGACATCATGCAGAATTTTTTCAAATATGACTTTCCCAAAATTTTGAGATATGTTTATTGATGTTTAGTTGGGGTTGATAGGGAGGATGAACAAATATGTTTTTTGTTTTGGCCGATTTCTTGGATTTGAGGTTTGCCCACAATTTTATCCTATTAGTTTATTAACTGTATTTTGTAGAAAAAGACATTGAAGTTATAATGTACCAGTTCTACATTTAATAGGATAAGAGTAACACATCTTCAATGTTTAAGCACGCGTGGCAAGCATGTTTCCATTGCTCTGTATATGCACTATCCAAGTGTTAAACCAGAGGCTTAATAGGTTCAGACAAAGAGAGAAGAGAGGTTGGAGATACCGTAGACAATCCTGGAAATTCATTCAGAGGAGGTGGTGCATCACGAGATGCTTTTGGGAATCTCATTTGTATTAAAATTATTAGTGAGCGCATATAATGCTACACATTGGACTCGTGAGTTGGCGGTGGTTTGTGCCTTGAGACTACACAAGAAAAAAAATGCGATAGGTCAACTTCATAACAGCTTAAGCAGTTGATGTTCATTCCTTTGGCAAGCAAATTGCTGAGAAATCTTTCTTCCGGCACTCTATGTGAGAGGTTGGGAGTTCCAAATCTCCCTTCATGAAACTTGAAGAATTTCCTGCTGTTTAAAGTGAGGTGTCAAACTATGAGTGGTCCTAGTTTGCGTTTGTAGGAAGTTTAAATGACATAACACATCAGAAGTAATGCAAGTAATAAAAATGAATTTTGGTAATTTGCACCCAAGAAAAAAGAAAGAAAGAAAAAAAAAGTAGAGAATGTATAATGATATTATTAGTCTCTGAATAGGAGTAATACAGTAATGCAATTAATTTTCAAACTTGTTTAAAACATACTCCTTTTAGATTTCTTTGAAAGCTGAGTTAAAACATTACATAACAAGAGTTATTGGGCATAATGGAGTTGAAAGCTTTTGCTTTTGTTCCATAAAATTAAACCCATTAATTTTGGTCCTTCCACGATATGCATTTGTTTTAAGGCCTTAATATTATTATCTTATCTAACAATATGAAAGGAAATAAAAATAAAGATGGCTAAAAAATATTTCCTATTTCAGAGAATTCACTTTTGTTGGGTAAACCAAAATACAAAATCCATCATAATGAACCAAAGAAATAGAAAGGGAGTCACACAGAGGAGAGATAAATTTAAGGGGTTGGTTAAACCAGATTTCAAGTGCATGAATCCTGATTTGAAAGGATCAGAATCTTACCTTTTCTGGAAAAGTAAATTTTCGTTAAGTTAAAAATATGGTCCACCAAACTAAGAATTTCATGACCAAGCCTTGCTAGTGCTTGGAAAATCTGGTTTTAGATGTTGCCAATAACTACATAAAATAATAAGAAAGGGTATGCAAATTTTCAGACAGTGTCATTCCCTGGACTTGCAAGTTGCAACTCCTTTTGTTGGAGACATTATTGCATGAATTAAATCCCATTGTATCAGCTTTTTGTCTATTTGTATTTTATCATTTACGAAAAATCATTAGTGAACTGCAATTGGATTGCTGGTCATTTATTTTGACTAGTAAGGTGTTGCCTTCTTTATGTGTGACTTCTAGGAGAACTGCAAATTGCTGCATGCTTTTTAATGTTTTATTTCATATGAGTAAATGCTGAAGATTCTTCCTATTTATACGTGTCCCTTTATCACCTTATGCTATAAATATTGGATGAATGTATATTCAGTTAGATGCATGATGCTGGATATCTTTGCTAATTTGTCTTATCCTCTTGTTGCCTTTTGGATTTCTAATAATGATGATATTGCTATCTCTATCTCTTTTTCTGAGATTCCCCTTTGGTCTCAGTTTGTGGTTCAACAATGGTTTTATCCTCAGAACAGCATCATTTAATTGCTACCACTTCTCCCCACAGTCTCACTATTTTGTTATTCTTCTGCTTTACAAATGGATGACTAAGGTAACTTTCTTGCCACAGGAAAACCAAGACGAGTCAGTCAAATTTGCTGGAGATTCTAGAACTATGCAGTCATAAAGAATTATCAAGGATTGGACTTGATTCATTTTCCCTGATGCTCTATTTCCATTTGCTTTTATCTGCAAAGATGAGGTCTGCTAATAATCAATGACTTTGTCTTGGCTGCTTATTTATTTTTCTTATTCATTGTTCTTAATGGTCACCTTCAAATTATGTTGTTAACTCCAAATATGTTCTTTCTTTTACACGCAGAGCAAGATTGCTTCTGGAAATCATTTGTCGCTTTATACTTTAACAGTCTCAGGGTCGCTTACCTCATCAGATTGAGGAACAATTTTGACTATGGGACTTCTTCTGTTGTCCCCACTGATGAGTTTCTAGCGTATAACACACAAGTTCAACCTCATTATGGAGCAATTACAGCTGTTACTGCGACAGCAGGATGTCTACTGATTGGAAGGAGTGATGGATCTATTGGTTGTTTCCAGCTTGGCGTACTTGACCCTAGCCATTCAGGTCAATGAATTATATCTTCTTTTGTGTTTAAAAACTTTTGCGTTTCTCTTTGATTGGTTATGAATATTTTCTTGGTCATTTGACCTACTTATAACAATTGTATGATATGAAATTCCTGATGTTAAAAAAATAATGATACTCTAACCAAATTCTTAATGGTCGGATTTGAGTGGTTGCTCAAAGTTTGCATTTATACAGTTCCCTGTCCATTTTGGATCCTTTCCACTTACGAGTGCAGTATTCATTATCAATCCTGATCCCTTTCCTTATTTAATTTGTAGGCTTTGTGTCTGATTTGCGAGATGATGCCGGTTTTGGTCGTTTGTGGGGAATATTGTCAAGGTATCTATTTCACTTTTAAAGTAAATGAAATTTGAGTCTCAAAACTTTTACTCGTTTCTGGTTTTCTTTAAATACCACAGTCCTACCTTTTCATCTCTTATTAGAGAGGTCCTCCTTCCTTTATTTGTTGGGGGCAAGGGTTTAATTTTCATAAATAAAGGATATAAAGATGTACTTCATGAAGAGTTTTTGCAGGACTGCTGGAATCCTGTTAGGCCTCATTGCAATTATCAGGAGAGTTACATGTTGTTTCCTTGTTTGTTAAAAGGGTTACGCATGAAGGTTTCCTATGGATAAAGTTGTGGTTATTATTTCTGAAAACACTTCCATTGCTATTTTTTGGTTTTGGGTATAGTTAAAAGACTTGCGAATGAAAATTAGGTATTACTTTCCTGTTTTTGATATGCCTGCTCCACTAAGATTTAGTATTTTCTTTCAATTTCTTTGTCAGACTCGAGCCAATCAGAGGCATGTTTAATAATTATTTATAATTCTTGCCAACGTGAATGATTGGTATTTCTGTTATCGCCTTCCCCCCTCCATCTCTCCCTCGTTTGCCATTGTATCTATCTGCCCATCTCCCCGAGCGCGTACACATTCTTATTTTGCCCAAACAATGATGGATAGTGAGATAATCTGAACATGCTAAAGCTAAATAATAGAAAGTACTGAGAGCAACCTTACAGTTTGATGTGCTCAACATTCTTAACAAGCTACTTGTAAAGCTCTCATTTTCGAAAAGGAACCTTTTGTTTTACATACCATATACATCACCTGTGGGCAGGGTTTGACTTTCACTTTTGGTAATTCAGTTTTGAAATTGGAAAACTGAAAATAGTGATGGAAAAAATTGTTCTGCAACCCACCTATATTTCTTATAGTGAAAGTAGTTTTCAGTTTACCTAAGTTGTGGAAGTAAAATATTTGATTTCTGAAATTTCAAAATGAGAACGAAAAGTTTGAAATGAGCAAATTAATTGAATTCTTTGTTCTTTGTAGCTACAATTATCACTCCGAGGTTTGTTTAATAATCGGTAAAACATAAAAAACTGAAGGTGATGTAATCAAAGGACTTAATTGGAGAAGGAGATTAAAACTTTTAAACGATCAACAGTTCTTTTATGATTGACTAGAAACAGGACTACAATAAGTCTAGCAATGTTATGTGAAGTGTTGGTATAAATATGTAAATAGTCTAATATTGTTGATATATAAAAGTCATGATGAGATCGTGACATTGGCATATCTATGAGCTGGCTGACATGGTGCTTATTGAATCTAGTGCTCCTGCATGCAGAAAAGAGTTTGCTAGGTGCATAGATTTGCAGATATAAATAAACTTCTATGAACTTAGGAAACGAGGTCACAATAAAATTCTTGTAATGGAAAGAAGATTCAGCCTAAATTTGGATTGACTGTGAAGATGGCACATAGTAGAGTAGAGTAGAAACATAATATCTGTTGTCTTTGTTCCTGGTAATTTTGGATAAGGTTTTCTTGAGTAGATCCCACTTTTATGGTTGGCTTGTTGTACTCTACAACTTCATCAAAATAAATGGTGGCATTGTGCTAACATCAACATGGTTTTGTTTCATTGGAAACTTGATTTCAGAAACAAGAGTCCAAACATCTACTGAAAGCAAAGTAAAAACTGTGCGAGGCAACCTTTTTTTTTCTGATTGAATGATTTTTATCGCATATTAATTTATATATCAATCATTCAGGAGTTCGACACTGGCCGCCGTACAGGATTTAGTGATATCAGAGGTGCAACAGAGAAAGCTTCTTTTTGTGCTTCATTCTGATGGGAGCTTTCGAGTTTGGGACCTTTTAAGCCGTGTTAAAATTTTCAGCCATGCAATGACAGGTCCAACCTTGACAGGCAATTATTCTAACTTATTTACGACATTCTAATCTCTTCATGGAATTGATTTTTATGACTTGCTTTGCAACTTTGGATACCGAAGTAATAATATCTTGCTCATTATGCTATGCATCAAAATTTTGTTTCATTTCTTTGATCTACCATGGACACGAGTTTCTCTTTCTGATTCAAAAAAGCACGTGCATGATCCCTAAGGGGCAAGCTTCATTAAGTATAAGAAAGAGTCTCCTGCTTTCATGCTCACAAGAAGAGGTGAAATCTCCGAGGTAGGAATCATGTCGAAAAGAAATATGAACTATTTGTTATCCAAGACGGAAAAATAAGGTGAACTGTCCAATAGTAAACTGTAAACTGATGACACTGCCTAATCATTTTGGTAGATAAATGATCAATTATAACTATGCATTTCATACTAGGATAAAGATTGATAATTATAATACTAATAACTAGTATGGCTTTGCTTTTAATAATCTAGCTTGACCACATTCCATTGCAGTGTTGCTGATAGGTTTACTTATTTAAAGGAATTGTATTATAACTTTGGAACTTGAAAATTTCCATTACCCTATCTCAGATAGAGCAGGAGATGGGATGAGATATCTACACTGTACTGACCACGGACTACCTGATCAATCCTCTTATTTCCTTTAATGATCAAAGAAATACACCTTTATCTTACTTTTCTTATTATTTAATGTGGGCTTTATCACCCATTTCTTATAACTTCCATTGATAATCTGCGATCATAACTGACCCGATTTTCATTCACATATTACTTTCAGGTGCATTTATGAGGCTGTGGGTGGGAGAAGCTAGTAATGATACTGGAATGATTCCTTTAGCAATGCTGCATAAACAAAATTTGGTACGTGGCAGTTAAGGAAGCACCTATGCTTTTGGATTGAATATTAGACACCAGTTCTTATTCCAATTTTCCTTTTCGTGTTCAATCCTGATTTACCTGTTTGGTTTTTTCTTTTCTTTCATAATGGTTGAAAGCTATGGAATAATGGTTGTCACTTGATATGATTTCTGCCTAAATAAATTTCCAGCCTATTACCTTTAACTTTATGCATCCACAGATACATTTATTTTCTGGTCACTTTCTGAGCAAGCTAAATTTATGGTATTCTGCCATTTTTAAGCAAACCATATGGAAAAGGATACCATTTCTCATGTTTTTATTTTCTGTAATTAAAGAAATCACAGAAGTATTTTTAGACATGAATACTTCAAATTCGTGGATTTGATCCTTGTCCATGTGCAAAAATCTTGAAATCGTCGAGATGGAAATTTTTATGGTGTTGCTCAATTTTAAGGTTCTGCAATGTATTGTACCTGACATTTTCTTTGGTCCAAACATGTGAACTGTAGGTGGAGTCATTGTTTAGAATATTAGAGGCATAAAGAAAGTTATTTCTCTTTCTTTTCTTGAAATAAAAAGAAATTCTCTTTCCATGTAATTGATGACGTGGTAGCATGATATTTTCTTTCTTTCTTTTCCAAATTTTTTGCCTTAAAATTTCATGGTGTCCTTTCAATTAAGGCTTTGTAGTGTGGTTTTGGTCATTTTGTGGTAAAATCATATAAATAATCTTTATATTTTGTGTAGTCAATCACGAAGTACTTGTAGAATGCTCTATTTGGACAATTTCCATTTTTAAGCCTTAATCTGCATCAATTGATCAATGGTTTCATTTTGCATTCTAAATTGTTCCTGTGACAAGCATGGCTAATAGTTTGTAGAATCCTCCTTTGCTCCTTTTTCAAACAAGATTTGGACTTGGGAGTTGAAAAATGAAATAGTTAACTGTTCTTTTCAAGTTGCTCAATCAAAAGCTTCGTTACTGGGTAACAATAACATTCGTCCATTATTGAGCAATGAAAGATAAACAAAAGCTTTACAGACTTTATTATTCTTAATGTTCATAATCTTCTAACTCAATATAGTGAAGCATCTTGTATTTGCAAAATAGTTGAACACTTAGGATTTCATTCCCAAAAGGTGATTGTACCCCTTAATCAATTACATTGGATTTGATTGGATTGATGTTCAAATGCTTCTGCAACCAGTTGGTGTTGATTATGAACTACTAGAAACAGAGGTGCTGATCAGAAGCTTTGAACAGCTTGTTGTCATTGGCCTGTGCACCAACGACTGTCCTTGTGGTGTAGAGAGGGGATCATTGCAATTGTGGGGAGGGAGATTTTTGGCTGTTAGAGTTTGTGTTTGTCCCACATCGCCTATTCACTCGGCTGTTATTATGTATAAATGTGGGTTGGGCACCCTCTCCCTTTGAGCTAGCTTTTGGGGATGAGTTCTACCCAAGCCCATTTAACATGGTATCAGAGCACCCAGGTTTGGTTTGGAGGCGATGGTGGGAATTGGACCCCGACCCATTTGGTTTGGCACGCTCGGCGTGAGGGCGGGTGTTAGAGTTTGTGTTTGTCCCACATCGCCTATTCACTCGGCTGTTATTATGTATAAATGTGGGTTGGGCACCCTCTCCCTTTGAGCTAGCTTTTGGGGATGAGTTCTACCCAAGCCCATTTAACAGCCACTATACCAGCAATAGCCCTCATGAATGAGGGAAAAGTATGGGCCTGCTAGCCATAGTGGGAATATGTTCCTTGGGCTGCTGTGAAGGTTTAAAGATTTCAGTTGTATTGCTATCAGCAATAACTTTATAGTATAACGAGATGCCTTTCCCTAACATCAGGAATGCTAATTTTAGAAAATCATGATTGACAAGTGGTGATTGGTTATATGAAACTTTTTGGCAGAAATAAATCAAAGAGAAGATATGTGATGTGTCTGAAGATAGCAACAGGGAATCTGACACCAAGAAGAACTTGCTCGAGGAAAGGAAATTAGAAAGAAAGAAGAAGAAAAGGGAACGAGAAAATTGTGTTGGTTTAGCAAAATTACAACAAAGCAACATTAATTTTCAATTATAATCTGCTCTATAAAAATAAAGAGATCATACATACATGTATGAATTGACTTGAGAACTTCTGTCTAAACAAGGAATTGGACCCTTAAGTGGACCACTACTACATTAATTTCAAGAATAATACTAGACAACTAAGGATTCCAAATAAAAGTTTTAAGTAGCAGCACATCTTCGCCGAGGTGTTTGACCTCTTGTCTCATTCAGTGGTGTCAAATGCGAATTGCTGGAAACTTTTGGCATGAATATGGCATTGAAGGAGATCAAAATGTTTTAGTAGGGTCCAATAATGGTGAAATTCATACTAATTGACTTAGCTATTTCAAATTCTTAGATGATGTAGAAAAACTAAATAGTGGATTAGATCATCCTGAATTTAGGTTGTCTGGGGATATGCCATTCAAGACACATACTGATATGAGTAAGCCGACTTGAACAGTTTTGGGTCTATCACATTTGGAGTTACATTCTTGCTTTTCTGCACATATATCTGCGACTCTGGTTGTAAATCAGGCAGATGCGTAATTAGGTTTATGTGCAGAAAGAATAATGATTTAAATAATTTCTTTATATAGGTTCCCTATGTTCCAATACCTCTTGCTGAAATGGTAATTTAGACTTGGTTAATTTTTGAGACAATTTTTCAACCGATTTCTGTTTCATTGTGTGTTACTTTGGAAAGTCTTGACATAATTTACTTATTCCTCTTCTGCAAATTGTTAAGGAGGTTAGCACTGAAACAATCTTTCTGTACGACCTTCATTGTAATGTGGGAGACCGGATGCTGTTGACACTGGAGCCTTCATTGAAAAAAATCTCTTTGGGGGAGGTAATTACATGAGTTAGCGTATGCTGTACTGCTTATCAATTATAATTGGCCAATTCCCTAGGGTTTCATTATATCTACTTCCTGAATTTTTCAAGGGTGGACCTATTGATGTTAAGCTTACTTCGAACAAAGTGTGGGTTCTCAAGGAAGAGGGACTCATTATGCAGGACTTGTGTGGTAATAAAACCACGGAGTAAGTTACTCAATATTTGTTCTTTATTATTGCTGTTCACTTGTGGGTCATTTTAACTAAACTACATATCTTTTGCTGAAACCCTCCTTTCAAATATCAATAATTTGAGACGTTTCTTTCTTTATGTTTTTTTTTTTTGGGGGGGATCTTTTTCATATGTTTGGTCCTTGTTTAGAAATGCTTAGAAATGACTTACTCTTAGGGGCCTTACACATCTGCATTTCCTTGGCTTTAGTTTAGGATTGTTTGAACTAAGTTGATAAATGTAACACACCGATCGAAAAAAAAAAGTTGATAAATGTAACATTCTTTGGAATTTTGTCTTTCTTCAATCATTATAACTTTTCTTGAAGAGTTACATTAGCCTGTTCTCTGCTCAAGTGTAGCTAACACTCATTTTTGTTGTGTTAGGGGATTAGCGTATTACTATGCGTTGCAGGAAACTTTCATTGCTGACCTGCTATTTCAAAGTTCTGAGCAGTCTTCAGATGATCTTCTTTGGCTTGCTTATTCAGTATTTTCGTCTGCGAAGGTGCTTAAATCAATTTCACTTGTTGACCCATTTCCTGACGTTATAGCTCATTACTTTTTGCAATGTCCCGCCAATATTCTGTATCTAAGTGATTTTCAACCAACTTGTTGCACAAATTTTGCAACTAGTTTAAAGCCTAGCGATCATGGTATCCCATTGGTAGAAATTTATGTGATTGAATCTTCTATCTTTTATATTTATTCTTAATGACTTTCTAAACATTCCCTTAAAATCTAGTGCTATTACACTGCATTTGTTGTGAACTTAGTCATTATGTTAGTGGATAACAGTGTGTTTCACCTCCAGTATATGTTATTGGTGTTCTCCTAATAATAGTCCCTTTAATGATCCAGTTTAATTCACAGGGCTTTAGGCTTGTAGTTTATGCATGTGTCGGGTTACATGTGTTGGGGTACCTTGTGATCAAATTTGATGCGTAATTTTATGATAGAATGAAGCAGAATGCAGTCAAAAACACTTTCTAAGATTCTTAGGCTCTGCGTTTTATTATTTCTGTGCACTATACAGTATTTATTGATGTTCTCTATGATCCTACTATCTGATCAAGTAAATGGTATGAATGAATGGAGAAAGGAAATGGACTAGAGCGGTCTTGCTTGGTGCGAAGGGTTGCTGGTTCGGGGGTAGAGTACAGTGCTAATGATCACTCTAAAATTGCTATGTTTGTGGTAGAAGCTTTGTTTTTGTCGCCTGTGATGTAGAACATAGACTTAGCTACATGGCCATGCTTCTCCAGCTGACACCAATGAATGCTTTACCAAGGGATGTTGATATGGGGTTGATTGTAAAGCACGCCACTGGAAAATAATAAGATACTGTAGACAGCAGCACAAAGAGAATTGTGAGGCTGTAGGCCTTATTTTAGGGATATGACAACTGGAAACCTAATTGAGATGACTAAGTGATGGATAGAGGCTGATGATGGGATAAGAATGATCTGGTGGGCTTCCTGGTAGTTGTTTCCTTGCTATGAATACTGTCACAACGCACAAATATTTGTGTAAATTGGTGGACATGTTTTGTTTATTTGTTGTCTGGGTGTTATGAGTTTCTTAAAATCGATGGCCTATTTTTAAGTGGACCATTTAGGTCAAATGAACTGAATGTAAATTGATTTATGGACTATTATTACTCTTGTACTTGTAATCATTGATGTCGACATACTGGCAACGCTTCTATTATTGAGAACACGAGGTTTTGTTGATATGAGAAAAGGATATTACAACTTTGTATGACATAATGACACCTGGTCTATTAGAAATACATGTCAAATATGAGTTCGCTATTTTCTGGTATTCTTTGCATTTGTCGCATGTACCCTCTGCAAACCTTACCAGATTGGATTAGAGGGTTCATCTAGAAATTGCACAACTGCAAACACAAAGGTTTGGGATTGTGATCATGTCTTTTTATGACCTCCTATGCATACGATAGACCAAATAACTGCATTCACAGGGATATTCCAATTTAGTGGAGGCCAATTGGGAAGGATAATAAAAGTAAATTCACAAATAAATATTTTGAGTACCGGTTCGGGATTTTGATCTTGTAGGCTTGATGATATAATCAAGGAAATGTGTTGCAAAAAGTATTATTTCCAAATATCCTCCCAAAAGGAACTTAAGTGCCTGAAATGAATTAGAGGACGAAAATACCAAATTTCTTTAACAAAGAAGCCTAAGGGGCCGCCCTGAGCAAGACACTAAACTGATGTGGCTAAACTGTACCTACTTCCTAAACATTGTGCTACAGGGGTCCAATATGCAAAAGATTCAAGTTCAGAGATTACTGAAAAGAACAAGCCTCTATCAAATGCCCTTGCATTCAATAATATATGAAGCCCCAATCAAAGAAATTGCGAACTTTATAAGGCACATTATTTCGCTGGTGATGCTAAAGTTTGCTCGAAAGTTCTCTTTTTGTAAACTTAATTTGTGCTCTTTTCTCTCTACAGCATTCTGCCTTAACTTATCCTCATGAAATGCTGTTTGACGCTTCATAATGTTGACATGTGGACAAATGTGGTGCTTGTTTTATTTAACCCACATTACTTGAAAATTGTTCTTTGAAGTAACACTTGGGTCTCATATGATGTCATAGGTGATTTCTGAGTTTTGCAGTTTAGTGCAGGTCTGCATTTTGGGATGGTTGAGTGAACACTAAATATTTATTTGCCAAATTGTTCCCAAAATAGAACTTTTGATAAGATAAGATTCTGCTGTGGAGAATATATTCATTTACTTATTTTAGTTTAGATGTCATTAGAAGCAATGTGATTGCTGGAGAGATGGTTAGACTCTGAACTTTTGTGGATTTATGAAATTCCTCATCTCATTACATGTCTGTGATAATGTTCTTTGATCTGCTGTGAAATGAAATGGAATGTTTACCCTTTTCTAATATTTAACATCTGCCATCCCATTGTAAAGGCTTTTTTTGTGTCTTTAATTTTAAATTGACTTTCTGTAAGTGATGGATTATGTTTACGAATATCTTTTAATCACGAAGTATCTGAAAATGGATCAAATTATGTTTAAGAAGAATTATACTCCTGAGCTTCATGAATTTTGCGGAGATGGGATATTATATGAATGATAAACGGGGGTTAGATTATGGTGGGAGTTTAGTTCAAGAAACATATGTATTCAACTATGCAGCTGTATGAATGTTAAAAAATATTTCTTGTTCTGCAGGAGGAAGTCGCCCCATTTGTATCTTCTGTTTTTTTGCGTGCATTGCTGATTCCAGGGGTTCATTGCAATGCTGTTCTGAGGCAAACTTTAGGAGATTATAACAAGCACTTTACTGATTCCGAGTTTGGCTCCTTCACTCTTGATGGTCTGAAAAGTGAAATTTTGTCACTGATTGAGCATCAGGTATTTCTTTTTATACCCTCCTCTCCAAGACATGTTTCTGCTCCTTCAAACTTCTGGACACTATATGAAGGATCCTTAAATTTACCCGGTTGCCTTAAATGGAATTGTTGGGGAAAAAAATTCAAAAGGCCATCATTGTTGGAAAATACAAGTGTCAAGTAATTCTACAGGTCAAACTTGAACCACATATGATAAACCTGGCTTTTTATGCTGTCTCTATTGGTTTTGTTAATGTTTTTTTTTTGGTTTGTCTATTTTTACTTATATATTCATCATAAAGGGTATGGGTGCTGAGGAAGTAATTGAGAGTTGATAAATGCATATTCTCTTGTAGGGTGGAAGTGAAAGTCCAGTCTCCATTCTTCAATGTTGGAAAGCATTTTGCGCTCGTTATGTGAATAATTGGTGTAAATACAATGCAGCATGTGGTCTGCTCGTGGATCCATTAACAAGTGCTATTGGTTTAGTCAGGAACAACACAATCTCTCTCTGCCGTGGCTTGGAGGATGTAGAGCACATTATCCATGGTATCCTTGACTTTTTATAAATCTCAAATTATTTCACAAGCTTTTCAATGCAATTGTAATGCATAATCTACTGGATTTATATTCTACCAGGTTCTTTCGAGGAACAAAACAAGTATATAAGCCCTGGATTGGTTTATTCAGGTGATGAACTTGATAGGAAGATTCTATTTGAGTTACTGCAATGCCTTCAAAATGTGACCCAGCAGTTAGGCAAAGCTTCATCAGCTATATTTTATGAGTCACTTCTTACCACACCTCATATATCATTGGAGGAGGTTGTTTCTCGATTTCTAAAGATACTAGAAACTGGATATAGTTCTTCAACTGCAGCTATACTAATATCAGAACTCGGAGCTGATACTGCTTGGGAGAAAGAATTGTCGAATCACAGAAACTTGAGAAAATTTTCAACAAATATGTTTTTGTCCCTTCATGCATTGTGCCATAAAGCTAACTCTTGGGAGAAGGTTTTGGATGTGGTTGAGAGCTACCTAAAGTATTTAGTGCCCCACAAAATTGTACTCAATTTGGACGCTGAAGCAATTTTCCATATAAATGGTTCTGCAATAGTGCAGTCTACTTCCCAAATTGCCAAAGTGATGTTTGAATCGGCGTTGGGTGTTCTTATGCTGCTAAGCTATATGACTAGCATCAGTGGGCAGGTCAGTTTGCATTAAACTACATTGAACACCCAAAAGTGAATTCTGATAGCTCATATTGCTTTCTATTTTTTTGTTGACTTTCACAAGTTACCACTTTATAACACCTAATTGGCCCATGAAGATGTCAAATTCCTTCTTAACTATTTGACTGTCATGTGTGATACACCATTGGGAAAGGAGCCGCGGTAACTGTCATAAAATGTGTGAATAACCTATAAAGCATAACTGACCTACTATACTTGGATGTTCTCTAAGTTAACATGCTATAGTTATATTATTTGAGCCTTTTATTATTGAAGAGTGAAATGTTTACATTCTGGATTATCGAATCTATTCCTACTAATACTTGCTAAGTTGTTATATCTAAGAAAAGAGATTTATTTCCTTGCCAGTTAATATTCTATTTTTTGTTGCATGAAAATATTGTGTTATGCATGCTTGATTCTCATAAAAGTAATAATTTCACGCTGCATATTCATCTGCTATTCGTGGAGAAATTTAATTGTTCAATATTCCTTTTTCGGTTGGCACGACTTCATATACTTTTTAGTTGATTCACCTGAAAAACTATGTTCCGCGATCCAATTTTAATAGTATAATAAGGAATCTGGCTCTAACATCTCTCTGGTTCCCATGGAGATCAAGACATGCATAGCTTTAATTGGAAGTTTTATGCCATGAATATTGAAGCTTGAAAAGATCATATAGTTTCTTCTCACTTTTTGGTCCTGTAAGTGCTCCCATGGTGTGATCTTAATTGTGTGAACCTCTGTGACTGGAACCATCTGTTCAACACCCCACCCCACCAACACAACACCCACCTGCTCACATCTTTAAAACTTGAGTTGCAATTCTATTTTGATGCAAGAAAGCAATTTTTTCCCTTTCTTTTGCAGATTAACATGTCACATTCTGATGTCTCAAGAGTTAAACTCGAGTTAATTCCAATGATTCAAGAAATTGTTACAGAGTGGCATATTGTCCATTTCTTTGGGACCACACCATCCGAATCTCCTGCAATTGAAGATTTTAGTTATCAGCTTTCATCCTTACACATTGGTAGGACGAAATGAGCTTTGATGAGTTCACTTTGGGTATTCTTTCTGTTTATTATCGTCCTATACATGTGATTATTAATTAATGAAGAGATGCTTAGCAAATTTCGTTGCGATAGGTTTATTTATTAGTGACTTTAAGCTTTATGGTCAATGTTTGGCCTTATTGGTACAAAATAATTGCTGATTAGAACTGTGATCAATACTAGAGGTGGCAAAATTGGCCCGGCCCGATGGACTGGGCCAACCAGCCCGCAAATAGGGTTGGGCTGGGCTTGTTTTTTCAAGGCCCAAAAAGTCGGGCCTAAATGGCCCGACCCAATAGACCCGACGGGCCAATCGGGCTTGGGCCAAAATAGCCCGAATTTTTCGGGCTGGCCAGGCCCGAAAAAAATCAATACTTAATTTATGGTTCACAGCCCACAGGTTCTGAGATTCAGTCCTTCAGCTTTCTCCATAAACCAAAATCACTTTTCCCAAGACATATACAAAACCCTATACCTTATTTCTCCTTCACATCTCAATAGTCAATATCTCATGAATACCACTGTCACCCCCAAATCGCCCATGCCGCCACCTCCACCACCACACCCCACTCGCCGTCTGCCATCGGTACTCCAGCTCCGTCTATAGCAGTTGTTGGAACAAGACCAATAAGTACAGCTCTGTCGTAACATATGAATTCGTTGAAAATTTGGAAGCCATATTGCATTGCCTTTATGCCTTGTAATTGATTTGTTAATGACTTGTTGCTGCTGCCAACTTTTGTTGGTTTCATTTTCCTTTTTTGTTTTCTTAAATGCATATTAATGTTACTGTTTTTTATTTTTTTAATTAGGCTCTTTAAATATTTTAATTTGGGCTTATTTGGCCCGATGGCCCGTGGCAGGGCTGGACTGGGCCAGGTAATATTGAGGCCCGATACAAACTTGGGCTGGCCCGATCCAACCCAATTTTGTGCATTGGCCCGATGGGCTTGGGCCGGGTTGGCCCGGCCCGAGTTTTTGCCAGCTCTAATCAATATAATTGGGTAATCATGCAACTGAAGCTGCTTCTCACTGTTTTGAGTTTACTGTTCTAGACATTTAGAATTTCGCCTGTTTGCTTCTTTTTTCATGCTTTCCAAATGATCCTTGTCAGATAGCAGTGTGGATAAAAGATTGTGGAGTGGGAAACTTGGAAAATCTGAATTTTCTTTGGCATTTATCCTATTACTGAGTATGCAAAGTTCATCTGGAGAACTCGGGAAACTCTCTTTCAGTCGACTTCCAAATCCCAGCAGCTTAATCAATTTAAGTAGGGAGTTTACCAGCTGGATAATTTGGGGAAGAACTGGAGAAGAATCTTCTGTATTCTTCAGCAATTCCATTGATCTTGCGTTAGTCTTACTTAGACACGGCCAATACAATGCTACTGAGGTTTCTGTTTTTTATTTCCTTACTACTATACTTCTGTGTTCAGATTTTGGACAGAAGAATCCTGAGACAAATTCTTGTTTTTTCTAGTATTTGCTTACTTTGGTGGATGCATATTCACGCAAGGAGAAAATGTTTGAAAGCCTTCAGGCTGTGGATGGCAAATTTTCCGCTCTCTTCCATCTTCTTGGATGTTGTCTTGTTGCTCAGACACAACATGGATTGCATAAAGCAGTTAAAGAAAGTAAAGTCGGGGAGGCGCTTCGCTGCTTTTTCAGGTATGTAAAGAATTTATTGTAAATGATTTCAGGTTTGAAAATAATTGAAAAGGAATAGCATAGTTTATGGTGTGCAAAAATGATTGAAAGAGTTGTAGATGCATCTCTACGATTTGCTTCCGTTTGTATATGTTCGCCTATTGTGGGTTTTGATCATTGTATCTTTCTACTTGCGCTTGTCCATCATCGGGGCTGATTTTCTTAGAATGTTGGGCTGGTATGGTTGGTTTTCTTATTCTAGTTGTTCATCGTTCCATATATTTTTATGTACTTAAAACACCTGTCTTGGTTTCATTCAAATGATGATTTAAATGGACAACCATAAGAACTTTCTTTTTTCTTATCTTGGGAACTTTCTTTGAGTTCTAAATTTGAATGGCAAACTAAGCACTGTATTGACAAATAAAAGGATGATTTATTTATCTCTTACAATTTTTGTTGTTCAGAGCCGCATCAATCGAAGGATCTTCCAAAGCTTTGCAAAGTTTGCCACATGAAGCAGGATGGTTACGAATTGATTTCAGTTACGTTAAACTTTAATCATAAATTATTGTATTTTTACCAATGCTAAATTCATGTATGTGTTTTATTGCTTCTTATGTTGTTCGTTATTTCTTTTCCAGGCAGTGCCCCTTCTGCTGCAGCATGGAAGCTTCAATATTATCAATGGGTGATGCAGCTATTTGAACAATATAACGTGAGTGAAGCTGCTTGCCAATTTGCTCTGGCTGCACTTGAGCAAGTTGATGAAGCTCTTGGCACTATAGATAGCAACTCCAGGGAGAATAATGGGGAATCGGTGGCAACTGTGAAGGGCAGACTTTGGGCGAATGTCTTTAAATTCACTTTGGATCTTAATAATTACCATGATGCATATTGTGCAATAGTTTCAAATCCAGATGAAGAAAGCAAGACAATCTGTTTGAGGCGTTTCATCATAGTTCTTTATGAGCGTGGTGCTGTAAAGGTTTTGTGACTATTCTTTCAACGTCTTATTTTTTTTCTTCCAAGACTATTGCCCTCTTTCCATGCATTTTCTGTTTAATTACTATTAATCGGCATTGGGAGTTGAAGAAAGTAATAGTATAGGCAAATTATCAGATTCTACCTTTTAATCTTCCAAGACCAAGTTTAAGACTCTGTCTTCAGTCTATTGCAGGTTCAGCTGTTGAACTTCTATCCTTCTTATATCTTAAAAGTTGTAGTAGTAGAGCTGAGCATTATCTTGTGATTTCAAACCTATTCTCAAATATACTATTTGTTACGGTTCTTTAATTGCTTTATTCTGAGTGAAAATATTTCTAAACAATATACATGAAGATTAGATGTTGCGGGAAAGTCTCCTGTTATGGAGTTCAGCTTTACGATGCTTTGTTTTCCACCTTTTATTCTTGTTCTTTCCATCTTATTGGTAGAAACTGATTGTGGTGGGTGGTAAAATGCTTTCAGAATTAATTATTGTTAATTCATTGTTTACAGATACTTTGTAATGGCCAGTTACCGTTGATTGGTTTAGTCGAGAAGGTAGAGCGAGAGCTTGTGTGGAAGGTCTGGTATTTGCCAAATGGTTTATCTTCCACTTTTAGATTACTTCTTTCTTATTTGTAAATTAATGTTAATAAACATTTGCTTCACAGGCAGAGCGTTCTGATATTTCAACCAAGCCAAATCCTTTCAAGTTACTTTATGCATTTGAGATGCACAGACATAACTGGCGTAGAGCTGCAACTTACATGTACTTGTATTCTTTGCGTTTGAGAGCTGAAGCAGCAGGAAAAGATCATCAAGTCAGGTCTTTGACTCTGCAAGAGAGGCTGAATGGGCTAGCTGCTGCTATTAACGCTCTGCAGCTTGTTCATCCTTCATATGCATGGATTGACGCCCCAGTTGATGAAACTTCCGTTGATAAAGAACACTATCCACATAAAAAGGCTAGGATAACCAATCAAGAACAATGTAAATCATCCTCTACAATGACCTTTTTTTAAGAGATCATTAAGGTTATATTTGGATGCATGGAATTGGAGTTCATGATTTTAGATCCATAATATAGGCTTGTTTTGATAATTTCATGTTACAAGGGATTTCAAATCCTTGATCTTCCATTTTGAACTATTTTTTGTGTTCATTGTGCTTGTTTGAAATCCACCTAATGGGAGTTAGTTGAAATCCTTCCCTAATCCTGCCAAGCAAACTTACATTCTTTGATTATTCTAGTATGTGTTATTCTGATCCTCCCCCTACTTCTGTTTCAGGTCCTCCTGATGATGCCCTGCCTCAAAAGCTACCATCTTATTTAGATGTTGAGAGTCTTGAAAAGGAGTTTGTTTTAACATCAGCTGAATACTTGCTCTCTCTGGCGAACATCAAGTGGAGCTTTACTGGTAATTCTGGTTACTTATGGTTATTTTTCCATTTCAGAATATAATGTTTTGCCTAATTTAAATAATTAAATTTTACTAATTAATCATTTTATTTTGTGCTTCACTTGAATTTGGTGTTTTAAACCCTTTCTCATATAACTAGACTGCTGACTTCAGTCAAATACCAAGATTTGTGTTTCTCAAAATTACCAGACTTCACAGATATTTTCATGGTGGCACCATATGCAATAAATATAGACATACTTTTAGAGCTAGACATAATCAGGCTTCCCTATCCTTGCTGGGGTTTGAGCCTTGTCTCTAAATCACTCTTTTGTTTCTATTGTTACACCTTATGTTTCAGGAAATGAGAAACCATCAGTGGACCTTATTGATCTGTTGGTTGAAACAAATTCATATGATATGGCTTTTACGGTGATCCTCAAGTTTTGGAAGGGTTCTGGTCTTAAAAGGTTATACCTTTTCTTCTTTGAACTCTTAGCCCTGTAAACTGTTATAGTACCTTAATGTTATCGCTTTGCTAATTCACAATATGCCAATTTGTCAGGGAACTTGAAAGAGTCTTTATCGCCATGGCGTTGAAATGCTGCCCAAGCAGACTAGCCCCCTCATTGCATGGGTAAGTACAGGAACAGATTTTTGTATACTAGTACTGTACCCTCTTATGGTCTCCATTATGCTATTTTCTTGCTCATCCCTTATCTGGATGAGCCAGAACCAAATTTTAATTTCTGTTGAGTAATAGTTTAGATGAGTCTTGAATTATCCCCTAGAAAGCTTAATAATTATAGATTAGCTTTTTGGGCAATTTCTCCAAGCTACATATTTGAGTCTACTGATAGAGCAGGTTTTTGCTTTTCTCAGGAAAGATCGTAAAACGCATGGTCTTTTGTTGACTTCATCACAAGACGTGTTAATTCATGAATCACTTGATGCAGCTGCATCAATACAACATACGGGCAGTAGCCACTGGGAAACACTTGAACTCTATCTTGTTCGTAATTCTTATGCCCCTCTTTCTTCGTCTTCTTTTTTTTTTGCCTTAGTGTGTTCTATGTTGGTTGCAGTCTCTAATGATTTTCTGGCATGCCTAGAAAGAACGAGCGATTGTATTATTCAAATACTGTCAGGCTGTACTTTCTCTGTTTTATTGCTAATTTTTAATTTTCTTTATTTATATTTACTTTTCTGTTGTGGTGTAATCCGCTCTGTTTTTTGTCCTGGACGTTGCTGTCTTGTTAGATGTTAAACTATGTGAGTAATTTCATTATTTTTTGCTTGAATATATGCATTTTCTGTGCTTTCGGAAAACTCAAGGATTTTCTTTAACTGATACGGGTAATTGCTATATATGAGCTTATGCTCTGTCCTTTATGGTGTGAGCCACTTTAAGAGCGGGAACTTTTGGGTTGCGCTTTGCAAAATATTCGCACCAATTTTTTTTTTTTTTGGCCACATATGATTGCTTGTGAAAATTTTACAAAAAAAAAAAAAAAACACACGCCATTCATTCATTCTCATTTTTTCAATCATCAATCACATCCAGTTATAATTTAATCAAAAAAATCACGTCAGCTATCATCGTTACACAATGATATCGCAAATATACTATTCACTCTTATCTTATTTTTCAAATCAACAATCACTTCTAATCACCATTTTACTTAAAAAAATCATCACATCAACTATTTTTATAACATTTCCTCCAACTCTCAAAATTAATTCTCATTTTCCCAAACAATTTTTTCCTACTACTTTTCCAAAAATAGAAAGGAGCGGAAGGAAAGGTCTGATTGCACCCTTACTTGTCAGATCTTCACCTTATGGTACAAAGGTAGACTTAAAATACATTATTTTTGACGCTTTTAGGTCTGAGTATTGATGATTCCAGGAAACAATCTGGATTTTCCTAAACACAGTCCAAAGCCTTCACAACATGGTAGTCTGATCTCAAATACTTTCATTTTACATTATGTGTTATGCTGCATCAATTGAGAAGGGTATGATCTTGTATTTGGATTTACAGTTTTCTGCAAACCACGCAAAGGGGCATCCGTATAAGCTGCCTAACAAAATCATCAGTGGGAATGATATTGAATTTTCTGAGCCTTTTGAAATTCTACTCATTTTTGTTTTTGGTTGCTTTCTTGGTTGCTTCCCTTTTCACATTTTCCTTGTTCTTCAAATTTGTTGTATTTACATATACATTTGGCTTACGCATCAACATGATTTTGAGGTGGAAGTTGTTCCGTATCTGAGATATGAATAGCTTAGTCCTCTCAAGCTATTTCTAATGCTATTTTTGTCTCTAAGATGTAATTGAAACTTAGTTAGGTCACATATTGCAGGATAAATACAGGGCATTTCATCCCAGATTACCATTAATTGTTGCTGGAACTCTTCTTTCTGCTGATTCTCAAATAGAGTTACCACTTTGGTTGGTTCGACATTTTAAGGTAATTTTTTATATACTTCCTGCAGTCAGAATAATTAACTTTGTGATGCTGTGCTATAAATCTTGGCTTTCAATAGTGAGAGAATATCTGAGAAACTAAAACCTTCAGATGCAGTGTAACTTTCTTAAAGCAAACCTTAAAATAAGCAGTGTGCATCCTTCATCCGAAATTTGTGCAAGTACAAAAATACTAAAAGGGTAAATTGCAACTACCCTTAGGCTCCATTTGGATTGATGGATTTGGAGCTAAGGATTTCAAATCCATAATAACAAAGTCATTGAGGTTGCTTGGATGACGCCGTCAAATCCTTGGAAGCTAATTTTGGAGTCATTTTGGAGGATTTCAAATCTATCTTATATGGAGTCATTTGAAATCCTCCTTCCAATCCTTTCCCCAAATCCAAATCCTCCCATCCAAATGCAATCTTAAGGTTTTGCCTAGTTACAAAAACATCCATTTATTTTTAGAAGTTACAAATACCCCTTGAGGTTTGTGTTTGTTTTACAAATAACCCTCCCAATAGGTGCAGTTTGTAGAATAGGCAATTGTGTGAAAATTATACGGAGTTCAAGTAGATTATAAGACAGAAATATGTGGAGAAAGATTTCAAAGGTAGAAACAGGTGTTTTGCTTAATTATGTTTGTGTGGTGTCCCAAATTATTCATGGGTACCCTCGTCCATTAATGAGATACCATAGATACTTCATTTAACGGAGTTGCTCTTTGTGTCACTGTTGTGCTGAAATATTGGCTCTACGGCTTCGAGCATGTGAGGGTATGTTTGAGAGTGGGGGTGCACCTGATCATTGAAGAATTAATTATGAGGGTATGTTTGAGAGTGGGGGTGCACCTGATCATTGAAGAATTAATTATGGAGCAGTCGATCAAATGAATCTGGTTTTGTGTGCTTTTGGCTATTCACGTTTATTCCCAAGAGACCTTCGGATTTATTTTGAACTTTTCTCCAGTGATGATGCAATTACAAAATTTTAAAAGGTGTTGTCCGTTGACAAAACCTATGCTACCTTATGTTCGAGTAATTATCAATTTTTATATTTCATGACGACTCAATATATGATCGACTTGTTGCTTGTAGAACTCAATGCAAACAGGCCCATAGTGTAGCCAGCTCTATATATCAGGGTTCTTTGTCCTTTATTATGTCAATGTCACACTAGAAAATAGCTATGCAAGGAAACGGACATTGTAACTTCTTGTATGATTCAGGGGTTATTTTAAGTTATCACTAATTTGTAAATGATTTATTTCCTAATCTAACTTTGGAACGCATACAGTATCTAAAATGGGAGAGGACTGACCCTTATAGCCTATACAACGAAGTGCCCCATTAGCAACTACGTTACATTTGTCTTCGCTGTGAAAATGAATAATCCAAGTTGCTAAAGGAGTCTATTTTACACACTTATAAATCATTCCAATTTTCTCCCCACAATCAATGTGGCATATGACACTCTGCACTGTGTTGGAGCTCTTTGGATATTTAAACTAACTTAAAGCTGAGGATCAATGAATTTTTTATTATCTTAAATATAGTTTCTAATTGCTTGCTAGAGTTGGCTATAAATATCACATGTTGCTGAACATTAGTTATTCTAGTTTCTCTGTTTATTAAAAACGAAGATGCAGGTTTGTTTCTTTTCTAATTTTCATTTGAATCATGACAGGGTGATCGCAATGAAAATAGCTTTGGAATGACTGGAAATGAGTCAAATCCAGCATCCCTATTTCGCTTATATGTTGATTATGGTCGATATGCAGAGGCTATTAATATGATGATTGAGCACATGGAAACGTTGGCATCGGTTGTAAGTTGTGCCTCTGATTTTTTTTCTTCCATGGCATTAGACCTCTAGAGCATCTCCAAATTTAACTGTTTTTTGGCCTTTCTGGTATCTGGTGTGTGGGCGTGTGGTGTTCAATTTTGAAATGCTTTATAAATTTTTGAGTATGATAAATCTAATCATAGGACATTGTTGACTTAATCTTGATAACAAATAGATGAATGGAAAAGAGAGAAAATCTTGTGATTAGTGAAGTAGATGACTGATAATGTTTGAAAGTGTGAATTACAGAATCGTCCGGGTATTTCGTAATTTGGGAGTAGGAATAACTTTACATGGTTAGTTCATTAGGAAAACTTCCGAGGCTCCCTTTCTATCTGATATGCATTTGTGGCTGTTTAATAGTTGTGCGAGAGTTGCATGCTTTTTTATTACTTCTTAAAACCGGGCTCCAAATTAGAATGTTAATTGAAGATCATAAATAGCGTCTAATGCATGTTCTGGTTCTTTCCTTAATAATTAGACCTTTTTTTCATAGCACACACAGAAACTAAGTTAACTTTCTCAAACTAGATTTAGCAGTTGCAGCTCTAGGAGGAGAGCCCCAGGAAGCTGTTTCCTGTTTTGATCTTGCCTTGCCAGCCCTGCACTTTACTATGCCTTACAATGAGTTGCAGGGTTTGGTGGCTGAGATTCTCTTGCATGGAGACTTAGGGATCAGTGCGCAAGACTGGTTCTCTTCAGATTGTCGATGACATCTCTAGATTGTAGAAGCAAACATCTATGTTTGGTGTTGATCTTCACAATGTCATTGATAGATCAATTGAAAAAGACATTAGCTTCGTATTTTAGTTATTTTGACCTTGGTTTGAATGGAAATTCCGAATTGCTGTCATATCCAACAAGAGATTCTGATTCTCTGTGATTGTGCTAGAGGGCTCGAGCTTTAAGCTTATATTTTGTAGTGGCCTTTGAAGTTATGTCTATGCTCCTTTGATTTGAATAATCTATTTTTTCGCTAAGAATTGAAATTTTTTGCGATTATCTGCAGCGACCGGCTGATGTCATCCGTCGTAAAAGGCCATTTGCTGTTTGGTTTCCGTATACTTCAGTCGAACGCCTATGGTGCCTGCTTGAGGAATCAATCAGACTGGGCCACAGGATTGACCAGAGTGAAAAGCTGAAAAAGTTATTGCATGGGGTTTTGTTGAACCATCTGAATCTTGTATGTTATATGCTCTTTGACTTTTTGCCTCCATTTTTTAGTTCACTGCATTGGCTAATCTAATTACCAATCTTGTTTTTTTTTTTTTTTTTCAAAAAATATCAGCTGAAAGTGGACTCAGATGATGTTAAATCTTCAGCAAGCTAGTGTTTCACTGGTCTTCGGTGATGGGCTGCGTAAAAGTTTTGTGCCTATGGACGATTCGAGGTTCTTCTATTTTCGGGATTTTTGAGCTTTCCAAATATAAGTTGCCTTGATCAACATTTGCTCTATCTAATACAAATTCTTTACAAGAGTTGATACAAAAGACCAACAAAGTTGAGGTTCAAGCCCCTTATCACCAGCCCCTTTTTGTTGCTTATTTAAAGGTGGGTGTTCGATCGCACAAAAATTATCTGGTTGGCAGGTAATCTGATATATCCATCATTTTCTGAAGGGCCATTTTATCTCTGAAGTTTGTATTTAATTTTGTTTTGTATGTATACCGGATTAGTGTAATGATGCCTGCAAAACGATATTTGCTATTAGCTTTAGATGGATGCTTTTACGTTCTCACTGCGGCATTGAGATAGTTCAATTGGTGTAGAGCTCACAAACTGATACAGTTAAAAAGTGTATATAAAGAGTTGATGTCCTCCGTTATAGTCTTTTATGTTGAATAACTCCTGATGGACATTTGATTTTCTGAGATAACTGGTTTATCCAAAGATGAAAAAGACGATGTTTGTGGCGTGCCTTTGAGCTCCTTTTTTCTTTTCTTTTCTTTTCTTTGTTCTTTCCCCCTTTCTCTTCCAACCCGTATCTTCTTTCTTCCAAACTGAAGCTTGCATTCTCTATCTTTTCGAGCTGAAGTGCTCTCTCTTCTTCTACTCATTAGGCTTGCTTTCTTCTCTTTTATCCTTTAATTTTTTCTTCTATGTTTTTCTTTTTCTCTATATTTTTCTGACATTACTTGAAATTTATGTTGTGGGTGTTTTTCTTCTGATATTTTTCCTGAAGTTATTGACATTGGCATTGAAGTTAGTGATACTTTTAAATGATCAATGAAATTACTGAATTAGTGAAATAGGTATTGGAATTACTGGTATTTTTGAAATTCTTGAAATGAGTTGCTCAAATTTTTGGAATTTGCTGAATTTCCTGAGTTATAAGCCAATGTTGTAAAAAGATAGGCGCTAGCGCCTAGGCGGGGTTAGGTGGGACTTGGGTGGGGTTAGGCGGGGGCCTAATCGTAAGAAGAACGTAGGCGGACAGGGGAGCCTAGCGCCTGGGCAGGTACTAATCAGGCTAGGCGGAAATTTTTGCAAAAGAGGTTATAGACTTATAGCTGATGTAATTGCTGAAATAGGAACTGGAGTTAGTTGTGGAATATTGCTGAATATTGTATTTTTGTTGAAAGCTCTCCACTAACATTGTATGCACATAATGTATCTTTGCATTTATGCCTTTCACTTCAATAATGCTCAGACAGCACTGTGTCCCCCATGTCTCCAGGCATCTTTTGTGCTGTGGTGCGCTTTGAGCATTTCTATCAACTATGGGTTTTTAACTTTTGCCAATGTTCGTCTTATCTCTACTTTTGGCAGTATTGACTGTATTTCTGTGCTAGTGCATGCTTATTTAGCAGTAGGAGAAGGGGTAAATTCCAAAAAGTATCCTTGAAGTTTAGCATAATTACAAAAAACTCCAGTTATCTTTCAAAATTACAAATGTTCCCTTATGGTTTACAAACACCTCATCTGAGGCTTATATTTTCTTAATAAATATCCCCCTCTGGCCTCTTGAGGGTGTAGTTTGTAAAATTGAAACGAATGTTGGGGGTATAATTGGGTATTTTGTAATTAACCCATGAGAGAATTATTCAACTGGCATCTCTTGAAGTCTAGATTTTGCTTATATATATATATATATATATATATATATATATTGTGTATTTTCCATCTTATGGGATCATTCTTTTGTTAAGAGTTGCCTTTCTTGGCTGGAATTTAGCAGCCAAGGAAAAGCCACTTTGTTCCAGACTATTGATTATGGTGTCATGTTTGGAAATAGGACACAAATTTTCACTTTCCAAAACTTAAGAGGATAAATGACATGTTGGGATATTATCTTAATAATGGTTTTTTATTGGTGATTTCTAGACTAATTTGGTTGGTAACATAATTTTGATTGGATTGGACCAGTCATATTTTTGACTAGGTTGAATCGATGGGTGGCGTAATTTGATTGGCTGTAAAAAAATTGAAAACTAACTTGAGTTGATTATGCTTGTCTATAATTTTTTTCAAGAAAGTTTACTCTCATTGACTTGAGTTTGTTAGACGAATCATACAAAACACACACACACAAAAAAACAAAAGGATTTGGGCTGGAATGCGCTTTATATATAATATTCGATCTATGCCCTTGAGCGTCATATAAGTTGTTGCTTAAATTGTTTGGATTTTACTTTATTAGAAGTATTTTTTATTTAGTTTTTTTTACGTTTGGAATTTCGTATATAATAATCAATTTATTATATTATATCATTTTACGATATAATAAATTTCATATTCTGGTATTGGATGACGATTTAACCGATTGAACAACGAACAAGACCCTTTGATTAAATCTGATTATTAAAGCATTTACAAGAATATGCTTCACTTTTTAATATTTTTTTCCTTCTAAGCAAGAAATGTAGTAGAGGAAAAGAAGGAAGAAGTGATTTCACACTAATACATGACTTTGCATAAATCAAGAATATTCCTGAAGTATATTCTGTTGATCATTTTTCATTGTGTATTTACTTTTGAAATTGTGGAACTCTTCCTAGATAAATATTGATATATCAGTGATCCATGTTTCCAGAATTAGGTTGATATTTTTATCGATCAATAATATTATAATTCAATGTTTCAACGGGTTCTAGAAATAGGCAAAAAGTCAATATAATGGATTTTGAATTAATCATTTCATCTTATTGTGACCAATATATGTCTTTCTTTGAATTAGAAGAACTATTTGAAAAAAGGCAGAAATTCAACCAGTCAATTCCAGGAAAAACAAAATGAAAAACAAAATGACAGAAATATTACAAGTCTATTTAAGCATTAGCCAATCAAAAGTTTTGAAATCAAATGTCCCTCTCAATTAAGTCAAAATTAAATACACAAAGATATAGTAGGACTAGAACCCAAATTTATTTCTTATTAACAGAATAATTCTAGAAACTAGTATTAAATGCCTAGTATAGGCAAAGATATAGTGCAAACTAGATATGAGTTTGGTACATTAAATTAAGCATTATGATAGACCAATAATTTTTAATGCTTCTAGAAAAAGCATGAAGCTTTTTCAGCCTATTCACCATCCATATTCAATAATTTATTTATGAGAGTTTGTGTATCTATATTGATAAAGAGGAATCGTAAGGTCAGAAATATTTTGTATTTTTGGAGTTATTTCTCAAATTTTCATTCACATGATAAAAATTTTCATAGCTGAAGCACTAATACAGATACGAGTATGGGTACGATACGATATGAATACAAGGATACATTATATTTTAAATTTTTTAAGGATATGGGTACGGTACAATTATATGTCTATAAATTATATATTTTAATATTATTAAAAATATAATTGTACTAAGTATAATGACATCGACAAGTTTCATACTCGATTATGACAAGCTGAAACAACTTTCTAGATTATTTAAAATTCTAAATTGTTTAAGTTGCTACCTTTTTAGATTATCTAAAATTCTAAATCACACAATTTGCTAGGATAATTTTGTCATAAATTATGAAGGCGTTCAACTAGTTACTATGGAGGGTAATTTTGTCTTTTCCACAAACAATGGAAAACTTGAATATCACTCTCCCATTATTTATAATAGAAAACAAAAAGAAAGGAAGAAAGTAAAATCATTTAAAGCATATCATTAGTAATCACTAATCACTAGATATAAGTTCAAAAATTATTGATTAAAAAGAAACAGATAGAAAAAAATCATTAACACATCTAACAATTTAGAGTAGCAGTAAAACCAGAACCAGTTGGGTTCAATGTAATCCAATGTAATCTGTGTGGTCAAATAACGTGTTATCCGATGAGTGGACCCGAGTCCAAATTTCATCTCTCCTCTTCCAGGAGTCCAGCACATCCCATTTTCCATTAGGAAAAAAACATAACCAGACTTACAGGTGTCAAATGGGTTGGGCAATGTCGTCAAATGTAAAAATCGGACCAGGAGACCAAATTCCATCGGGCTACCATTTTTGGAACTCAAGCCCAACTCATTCTTTAAAAATACATGTAAAATACACTATTTGTGCTCGGCTTTTTTCGGGCTTATGAAATTACAGCCAGTCCAACTTCAACACTATTGGGCCAGTTGAGATGGTTTTGACAGCTCTAACCAAACTATAGTGAAACTCAAGGGGAAAAAAATGGAATTTGAAAAGAATAAACTATTTATTTAAGGGAAAATTATATAAAGAAGCAGCAAAAAAAAGTTAAAAAAACAATAAAGAAACAGTAAAAAACACACACACACACACACGAAATGCATTTTTATTTAAAAAAAAAAAGGTTAAAAGGTCAAGTCATGTAGGCCAGTTCCTTTCGTTTTTGTCAAAACTGTGAGCACAAAAAATAAGAGAAAAAAAAATGGAAAATGGAAAAAGGAGAGCAAAATATTTGAAAGATTGAGTAAAAATTAAGAGAAACACGCCAAGCTCACCACCTACAATCCCCTTTTCTTCCCAACAAACCAATTACCCCAGAGAATAGGATTCTACTTTCCTACGGTTTGATAATTGATCATCCCCTCCAAGGAAGAAGAGAGAACAAGAAAAAAAGATTAAATAATTCAAAAAAATCAGCTGCAGAAGAAGAAACACAAGCCGGTGATCGAAGTGACACTTGTTGTTCTTTTGAGTAAGTATTTTTTTTTTCATGAAATATGGTTTCCTTTTTCAAGATTTTGTGTTCTTGAAGTATGTACAGTGTGTTTTTTTTTTTAAAATTTTGTTTTTCTTAAATTGTAAAATTTGGGTTTTTTTTTCTGGTTGGGTTGGGGGTAGGGAGTAGGGTTTTAATCTCTCTCTCTCTCTCTCTCTCTCTCTCTCTCTCTCTCTCTCTCTCTATCTCTCTCTCTCCTCTTGTGTTAATTTTTCGATTGCTTCGGTGAAGTGTATTTTTTTTTCTATGGTGATTTTCTGTTGGCCCTCTTTTAATTTGTTTGATTATATCCTATATAGTTGTTTGCATGACCTGGTAGATTAGTGGGTTTTTCTTTTTCAGTAGGGTTTAAATAACTGGACATCGTATTATTTTTTGATTCTGCTGAAGAAGGGAAATATTGTTGCCCCTATGAATCTTGGTGGATGCCAATAAGCTCAAAAGTGAACCTAAGAAAGTTGATGTGTTTGATGAGAATTCATTGTCAAATTTTCTAGGATGAGACCCTGGCAGGGCACTTTTTTTTTTTTAGGAGTACAGTAGTGAGGGAATACACCCCACTCATATGAGATTGAACCTAGGTCAATTGCTCTGAAAGCACAAGCTTCTACTACTGAAGCGCAAGGTTGATCCCGAAGGGGGCTGGACTTTGATTTACATATTATGAGAATTCAAAGGTTGTCGATTAGACACAAACCTTTCTTGTTGCATGTATAGTGGTTTGAATTTCAAACATTAAACAAACTGTAACTTTGTGGATATTATTTAATTATTTTAGTTATCTGCATATGATTTTGTGACAAATGATTTTGCAGTTTAAGTATTATGGTTTCTTGAGTTGGTGTTATCTTTGGATTCGCAGCATTGATAAAGTGTGCTTCATTTATATGTCAGCTTTCAACTTGGGAAAAATAATTAAGTGATGCTCCATACTTGACAGAAAAACGTCTCCGTGCATTCAGTTTCAAGTACTAGCTATATAATTAGACCTTTTTTCATGTTCTCAACATTTTGCTTCGAGCTGCGTCTAATAGAGAATGTGGGATTTGGTACCAGTAAAGCAAAGACCTAGAACAGTAACCGATTATTAAAGCTTCACATCATTCTTATCTACTTATACTTCATCCATATGGTTTCCCATATAGATATATAATGCATGAAATAATGAATTGAGCATGCTCCTGCTTGAAGCCTGTGATTATTATGGTAATAGTTACTACTTACTTGAAAAGTGGTGTCGATAGAGACTTAATGTTAGATTCTCACCTTCTTTTGCTGACATCAAAAAAATTCATAGTTTCTATATTTCCTTTGTTTTATCTTCTAATTTAAGGACCGCAATGGATCCGAAAACATGTAAAATTTGTTGCTAATTTTCTCTGTCATAACTATGCAATAATTAACCTACTAAATTGGAAACCCTTTAATCAAAATAGTGTGCGTGAAACATGATTACAGGAAAGACATAAAAATCATGCTCCGTGGTTTTTTCTTGTGCATTTACTCGTAATCATTAAAAGTTGATATTGGGCATCGTGCTGCATGCTTGCAGCATAATGGTTACGGATTTGACCAATATCTTACTCCACTTTCTTGGACAACATTATCTGAGTTTATATGTAGGTAATGTTGTGTGCCACTGTTGGCAGTTTTAGAGGATGTTTGGAAACCCATTCCAAATGGACTTTTAGGTGTAGAAGTCCATTTAGAAAAAAATTGAATGTTTGGTACTAATTTTTAAATGGACTTTTTGGAAAAGTGACTTTTCTAAAAGTCCATTTTCAAGAAGTGCAAATTTGTGACTTTCATATTTCCTTTTTATCACTTCTACAAAATGGGTATATAAATATACTTTTACCAAACACAACATTACGCATAAGCGCTTTCTGATAAAGTCCATCCTATCAATGCACTTCCATTTTAAAAGTGCTTCCAAACATGCACTTAGTATTTGAGATTTAATGTTTGAGGTGAAGTTTGTGTTCCTCGTGTTTTCCTAAATATGAGTAATGCATGAGCGTGCACTTATGCAATAACTTATCTGCCTTGTGTCTGTGTAAATGCTGATGCATATTTTGTTCTGTTTGATAGACATCTGGTGTCTCAATGAAGAGGCCAGATTCAACTGAGCAGTTAGAGAAAAAGCACGATAACAGCAGGGGTCAAATAAGGGAAGACAGTGAGTATGTGAGATTGGTTATACCAAATGGAGTGAGATTACCCGAAGCAGATACTGAATCTCAAACACAATCAAGTAAAAGGTCTCTTAAATGGTGGATCAAGGCCATGATATGGTGTTCAATCACCATAATATTGCTTCTTATATTCGTTAAGTGGGGAGTGCCCTTTCTTGTAGAGAAGGTATTTTAACTTCCACATTTTCCTGGTAGATAGATACCTTTCTTGTCATTTCTTCTGCATAACCTTTAAATTAAGAGTGGATCTAAAAATTTTGCTCGGAGATAACAGAAACCATCAAATTTCAAAGCAAGTGTATGCATCCATTAATGAGCTTTGTGAGCATACACTATGCAGTTCTTCTTTTTTTTCCTTAACTTTTCTTTTCTTTCCGTTTCCTTATTCTGACAAGGAAAAGCAATTATAGAAACCTTTCTCCCTGGTGGGCTTATTGTTGGTGTATGACTGAAGGTTGCTGGAGTCTTATGGTTAAATATTTTTAGAAACGATAATGTGATGCCGTCAACTATTTTTATGCAAAGATATAGTGGTTCAGTCCTTGGGGTGTCATAAGATTTTGCGTTAGGAGCAAAGAGTCCAACTGTAAATGTTTCAGTTCTGCAGGCATTATGGCTTTACCTCATTGGAATTTCCCCGTTAAATGTTTTTACGAGGATAAAATGTGCATATATATTTTTATGTTTTTGCAGTATTCCATTTCAGACAGCAATAGGGTCCTGATAAAAGCTATGAAATTGTAGATGGAATTTAAAACTGCATTTCTATTATCATTAATCTGTTAGGACAATGTTAAGACTGAATATGTTCAATCATAAAAAGCATGACGCTACACTACTATTTCTCATGCCGGAGATTTGTTCATCAGCTTACAAAATCTCGAGTATCTGACCTGTAATTCCATGCTTCTGATTAGGTTCTTTATCCACTGTTGCAATGGGAAGCCACCGCATTTGGTCGTCCCGTACTGGCTCTTGTACTTGTAGCTTCTTTGGCTTTATTCCCTGTGTTTCTAATTCCTTCTGGTCCTTCCATGTGGCTTGCTGGGATGATTTTTGGATATGGCTTGGGGTTTGTCATAATTATGGCTGGAACAACCATTGGAATGATTTTGCCATACTTAATTGGTTTAATCTTCCGTGACAGAATTCATGTAAGAAATAAGCAAATCCACTAATACTTCATGATGTCGTAACATATAGGGATAATTACAAGAATACCCTTGAGGTTCAAGCATAATTACGGGGAAAAAAATTCTCTTTCAAAATTACAATTACCCCTTGATATTTATTTCTATTTATAAATTGCACCCTCAAGAGGGTTGCTGTAGTACCTTAAGGGGATATTTATAATTTTAAAAGATAACTGTATTTTTTTGTAATTAGACTAAACCTCAGGGGTAGTTTTTGTATTATCCCTAACATCATATATATAGAGATATATTTCTTTACGACATAGCTTTATTTTTTGACATTTTCCTCTATGTATGCCTATTTTTACTAAAAGTTTATGTTTCTTTTTGCATCCGTAGCAATGGTTGAAGAGATGGCCTCAAAAAGCTGCAATGATAAGGTTGGCTGGGGAAGGAGTTGGTTCCATCAATTTAAAGTGGTTGCGCTTTTTAGGGTTTCACCATTTCCGTATACAATATTCAATTACGCGATTGTTGTGACAAGTATGAGATTCTGGCCCTATTTATGCGGATCAGTTGCAGGAATGATACCAGAAGCATTCATTTACATTTACAGGTACATCTCTTTCTCACGCACGCACGCACAAACCCGCATTTGACTTATTGAAACTAGGGATAATTACAAATACTACCCTTGAGGTTGAGTCAGTTTAGTCTAATTACAAAAATAAAAACATTGTTATCTTTAGGGCTGCAATCGAACGAAGCCAAGCCGAGTTGAGCCGAGCCGAGCCTAGCCTTTGAGAGTTTGAGCTTGGCTCGTTTATTATCGAGTCGAGCTCGAGCTTAATTTATTGAATATATTGATGGTTCTCGGGCTTTTTCGAGCTTAATCAATATCAGTTATAAATAAATTATTTTTTAGTTTATTACAAAAGCAAAATTATATATTTCTAAAATGCATAATATATCTACTGAAATCTGTAATTTATTCAATTAAATAAGTTTGTTTAAATGTTTCTATATTTATCATAAGTAAACATATAAAAAATAAATTTAAAGTTATACGAGCTAACTCACGAGCTTACTAGCAAGTTTGCTCATGAACTAACGAGTCGAATATTATTAAGCTTGAGTTTGGTTTATATATTTTAATGAGCCTCATTAAACGAGCTGAAATGAGCTTTTATTGAGTCAAGCTCCGATTAGCTCGTTGAGCGGCTTGGTTCATTTTCAGCCCTAGTTATCTTTCAAATTCCCAATGCCCCATCGACATATGTTTATGTTTAACAAATTGCACTTGTTGAGTGGGGTATTTTGTAAAACAAACACAAACCCCAAGGGGGTATTTTCAATACCTTAAGCAAGAAGGGGGGTTATTTGTAATTTTAAGAGATAACATGATTTCTTTCTAATTAGGCTAAACCTCAGTGATGGTTTTGTAATTTATCCCTTGAAACTATGTTCGTTAGTCTAAACGTTAAAGCTCAGCTTCTGAAGCAAGAAATACATTTTCTATTTAATAAGGGACAATTGAACTTCCTCTTTATTCCACTCAAATGCTCTATGTTCATTTTATTCTTTACAGCCACTTTTGTTCTTCTAGTTTTCATTGCTGACTCGGGTTTTTCGTTCCATGGTTGCGCCTTTTTTTTCCTGCAGTGGTCGGCTAATAAGGACATTAGCAGATGTCCAATATAGGAACCATCATCTTACTCTAGTGGAGATTGTTTACAATATCATCTCCTTCATAGTTGCAATCATCACTACAATTGCTTTCACCATCTATGCTAAGAGAACGTTGAACGATCTTAAAACGGCCGATGCTGATGGTGAAGGCTCTGCCGTTGACAGTAAGAGAAATTTTGAGCTGGGCAAGCTTCCACTTGAAAAACACAAGAACAGTTTTGTATTGTCTTAATCTTTTGCTTTGGCTTAGTTTAGATCTCTTATTGTGAATCAAAATTAATTTGAATCCAAAAGGGATTTTTTTTGTGATTTGGAATTGGTCTGTTTTTTATCCCTTGGCAGGTAAGTTCTAACTACTGAATATCCTGTTATACCTCTGTGATGCCATGTTTAGGCCTACTAGGGGGAAACACACACTGCACATACACTAAGAAGTTTTTTGGGAAAATAACTTGAATGATATATCATCATCATCAACTGCACCTTAGTCCCACTATGTGGGGCCGGTGGCGTGAAGTTTATAGTGTCGATTAATTGTCTAAAATTAGTTAACACTATAAATTCACGCAAAAAGCAAAGTGGCAAAATTTTACGAATTTGTTATTATGAATTTGAAATTAATAGCTCAAATCCTTCCATACAAATGGAGCCTTAGAGTATTTCATGTCATTACCACCACTAAATTAACTGAAAAATAATTTATACAAAGTAATCTTTAAATGTATATAATATTTAATTATGTAATAACCTAATGAAAAAAAAAATCAATGTTTTGGAATTATAATATTATATTGAGATTTATATTATATTTGAAGACGTTTTGGGAAAATAAGAATTCATTATAAGAACGTTCAATGAGGATAAAAACCATCATTCCTCAAAATACACTTTTCAAAATGTCAAATGCATATTTATTTGTTATGGCGTGGAAATTGTCTTGAGAAAATAACCCCATAGCCCTCTAAATTCTGGAAATTTTCAAGTTTTCAACAAGAATTCTAGGGAAGAAGGGACCTGTATTGACAAAACCACAATGGTTAAAGGTGGGCTTGTGATTGCTTGTGAGAAAGTTCGTAAAGTTTTTTGTCTCGATATTCGGTTCTTTATGAAGAATTCAAAACAATTACACTATTCGTTTAGTCTCATTTTTCTTTTTCTTTTTTTCAGAAAAATTCATTCTCCAATCATCAATCATATCCATTTAGCAAGTTGGCCCTCATTATCTAGTCTTTTAGGCAGTTTGAACTCTTGAAATTGAGAGAAGTGGGGCCTCGATGGTCGAATCCATCAAGGGGCATGAGAGACAGTGGTTTACCCTACAACGGAGAGTCACAATTAATTAGAAAAACATTACATCAACTATCATCTTTACATTTTCACATTACAAATACATAAATTCACTCTAAATTTCTCGTCCCAATATGCCATTGCTTGTAAAGAAATCCAAATATTACACTAGTCATTCATTCTAATTTTTCATACAACAATCATATCAATTTATTAGAAAAATATTACATCAACTATCATCATTATTCATTCTCACGGTCAATTCCATTCACCAATCATATTCAATCAATAGTTAACTAAAAAAAATCACATCAACTTTCATTATAACATTTTCATCTCATATCCAATTACATTCTCAAAATTCAATCTTGATTTTTCAAACATTTTCCATTACTATTTTCTCCAAAAACAGAAATGAATGGAACAAAAGATCAACAATCACACCTCAACAGCTTTCAGATCATCAAACTCAGCTACTAATTTTGATTTTAAAAGAGAAACTTCCCTTTCTTTTTTTTCTCCCTTTATAGCAAGACACTAAGACAGTGGGTCATTTCATTTCTCCATTTACAAATAGAAGCATACACATTGTGACTAGCTACTAATATAGCCCTCATCAACTTAAAATAAGCATAAAACACTATTGCAGTTCATGCTCTCAATCTAAAATAACAGGGCTGTTCTTCCTGTCTTATCTAGGGCATAAAAAAATATATTCATACAATCACAAAGCGTTACATCCTAATCCTATTGCGAATAAAACGTTCTCGTCTATTGCCAGCACAAACCTTGCGCGTGCCCAAATATTACGTCTGACGTCTCGGCCTATCTTCATCCGAAAGAGACTACATTTGAATAACTTATACAGGAATCCATTTCAATGATGTGCTGAATGCCGAGGTTTAGGTGGTGGGACATACAAAGCGTCACCACACTCGATTGGAGTTTGCATTAGGGGATTCCACCTATCAAACACTATTCTGCCTCCTCGTCCAATCCTACCGTGGAAGTTAAATGGGCGAGTAGATGTGTCGTTGGCTGTTGAAGGATTTGATGGAGGTATTATCCCAGCAGCAGCTAATTTATCTGGAAGTACTGATTTTGTGAACAGCATAACTGGGTCATTTGGATCCTGCATAAACACAAAGGCGTGCCTGGTTAGACAGTCAGAAAGGATGCCAGTATGTAATAAGTAATAACGCCTCATTAAGTGTGTCTCGCAAAATCTGTTTGAAAATCAGAACCTGTTATCCATTAAAAACATCATACCAAGTAATCTCATAAAACCCAAGGGAACTGGCTTCTCTTGACTTACTATAAAGCAAGATGGAGATGGGAAAGAATTAATTTATTTTAGGGATAATTATAAAAACTAACCCTGAGGTCTAACCTAATTACAAAAAACAATCCAGTTATACCTCCCCCATAAGGTGTCAACAAACACCTCCTTGAGGTTTGTAGTTACCCAACAAATATTCCCTCCCAAGGGTGCAATTTGTAAAATAGAAACAAAATTCAAGGGGATATCTGCAATTTTGAAAGATAACTAGGTTTTTTTGTAATTTGGCTAAACCTCAAGGGTAGTTTTTGTAATTATCCCTTATTCGGAAAATGCAATGGATAAGCACCAGTTTATGAAGCCAACTACGAGGAACACATCTTCTGGCCCCTCGCCTCGGGTTTCCTGCAGGAACCCTCACCAGCTTTGGTTCTGTGAAAGGTGGGTTTTGCACCAAAACCGGTCGACTGTGTGGGCGACTGATTGCCACGTCATCAGAGTCAAAGAACTCCTCTTCACTTGAACCCACCTTGCTCGGAAAGGATGGCAATCCAGGTAGGGCCAAAGAATCCTCAAGGAGCTCGGTTTCATGCTGAAGTATCCATTTGAACATTAGTTACTTGCAAAAATCACAGTAAAAGGCCTAATAGAAATTTAAAATCCAATACAACAGTAACTGAACTGGTCTTAGACACCTCGTGTAGACGTGTAGTACAAAGCCCAAACATGATATTAACGATGGGAACAGAAAAACATGCAGCATTACAGACAAAAGTAACTCACTGAAAATTTAAGAAATACACCCCCTCCACATTCTACGAGAAAATTCTTAAATCCTATTCTCAAATTCAAATCCTTCAATCCAAATGCAACCTTAAGGAACTTATTAGTATCTCATCCCCCAACGAGTTTCTATTCCATATTGTCATTTTTTAACAAACTCATAAGACATTCACCTTTAATTTCCATGGTGATTCATATAAATAGCTATCTGGTTTCAACATGCAAAACCTGTTCGCATGCATTTCAATATTTTCCATAGTACCGCAGGATAATGATGCAAACCTTGTACTTCATTTGAATTCTTTGGAGGGTGACCTCACTCTCCACAAGTTCTCGCTTTTTCTCCTCTCTCTACATAAAAGCATGATGAAGTAATGAGCAGTCATCATTTCAAAAGTTTCTACTACCAAATGAAACAGAATAATTGATGACATCTTAATAAAACTGTACGTAACAATACCTTGATCAGAGCCTCGAGAATGGTCTTTGCCTGATCGAGGTTGCGCCTGACCTGAGAAAAGTAAATCAAAACTTACATGACATGATCAAGTGTGCTACTGAGATATACACAATTTAAGATTGTGATTGGAATTTTAGATTTATTTCCTCAAAAGTGATCAACTTTTAAATTGCAAATTGATCTAATAACTTTAGCTTCCGAATTCCTTTCTTATCAGTGTCTCAAACATTACTTCTCAAATTGATTAACGGCCAGGAAAGGAAAATGGAAGTAAATATTGAGTTAGCAACTAAAAATAAACTGTTCAAGATGAGAAACGAAAGCCTGTAACTTGATGACCAAGTTTAAAAGAAAAGGAATCATGTTTCATTTATAGTAGTCACATTAACAAGCATGAACATGATGAAGGCATTGGACTCAGAAGCACAAGTAACATCTGCTCTTCACAGGCAAATCATAGCTTAACAAAATTGTGGATTCAGTGGCCCATTTGAGGTTCTATGCAAAGCCAGAAAATCACATTCCCATAAAATACTAGATGCTCAAATCAAACATATAAGTATTCCACGGACAAGATTCAGATGAAACGTCCATACTATCAAATCAAAGCAAGCTTGTGTTCAGTTGGGTGTAACAAAACCTGCGCTTAGTGGACTGTGAATCACACAGGTGGCATTTAAACTTGCAAAGAAACTAATCTCAAGTCCAATGGAGTAAATATATCAATGTTCTTCCCAAAGATTATTTATCATCAAGAAAAGTGGAGCTAGCAAATGAAAGCATTCAATCCAAAATACAAAATACAAAAATAATAATAAAAAATATGAAAAATAGAGCAAATAATATCCACTAATACTACAGACAAACTTCAGTTTACTTAAGGCGAAACGAAGTACCGAAACTTCAATATGGGCACGATGGCCAATTAGAGCATTAGGCATATAGTTTTGTAATTATTCAGAAGATTGAAGCTATACTTGACAACTGCAACGAAATCTTTTCATGTCAAAAGAATCAATGCGAACAAGTAAAAGAACACTTAAATATTTAGTTCTTTAGAAAATCTACTAATCACTTCATTCCAAATATTCATACACCCTACTAACAATGTATGATCAAAGCAACGTGTGATCCAAGATTGTAACGTCCTAACATTTGACTGTAATCGTCTTAATGCTCAAGTGGTTCAGCTTTTCAAATACCTGAACATTATCTAATGCCAAGAAATTTTATAAACCATTCAATTTCTTAATAATCTATCAAGCACATAATATCTGAGAAAAAGATAACTCGTGCAGGTGGTAGGGGTGTCTGATAAAATGGATGTAGAGTTCACCTGGCGAAGCTTTTCAAATGATTGCACGTTGTTTTCCCTCCTTTGCATCTGTTTATAAAGAAGCAAGTTCACTATAAAAAGGCAATTTCATCCCTCAACAATCCTTAAACATACTCAACACTTAAAGAGTACATGACACACTAAATTAGTTATCTCATACCCTTCTAGTGTGAAGCCTGTGAGCTTTCTCCCTTGGCCTGAATACATTGTATGGATTGGTGTCATTAACTGGCGGAGGTGGCTGCAAAGTAATAGCAAAGAACAGTTATTAGAAGTTAAAAGTACTGCTATAGGAAGAAATCCTTTATGCTACTAGGACATAAGGCATAATTCTCGCCTCAAAAAGCTGAAATGGCTAGACAGAAAAGGGAAAAAAGTCAACGGAGCTTCAAACTTACTGCAACTCTATCAGTGTTTAAATTCAAGTGATAGAGGTTAAAAGCAATGCTAGACAACCACCACGACATAGCTATGTTATGATTTATGTTTGTTTCTTGAAGAAAAAAATCATTTCCAATATCATCAAGGCATATATGGAATGGAAGCAGGAATGATAAAACCAAGACCCTTGCCTATAGTTTTTAATCGGAGAAGTTACAATTTAGTCAGAATTCTATATAAGAATACCAATCAAGGAATGCCTAAACTAACCTGCAAACGTCGAAGGATTGGTTTTTGCCATCGTTCACGCTGTCAGAGGAGAACATAAACAAAGGCAAAAAGTTACATGAGAACTTAATTTCAAAGCATTGTTCTACTTCCGAACAGCAAAAGTAAGCTATGAACCAGAAAGCTATATAAACAACAAAATGTACCTCAATTCCTAATTCCAAGTCAAAATAAAAGTCCAGTCTATGTTGACTGAGACACTCAGTATAAATAGAATATCTCTAGCCACAAATCTCATCCTAGCCAATAATTTTGTTCAGAAGTCTTCAGAACTCGAACTAACTACATCATGCAATTCCACAACATAAAATAGACATGCCCATAAAGAACATAATGAGCAATACCGTTCATTTAAAACTATATCCTAGATTCCTAGGTGTTCCACACATTTTTGCTTTGGCCATTATCTGGATATCAAACAGCATTAAGCATGACAGTTCGCATTTCGGACAAAAACTTTAGCCATGCAATATTGAAGATTACGTGTAGAGATAACTTAAACCTTCAGATGTCATTGGTTTGCTTTTTACCAAGTCAAGTCATCTTTGGAAAAACATATTATTATGTTTAAAACAATCCATTTTCATTTTACCCTTTATTGAATCAGATGTCATTAAATGATAAAAGTTCAATTTTCAGTCGAGCTATAGAGATTACTGTGATCATCTAAACTTTCATTCTGCACAACGCCACATTATTGATCCATCATGCATCTAATTGGCTAAATGTCAGAGAGCCTGAGTCCATAAGAAATCCCGGCCCATTTTTCAGCAAGATAATACTCTTCAATAATGAACTAGTACTCGCCAAAAGAGGTAGGGAAGAATATGATAGCGGTTAAAGACTAAAGTGGCCCAAGCCCATATAAGAACACTGCACCATAAGACTTTTGTCTGTTGCTAGTAAAAGTAATCCCTATCACATATGTCAAATCATAAAGAACAACATAAATGGAGCTGCTGCTGCATACCTTTTCCTTCCAGTAACTGTAAATAGATTGGAATTCTCCATATGTGATGGAAGAAGCTTGTAATGCCTAGCACATGAATCATCTTATGGTTAGACGATTATAATACGACAAAACCCAAATGAATTTAAAGATAAGGTGGACGAAAAGACACTTATAAGCACAATAATGGTTTCAAATATCAATAGTATTCCCTACTCTACCAGTCATAATAAAAGTAAAGGCCAAACTAGAGAAATAGGAAACACCACATAATTTTGTGAAATGGGCATGGATAAAATCAGGACGGCATAATAGATTTATGACATGACATGTCACCATAACTTCCTCAAACACACACCACCGTCCTTGAGGCTTCAATCCAGTGATACTAAGGTTTAGAATTTGAAAGCGCATACCTGCTGCTTAATAACCATCATTACTTTCGTACTTACCCAAATAGTACCTTTGGTCCATCTCAGAAACATTGAAAACACGTAAATAATCATGTCAAAGTTTTACGACATTAAGCTTGAAATTCAGTACCCTTTGAGTGGGGGCAAAAATATTAACCACCTTAAGAGTCAACAGGTTGTCCTAATTAAACTAAAAACTCAACAAAAGGAACCGTCCAACTCAAAATATGAATGATCTAATAGGCTGAAATTTGAAGTTTCCTGGACTGCTGATTCCAAAAATTAGCTCATTTTGCCTCCTGGAATCCATGAGGTGTGTTCATCTTCCACAATAATCCTAACTTGGGTGAAAAAGAATGAAAAATCTAAATATTTATCCCACATCCCCCGGGAAACCAAAAAAATAAGAACAACAACAACTTAATAGGTGCACACAAGTAAACCAAACCCGGCTTCAGAAGGAGAAAAGTATACAAATCAATCGCACAATGAAATCGAGCTTATCCTCATAATTTGTCGCCTCCAACAAAGTCATGACAATCTCAAGCGTGTAGCTGGAAGCGGTTTTTCTGATCCTTTTCATCATGAAATTCTTTCACTCATAAGCTTGTTGGTGATGTATTATATAGCCATTGACTACTCTCAACCAAAGACAATTACTAAAGGGTGGCGCTATTCACACCCCTTTTTCCTCTAAATACACCACCACCACCACCACCCCTTTCTAAAACAACCTATTTACTTAATACATCCCCCAATATTTCCCAATTTACCATTCCCCCAATTAAACCCCAATTCTCCTCCCCCCCCCCCAAACGAGCCAGTGATGTTATCGTCCACGGCAGCATCCAGGACCACGAAAAAGGTTCTTGATATTGGGTTGATGTTTTAAGTTGATAGTTTGTTGTTAGGGTTCTTAATGCTGGGTTGATTCGAGTAGAAATATTGTGTTGACATGTTAGGGTTCTTGATGTTGGGTTGTTATTTTTAATGGCTCGGTCGTATGTTCGGTTACTGTTTTTAATGGCTTGATCGTATGGCAGATCATGTGACAAAAACTTTGTGGCACGATCATGTGATAGAAACTTTAGGGTAGTACTGACATTATAGTCTTTTAAATCCATTCCATTTATGTCATTATAGAGAGTGGGTGTATTGCTGTATTTAGAGGGAAAGGGGGTGCGAATAGCGTCACCCTTTACTAAATCCAAAACAGTTGTCCAATCTGATTGCAGACATAGTACATGTAACAAGATAAAAATGTTCAAAAAATAAAAAAGGAAGAGAAGAAAAAGAAATCTGTGGAAACCACAAAAGCATCTTAATAGTTTTGAGCTAGTTGAGCAAGTTGTTGTATGAAGCAAGCCACAAAAGTAACTGCAATGCATTTCAGTTTGCTAAAAAAAAAAACTTTTACAACCAAAAAAGAGAAGTAAGAAAAACATGCAGGAACCACAAAATCATGACATACAATAGAAAAAACTATGTAAACAAAGCATAAAAAGTGCAATTTTCACCTCAACAGCAGCATCAAAAGTTAAAAGCACCGGAATAGGAGAGCCAAGTGTTGGAGTTATAACTCCTGCTCTTTCACGAGCCTTGTGATCTAAAACTTCCAACTTGAAAATAATTGTCTCTAATCTGCATCAAAATCAAATGATCTTAGTACAAGTAGTGGAGGGCAAGCATACAAGTCCAACCCAAATATAAAGGAAAAGGAAAAGGATAAAAGGAAGATATTTTAAAATAAAAATGACAACCACAACAAAATATATAGAATATTAATAATGATAATCACACCTACAACACCAGGTGCTGTTAATAACTCTACAATGGAGGGGGAAAGGTGGTGCAGGAGTCTTTGAAGAAAAATCATCTTGTATTCCATACTTGAATAAATAAGTTATAAAGGAAATTTAAAGTGGCTCAAAGTTCCATTTGGATTTGGAAAAGGAGCAGAACAAACTCTCGGACTTCTAAGCAGGGACTAGTAAAGCTTGAACTATATTATGAAACATTCTAATGATAAAAAAATTACACCTCATGAGATAGAAGCATATCAAAGTAGAACACTCGCTCTATGAGATCAGCTTTTCTCACAAATGTTCAAGGAATAACAGATGTAAGAAGTTCAAATTCAATTAATATCAGTTTTTTTATCAGTAATGTTCAAAGAATAACAGTTGAGTCAAGGATTTTATAACGAGTCAGGTTGAAACTAATTTCACTCACCAAAAATTAACATCTGAAAAGAGAATGTTCATGTTCTATTATGGCATACTAATGTTCAAAGAATGGCTATGGGTTCAAGAATCTGCATTGTATAAAAGCTGCAAACTGAATTCTAGAGAAATAAAACAATGAGGTAAGAACATCCAACGTATAGTTGATAAAGAAATGACTAACACAAACTAAATATGCAAATACAAGACAAAAAGTGCTCCCTCCACAAGGATATATAAGATAGAAAGATTATTACTTTTCAGCAACAAGAGTTTTTCTTTCTTTGTTGAAATCGTGGAGCCAATCTTCGTCCTCGTTATCAAGATCATACTCAAATTCTCCAATTTCAGCCCGGGCTGTCAGTAACATGATAACATCACCAACTTGTAATGCATTAATAATTTTAAAATGATAAAACTATCAGCAATCCATGTACACTTGACTGACCTCCCCTGGCACGCAAATATGATATCGGTTGGTTGAAGGTACGGGAATAATCCCTTTCATATGTGTCAACAATCACAAACTCAGGAGTAGGTATTTATGAATTAAGCAACTTTCTTGCCCGGTACTTGTTGTACCTAGGTATTTGAACTGTGGGATTAGTTAATCTATGTATAAACATTATTCAAACCTCATCAAATTCATTTGTCTATCACATTGGACCTGACAGTTTAGGTAACAAGCATAAATTTTAATAGAAAAGGAATAAATACCCTCAGTTTGAAAACAAGTCACTTGTTTAAAATGTCAGACAAAGTCCTCAGCAACAATCAACTTAATGTATGATCTAATAAATAATTGTTACTTCAACATTTAAGGAAAAATCAAAAGAATTACTGGCCCAATATGATGGCTTTATGGAGCATAAAGAAATTCTATTACGTCCTCTTGCTAGTTCATTAACTGGTGGAAGATATGATGATACTAAGAGAGGGAATTCTCGTGCTAGTTTCCACTGCTACATCAGTCAGGCATCAGCAGTCGTTACTTCAGAAGGCCATATGGTTCAGTTACGCTTGTATCCTTGGTCAGCCGTAAACATATGCTCATTATAAATTTCGATTACACTGTAGATAGCCCTTTTTATGTGGAACTGCTATGAGCATGTACATTGGGTTTATCACATCACACCATATAAAAGGTGGCATCAAGTGACCTAAAAACATTTTCTTAGTTTCTGGAAGAATCGCTCTTAGCCTCAAGGGGTTCAGGAAAGAGCCAGGAATATATTAAATCTACGTCTGGAAGAAGTGCTCTTGGTCTTTCGGGAAAGAGCCTGGCATATATTAAATATACGTCTGGCATATATTAAAATCTAAGACTCGTAGCTTACAAGTTGAAGCCTTTGGTATCCATGACCACAAATCAGTCCCACGCACATGAATTATTTTTTTTGCAGAAGAAAAATGAAGCTACATTAACTACCTAAGGGTGGGATGATTTAATAACAATAACTTAATTGGTAAAAAATAATAATAGGCAGCATGTCAAATGCAAACATCATAACTAAATAATTTATCCTCAACAGACAGCAGAATAGGACCAATGACCATTGACAATTCCTGTTAACTTGCCATTCCAGTAAAAATTCATTGATTATTCTTGTTGAAATATGTCAATTGTGAGTTATCCCACATTGATTAATTAGAGGAATAGAGCCTTGTTTATAAGCCAACTGAGCTACTCCTATGACCAATTGATTTTAGGATGGAACCTCACTTAGTGTGCTTGGGCTCTCCCTCATATTGAGTACGGACCGTACCAAGTCCCCCCGAATTTAACAATTCTAATAAAAGAAGAAAATCAAAACGCCGTTGTTGTGATAGAGAATTATTACTCTTGCAGATAAATGTATATACTTCAAATGACATCCATGGTAACACAAAATTTAAATAACTGAACAAAAAATGTCTCACTGAATATGATAATTGGCAAAACAATCAGCCTATCGTATTCATTCACATTACATGTTGGTGTTGAAGTAAACACCGAACCTCATTATCAGCCTCTGCAGCAAGACGGAGTATCTGGGAGTTACGAGTTGAAGTTGGGACCTCATCATCCTCAAAGTCCTTTACGGATTTTACAATTGGGAGCTTCTTGTTGATGTCAAGGGGTCGAGGCCTAAATGACAGCCTACTCATAGCATCAACTCATCTCCCAGTTCACTCAACTACTCTTTCCTCTCCTGCCCCAATACCACGTGGCCACCAGTTTCCTTGTACTAAAACAACACATTTAAAATTTCGAACGGAAAAAAAAAGAGAAAAAAAAGAATCAGCATCAGCAATTATCAGCTTAATCTTGATGCAATACATTCCAAACAACAATTCAAAGGCATCAAAATTTGCGAAAACCATGAAATTGAAAAAAAAAAAATGCATTACGTCACAAACCCTAACTTTTAGTTGCAGTTTAAAATTACAAAAATTCGCGCCCTAAAAACGTTCCCAAAACATCAGTCCACACATGCACAAGCGCCCTCACCTAGGCATACCTAAAACCCAATACTTCCGTAGAGATATACGAATTCATCTGCAAGTAACCACATGTTGGCACGTATACCTACCCTGATACACGCATGCAAAGCGACAAAAGAGACGGAAATAATACCAGGAAAAAGGGAAGAAACCAAAATTGATTGCTTGGAGACTCTGATAATATTAATTGCTTGGAGAAATTGAGAGATAATTGTGAACTAGGGTTTGTTCAATTGCTGAAAGGGAAGCTTTGTATGTAATGGGGAAACAGAACCAGACCCGAATATATGTGACCCGACCCGAATCCTGTTGCGATTGGAGACGGGCGCGAGAGCTTTTTCTGAAAGTGTTTTTTTGTATAGAAAGGATCGAAGGAAGCAGTCGCTGGGCGTCTGGGCCGGAGCATGATGAATGTCATTTGGGCCTAAATAAAGATGAAATGGCCTTGAAAAAAAAACCCAACAATAAATAGACTAAACAATAAGAACCTAAATAAAGAATGATGATGCAAGAAGGGAATTGAAATTATATTGAATCAAATGGAAATATGAATTACAATCTCTTTTTCTTTCTCCGATTCTTCTCTTTGGGATCAAGAACTTTGGAATTTGATATTTCGGAGGTGGAATCGCCTATTTGAAGTCCTCTAATTTCGAATTTGATTTTCAATAACATTAATTTGAGGGTTTGATAATTTATTCTTGAATCAGACACTAAAATCTTCAACAATACTTGACTTTCAAGAGCTTGACAGTTTATTCTCAAATCAAATGATAAGACTTTAGTTGAATCCGCGATGAACATCTTTAATTATGTCTTGAACACCGTGAATCTTATTTAGTTTGATCTTCTTGAACTAAAAGAGTCTATCCGCCGCTTTATTGATTGAGTTTATTCTCCACATATTGTTTTTTATGAAGATGACCTATATATATATATATATATATATATATATAAGTGTATGAGTTACAACTCTTTATGTTGCCGCTCTTAGAGTAAGCGCTGCAAAATCAGTAGGAATAGGGCCCTTGGCTGTGATTCTTCCTTCTCGGGCTTAATGAAACGATTGATGTAGGCAGTGTTTTAAATAACGTACTAATGATCAAATCGGCTGACCCTTCGGTAAGTTGTTCAACCTGTCGGACCGGTTCAAACGCAGATTTTACCATTTTTAACAAAACTAATTATATTTTTAATTATGTTATATAAAATATTAATGTGATATATTGATATAAAAATACAAGTTATATATATTTTTAATTTCTTTTATATTTTATAATTATTTGATTGATGATCTATGCATATATTATAGAACTTTGTCCAGAATATTTTAATTGATTATAATTCTTGTCTGAATTAGTTAAAATGTAAATAATCGATTAGAATCATAACATAAATATTGAATAATTGATTTAAATTCTTGTTTTATTTTACTTATGACATAAATGTATGAAATAATAAGTTTATAATTCCAATTAAAAATAGTTAAAAAAAATGAAAAAAGTTAAATATTGTTTAATTGGGTTTGACCGGTATACCCCCAAAGTGGTATTTAGGGCCTTATCGTGCCGTCCACCACCAGTATCAAGTATAACCTTGATTCAATCGGTTGGTACGATACATTACGATATTTAAAATCTTTTGGTGTATGATGGAATTCTCGCCATAATTACTAGATTAAATGGTACGATTTGATTGAACGGTCATGATTTGTCTTGCATACTGTGTCATAATCACGTTTGTGAATTGATTTGCATTGACTTGGTTTATTGACTAAAATACTTCACTTCCTTATTTGTGAGATTGTATCTTGATTGTCTGGATTGAAGATCTTAATACTTGAAAATATTTAACAAGATAACTTTGGATTCCTACAAATGCCATATAACAATTTATTCACAAATAATATGTCTCGTAGTGAATGAATCACAAAAGCATTTCACTTGGGATCAATTTGAAGCACATAGATAATATATATTCATATCAATTATATTTTCATTAACATTTGGATTTGTAAATAGTTTATACTTTTATCAATAAGATCTTGTTTGTATTTATGGATAATTTAAACTCTTATCAAATAGTTATTCACTTGTTTTGGAATTTGTAGACTGTGTATACTCATATTAAGGAGTATTTGAACTAGTTATACCGATCAAGTATTTGTAGATCGTTTATACTCATATCTACAACTATTATTTGTAGATAGTTTAAAATTTTATCAAGGAGAAATTTTAAACTCTTCAATATTTTTGTATATTTGTTATACCCATCTATTATTATAATATTTTTAATATTTGAACTAGTTAATTTACTAATTGTATTTTCCTAAAAAAATAATTTAAAATAAAGAACATAAAATCAAAATTGAGGTACAATTATTAAAACATGTTAAAATCAATTGTTATTAAGGATAACTATTTTGCTGACCCGTGCGATGCACGGAAGTCGGAAGATGTTAAGCTAAACCGTATGATATGTGAATCATATGTTGTCTGTTTGTTAAATTATATAATTTGAATGGGTATACAAAACAATTGTAAATAGCCCACAAAAATAAAAATGATTTGAAATAGAATTTTCAAATTAAAACACTACTTGTATATATTACAAATTTTGGAATACTTCTTTATACGCAACATTCATCGTTGGTTTATTGTTTGATTAGTCCTCACCACGGACTAATATTTTCAAACTCTTACGATTTGTAACTCGAGAAACAACAACGTATAGTTGGCCATGATTGAATACTGGATTCTTCAAGTACAACTCGACACTAGAGAGAGATTATCTTTTGCTCTTGTTTATAGTCATCGCATAAGATACAATGAGATGAAAACTGTCTACGTTGGAAATTGCAGGGGATTCAAAGATCCGGCGGTGTCAATGCCATTCGCGGAATCAAAACTTTATTACATGCATTGGTTTCAGTGAGAATTTTGGCTTCAAGAACATGTTTGGCTAGGCTCGTAATCACTAGTCTAGTGTCGTTACACAATCTAGTTGAATGGTCCATATTACTCAAAAGCATAACTATAGTCCTGACCTTCAGATGCAACTCATGGTTAGGAACACCTGAATATTTTATCTCATTCAAAAATTCTGGTGTATGCAGATTATGCAAGAAATCAACATTAGCATATGATCTACAGGTGCTGTCGGAACTCAAATATGTATGGTCCTCCGATGAGTTTAAAGACGTCATATATTGATTTGTTGATTCAACAACATTGAGAGTAGGTGCCAGTATAGCCCTTTATTTCAAGTACATTGGATCGTCATTAATGACGTCTTTAAACATTGTTTTCTACAATAGTTGCAATCGGATCACCATAAAATTCTAGCAAAATATCTTCAGGTATATCAATACTGGCACAACCATCATTTGGTCCTCCTATTGTTCCATCACCAATGATTGCGATCCATTCAGATATTCGATCAAACCTTTATAATCATTGGTATCGCCAAGGCTTTGAAGACCCAGGTTCTTAGTCAGTTTTAGGATTGTGCAATTTTTCCAAAAATACGATGCATTAGCAATATCTTGCGGAGTTCCATTCGGAATAACACGCAATATCTGTCTAAAGCCCCCACCAAACACAACGATTTTTCCTCCAAACGGTTTATGTTCCAACAATGGGTCGATGAGTTTGAAGAGCTCGTAAAGTCTCATCCAACGATTGAAAGCAATAATTGTTCATCATCGGTGCCTCGTCTCAAATTATAAGTTTAGAACGAATAATCAGCTCAGCAAGCGGACTCCCTTGTTTGATATTGCAAGTTGAGTCTTCATTTGGGTTTAAGGGTATAACAAATCACGAATGTGCAGTCCTCCCACCGGGCAAGAGAAGGGAAACTATGTCGCTAGATGTCACATTCAGTACAATTTCTCTTTTCGATCTCAATCCCGAAGATAAAGCCTTCCACAAAAATATTTTGCATGTACCTTCATATCCGTAGACAAAGAACATCCTACCTTTATTTTCTGTAAAATAAAAAATATATAAATTATAAAATATTTTTTACTTTAGTGTAATTGATCATTTTATAATAGTTTTTTTTCTCATAATGAAAACATACATAACAATTTAGTGAATTTACATTAGTCCATAATTTTGCTCATCGGGTTTAAGAAATCAAAAAAAGAAGCAAATTTGAAATTTTCTTTAATATAAATGTAAAGGAGTTTTGTTTTGTTTTTAAAAAGTGCAAGTTTGTAAACGAATAATACATTTTCAACAATACTTCAGATTTACGTTTATCACATCATTGATATATTTGAAATAATTAAAAATGAAAAATTTACTGATACTCATTAATTTAATAATATACCATTAAGATTTACTATATATATATATATATAGAGAGAGAGAGAGAGAGAGAGAGATTTAGTATTATACTGCTAGACATTATATTTTAGAAGAAATAAATTACTATAGTTTAGGCCAGGTTCTTTATAATTAACAACACTGTAATAACAAAACAGTTGCTTGTTTAGGTAGTACTTAACTTAATTTATAAATAAATAAATTTTATATAATTTATAGTAAATTTCAGTAATTTTTAAATATTTAAAAAAACTGAAATCCGCGAATATAATTAGAAGATTGGACTTTAATATCTATATTATAATAAAATTCGAGTACAATTATAAAATATATTGGTTAAAATATATCATGTGAAATAATGAAATATTAATCTGCAAAAAACTAAAACAAATGCACATTGTATAAAACTGTAATATAAAAATAAATTAGTGAAGTCCTTATCCATTAAGAATTAATAAAACAAAAGCCCTTTTTCTAAATTAAAAGACTTATTTGAAGTTAAAGCCCACATTGTCGAAGCCCAAGCCCATTAGAGCCAAATTTCGCACATGTGTCCGACGTTCAGCATGTATGGAGACGGTCGGTGCGATGGAGACACGTAATTAATATGAATGGACACGATAATCCCAAAAACAAAGATAAAACATAAAAAAGAAAATGAAGTAAGCTTTAGGGTTTCGACAGCTTTTCATTTTCCCCCCATACTCGCTGTTGGTTTTGACCATTTTTCACCCAAAAACTCTACTTTAATAAACAATAATCCTAAGAAATATCGATCATATGCAAACTCTGTAAGTCCAAGCGGCTACGATAATCTAGAGGGGGGGTGAATAGATTATCTCCATCTTTTCGATTTTACCCTCTTTTTCGAGACAAATGCTCAAAGACAATAATAAAGGTGCGGAATGTAAACAACACACGTCGATTTAAAGAGGTTCAACCCACCTAGGGCCTAATCCTCTACCACCCCAGTATATCCGGGATGGATTTCAAAAAGAAAAAAAGATTTTATTAATTTACCACAAATTAATACAACACCAACTAACAACAACACCTTGAAGAGCACCACACTCTTCTTCAACACCACCTTTGAGATTACCACAATCTCTTCTTGAAGATTACCACAATCTCCAACGGCACCTTGTGAAGATTACCACAATCTTCAACCTTGAAGAATACCAAATTCTTCAACACCTCAACAAGAAGATTACCACAATCTTCTTACACCTAACACCTAGATCACCCAAGTGTGTTCTTACCACAAGAACACTCACAAGGATATCTTGTGTTGAATGATTACCCAAATTCAAGATTACAACTCGATAATTGATAATACAATAGAGTGCAAGTGTAATCAAGAAAAGCCTAGACCTCAAGAATGTGAAAGTGAATAGCTAGGCAAATTACAACAAGAAATAAGACAATGTAAGAACAAGTGTATTCTTGAGTGTATCTTGTTGTGTTGTAGTTTTGTCTCTTGTTGTTGTGCTTCAAAACTTCCTCTATTTATAGGAGATGATTGATACTTGATAGGCTCCTCTTGGAATCTCGATTTCTACAAAATATTGCAATTAAAATCAAGATTATAATTTGTTAGAAATCAATCCCACAATTTA